>LR738712.1:488895476-488940364 GCA_902687465.1 Secale cereale
CTCCGATTCTATATCTCGTATGCCTCTCTCCTTCTTGTCGCCGCCGTGCATGACGGCTCTGGGGGTTTTATATAGGCCAACCCCCCAGGGATACAACGGTAATATTACACGGCCGTGGTGCCGGATTGTCATCGTCCGGGAAGCCGGTACTGGGACCCGCCGGGTACAGTGTTCGCCGGGTTATCTGGGCGCGGGGCCCGCCAGGCATGGGGGGGCACTGTGTGCCGTCTTGTCAGTCGCCGAGGATTGGCCGAGCTGAGTCGGGTACGGGGTGCTCCGTCATGTCACCGTCTACCGGCGTCATGGGTTGTGATGATTACACTGTTGCCACACCCCGGCTCACTAGGGGCATGGGTGAGGAACTGTTGCCTAGGTCATCGGTAGGTGTGTCTCGTCCCACCGTACGGCTGAGATGGGACGGGAGCTGACCCGTGGACGGATTGGGGAACACGCCACGGGCAGGTCTGGCTTGTCGAGGAAGTCTTGGTGCACCGGACTAGGGAGTCTTGCCGGATTGCGGGCCTCGGCCGGACTAGAGGGTCTTGCCAGATTGCCGGCCTTGGCCGGCTAGTGGGTCTTGCTGGATTGCGGACTTTGGCCGGACTGAGCAACCCGGCCAAGTTCGAGGTGGAATGCGGCGCAATGATGGTCCTGTTGTTTTTGAAAAGGATCCGGCTTCCTTTGCCTGCCTGGGGTTCATCCCCCCGGCAGAGCATGAGGTATTTGTAGAGTGTCATCCTTTGTGTGGAGGTCAGGGGTGCGCGATGGTTAACTCCTACCAACCTCCCCCCTAGGAGCATGCGTTGATTGCTTTGTTTTGATGACTCGTAAATTTTTGCAATAAGTATATGAGTTCTTATGACTAATGTTGAGTCCATGGATTATACGCACTCTCACCCTTCCACCATTGCTAGCCTCTTTTGTACCGCACAACTTTCCCCGGTACCATACACCCACTATATATCCTTCCTCAAAACAACCACCATACCTACCTATCATGGCATTTCCATAATCATTCCGAGATATATTGCCATGCATCTTTCCACCGTTTTGTTCATATGACACGCTTCATATTGTCATATTGCCATGCATGATCATGTAGTTGACATCGTATTTGTTGCTAGGCCACCATGCATAATTTTTCATACATGTCACTCTTGATCCATTGCACATCCCGGTACACCGCCGGAGGCATTCATATAGGGTCATACTTTGTTCTAGTATCGAGTTTTAATATCGAGTTGTAATTCAATGAAAGTGTGATGATCATCATTATTAGAGCATTGTCCCATGTGAATAAAGGATAAATAAAGAAAGCCCCTCTGAAAAAAGGGACAATTGCTACTATCTTTTTCCACACTTGTGCTTCAAAGTAGCACCATGTTCTTCATGATAGAGAGTCTCATGTTTAGTCACTTTCATATACTAGTGGGAATTTTCATTATAGAACTTGGCTTGTATATTCGAACGATGGGCTTCCTCAAATGCCCTAGGTCTTCGTGAGCAAGCAAGTTGGATGCACACCCACTTAGTTTCTATTGTTGAGCTTTCATACATTTTTAGCTCTAGTGCATTCGTTGCATGGCAATCCCTACTCACTCACATTGATATCTATTGATGGGCATCTCCATAGCCCGTTGATACACCTAGTTGATGTGAGACTATATCCCTACCTTTTGTCTTCTCCACAACCACCTCTCTATTCCACATAGTGCTATGTCCATGGCTCATGCTCATGTATTGCGTGAAAGTTGAAAGGTTTGAAAGAATAGAGTATGAAAAAAGTGCTTGGCTGAAACCATGGTTGTGCATGATATGAATATTTTGTGTGATAAAGAGGGAGCATAGCAAGACTATATGATTTTGTAGGGATAACTTTCTTTAGCCATGGTATTTTGAGAAGACATGATTGCTTTGTTAGTATGCTTGAAGTATTATTATTTCTTTTGTCAATATAGACTTTTGTCTTGAATCTTTCAGATCTGAACATTCATGCCACAATTAAGAGAATTACATTGAAAAACTATGTTGGTTAGCATTCCACATCAAAAATTCTGTTTTTATCATTTACCTACTCGAGGACGAGCAGGAATTAAGCTTGGGGATGCTTGATACGTCTCCAACGTATCTATAATTTTTTATTGTTCCATGCTATTATTTATGATGTTTTGGATGTTTAATGAGCTTTGTTATACACTTTTATATTATTTTTGGGACTAACCTACTAACCCAAAGGCCTAGTCCAGATTGCTGTTTTTTGCCTATTTTATGGTTTTATAGAAAAGGAATATCAAACGGAGTCCAAACGGAATTAAACTTCGGGAGAGATGTATTTGGAGCAAAATACGCACGGGAGACTTGAGAACCACGGAGTAGGGCTGACGTAGTTCACCCTATAGGGCGCGCCCCCTGCCTCGTGGGCACCCAGTCTGGCCCTTAGTGCCCTCCTTCCTCCTATATATACCTACGTACCCCGAAACCATCAGAACAACAGAGAAAACCCTAGTTCCACCACTGCAACCTTCTGTTCCTGTGAGATCCCATCTTGGGGCCTGCTCCGGAGCTCTGCCGGAGGGGGGATCTACCACAGAGTGCTTCTACATCATCATCATCACATCACCATGAGTTGTGACTAGTTTACCACAGACCTTCGGGTCCATAGCTAGTATCTAGATGGCTTCTTCTTTCTCTTTGGATCTCAATACCAAGTTCCCCTCGGTCTTTGAGGAGATCTATTCGATGTAATCTCTTTTTGTGGTGTGTTTGTCAAGATCCGATAAATTGAGGGTTTATGATCAAGATTATCTATGAGAAATATTTGGTTCTTCTCTGAACTCTTTATGTATGATTATAATATCCTTGCAAGTCTCTTTGAATTATTAGTTTGGTTTGGCCGACTAGATCTATAGTTCTTGCAATGGGAGAAGTGCTTGGCTTTGGGTTCAATCTTGCGGTGTCCTTTCCCAGTGACAGTAGGGGCAGCAAGGCACGTATTGTATTGTTGCCAGCGAGGATGAAAAGATGGGGTTTATATCACTATGTTTGAGTTTATCCCTCTACATCATGTCATCTTGCTTAAGGCGTTACTCTGTTCTTATGTACTTAATACTCTAGATGCATGCTGGATGGCGGCCGATGTGTGGAGTAATAGTAGTAGATGCATAATTGTTTCGGTCTACTTGTCTCGGACGTGATGCCTATATATAATGATCATGCCTAGATAGTCTCATAATTATTCTCTTTTCTATCAATTGCTCGACATTAATTTGTTTACCCGTCGTAGAATATCGCTATCATGAGAGAAGCCACTAGAGAACACTATGGCCGCCGGGTCTATTCTCAACATATCAATCTACAATATACTTTACTTTTCCGCTTTTACTTTCTGTTCTTATATCCAAAAAATACCAAAAATATCAATCTATCATCTCTATCACATCTCACTTTCGTAAGTGACCATAAAGGGATTGACAACACCTTATCACGTTGGTTGCGAAGTTCTTATTTGTTTGTCCAGGTGCGAGGGACTCGCGCGTGGTCTCCTACTGGATTGATACCTTGGTTCTCAAAAACAGAGGGAAATACTTACGCTACTTTGCTGCATCACCCTTTCCTCTTCGAGGGAATACAACGCAAGCTCGAGAAGTAGCAAAAATAATTTCTGGCGCCGTTGCTGGGGAGGCTTACGCAAAAGTCATATACCAAGTACCTATCACAAACCTTATCCTTCGCATTACATTTTTTGCCTCTCGTTTTCCTCTCCACCACTTCACCCTTGCCGTTTTATTTGCCCTTCTTCTGCCGTGTGTTTTATCGTTCGCTTGCTTCTTGTTTTCTTGTGTGTTGGATTGCTTGCTTCTCATCATGTCTAGCACACCTATCATTATCTAGACTCCCGAGAGTGAGGTTTTCAATTTTAAACAAAGGGAGGAAGAAAACTTAAAAGATGCCTGGTATAGAATTTGCAATGCTCAAAATAGATCTACTAGGAAGCTTTCTACTTCCGTACTTCTTCGCAATTTTTATGTTGGCATAACTCCGTGGAATAGATTTATTTTAGATACCATTACCGGAGGGAATTTCTTGGGTAGCCATACTTTTGATTCTCATAATGCAATGACTGAATTTTTTGGCTCACCACCACATATGGTTAATGGGACCATTCTAACTTTGGAGCATGTTATGCAAAGGCTAGAAATCATTGAAAACAAAGTTGCTACGGTAGAGTTGGTAGAGAACTTGGATAGAAAAATCCACAATGAAATTACCCAATATGGATCCAAGGTAGGAGTTGTTCTGAAAAATCTTAAGGAAAAGGAACCCATAGTTAAAGAAAAATTAGATCAAGATTCTACTAGAATCAATAAACTTGAGGATATTATTACTAATGTGAGTTCTGCTCTTTCTACTATAAAGAGTACTCCAAATCCTTCTACCACTAAATTATCTAAGTTCATGTATGTTCCTAAAGACAAGGGTGAAACATCTAGTAAAGGAATCGTGGATCTTAAATCCATAAGTGTTCATCCTAATTTTCTTACTTTTGCAAGAGAACCTTTTGACACAATTGAATTTCTTGATTTCTTGCCCAAAAGTTTGATTATCAATAGGGATAAAGAAGATCCTAAGAATCAAAAGTGCTTAATTAAAGAATTGCCTTCCAAAGATGGCAATACCTAGATCTGTCCATGTATCGTGCCTAGCTAAGGGCGTAAAACAATAGCGCTTGTTGGGAGGCAACCAAATTTTATATTTTTTGTTTTTGCTTCTGTTTAGGAATAAATATAGCATCTAGCTTCTGTTTAGATGTGGTTTTGTGTTTTAATTAGTGTTTGTGCGAAGTAGAACCTTTGGGAAGACTTGTGTGAAGTTTACATGATCTTGCTGTGAAAAACAAAATCGTTAGCACTCGCTAGAATGGTCACCATATTTTACTGGAGCGTGTTATTTAGCTGATTCATTTTGTAGATGATTAGTAGAAAAATTCCTCATGTTTACCAATTTATTTCAATTTTTTGGAGTTACAGAAGTATTT
The DNA here is from genome assembly GCA_902687465.1 of Secale cereale. Classification (NCBI taxonomy): domain Eukaryota; kingdom Viridiplantae; phylum Streptophyta; class Magnoliopsida; order Poales; family Poaceae; genus Secale; species Secale cereale. The sequence continues at coordinate 488,900,512 of LR738712.1, forward strand.
GAAAGCTACAGATTACTACAGACTATTTTGTTTTTGACAGATTCTGTTGTTCGTGTGTTGTTTGCTTATTTCAATGCATCTATGAGTAGTATTAGGAAGTATGAATTATAGAGAAGTTGGAATAATGTAGGTTTAACACCAATATAAACAAAGAATGGATTCATTGCAGTACCTTTGAGTAGTGGTTTGTTTTCTTATACTAACAAAGCTCACGAGATTTTTGTCTAAGTTTTGTGTTGTGAAGTTTTCAAGTTTTGAGTATTGCTTTGGTGGACTATGGAACAAAGAGTGTCAAGAGCCTAAGCTTGGGGATGCCCAAGGTACCCCAAGGTAAAATTCAAGTACAACCAAGAGCCTAACCTAGGGGATGCCCCGGGAAGGCATCCCCTCTTTCGTCTTCATCTATCGGTAACTATACTCGGAGCTATATTTTTATTCACCACATGATATGTGTTTTACCTGGAGCGTCATGTATAATTTGAGTCTTTGCTTGTCAGTTTGCCACAATTATCCTTGCTGGACACACCTTTTTGAGAGAGTTAAATATGGCCTAGGAATTGTTAGAACACTCTATGTGCTTCACTTATATCTTTTGAGTTGAATAGTTTTTGCTCTAGTGCTTCACTTATATCTTTTAGAGCATGGTGGTAATTATATTTTGTAGAAATTGTTGATCTCTCGTGCTTCACTTATATCCTTTTGAGAGTCTATTAAAACAACATGGTAATGTACTTTGGCTATAAAACTAGCCTTCAGATGATAGGCATCCAAGATCAATGTAGTAAAAACTTTCACACTAAGTGCATTGAATATGATGAGAAGTTGGATGCTTGATAATTGTTTTGAGATATGAGGATAGTGATATTAGAGTCATGCTAGTGGAGTTATTATGAAATTGAGAAATACTTGTGTTAAAGTTAGTGATTCTCGTAGCATGCACTTATGGTGAACCGCTATGTGACGAAGTTAGAGCATGTCGTGGTGGGCGCACAACAGATGCCAAGTGATGGCTAAAGATAGGAGGCGGCTCGAGGGCACTGGTGGACTCCAGAAGCTGGGTTCGTATGAGCGAGCGCGGGACGCAAGACATACCCAGGTTTGGGGCTATCCGGGGAGATAATACCCTTAATCCTGCCGAGGTGGTTGATGTTTTTACCAGTACAGAGTTGCTCCTTGAGCTGTGTGGTGGAAGGAGGAAGACAGGCCAAGGCTTAGGCTGCCTCTCCCAGGGTGTCTCTCTCGTTCTCTGCTTCTCTATCTCATATGCCTCTCCCCTTCTCGTCGCCCCCGTGCATGAGGGCTCTGGGGGGTTATATATAGGGCAACCCCCCAGGGATACAATGGTAATGTTACACGGCCCTGGGGCCAGATTGTCATCATCCGGGAAGCCGGTACTGGGACCCGCCGGGTACAGTGTTCCCCGGGTTCTCCGGGCGCGGGGCCCGCCTGGCATGGGGGGCACTGTGTGTCATCTTGTGAGTCATCGAGGATTGGCCGAGCTGAGTCGGCTACGGGGTGCTCCATCATGTCACCGTCTGCCGGCGTCATGGGCTATGATGATTACATTGTTGCCATGCCTCGGCTGACTAGGGGCATGTGCGAGGCACTGTTGCTTAGGTCATCGGTAGGTGTGTATCGTCCCATCGTACGGCTGAGATGGGACGGGAGCTGACCCGTGGACGGATTGCGGAACACGCCACGAGCCAGTATGGCTTGTCGAGGAAGTCTTGGTGCGCTGGACTGGGGAGTCTTGCTGGATTGCGGGCCTCGGCCGGATTGGAGGGTCTTGCCAGATAGCGAGCCTTGGCCGGACTGCTGGGTCTTGCTGGATTGTGGACTTTGGCCGGACTGAGCAATCCGGCCAAGTCCGAGGTGGAATGTGGCGCGATGCTGGCCTTGTTGTTTTTGAAAAGGATCCGGCATCCTTTGCGTGCCTGGGGTTCATCCCCTCGACAGTAGTCCCTGAAGCTGTGAAGGTCCGCCGTCTTCGGGTGATCGGGCCTTCGCAGTTTCCTCCCCTCGAAGGCAGGCTCGGGGCCGAGCTCGGGATTACCCGCTGTGTGCCGACTTCTGGAAGCCGGATCGCCCCATCTGGGCGATGACGGGAATCAAGTAGTCCACTGAATCTTGGATGATCTTTCGGGTTCCGTGCGGGTGCCACGTGGTGCCCGGAAGCCGGGGAGGCCACACAGGCCATGCGCGTGATGGGACGGGGCGACGAGCCATGGGTTCGCGGCCGTACAACTTCTGGCCGATGGGTGTGTGGATTTATTGTGGCGTCCATGAACCGATTGCTCTTTCCGGGGCAGTTATTGTGCACGTACGCACGCGCGCATTAATTGCGGGAAGTGGGAGAGGCGGGCGCAGTCGATCCCACTACCCCATGTTCGGCCGCCGGTTATAAATTGGGTCAAAGGGCCGACGGAGATCGTTCTCGCCCGTGCCCTCCTTTCTTCTTCTGCGCCCTCTGCTTCTTGCGACCGCCGCACACTGCGCCGCCCGTTGTTCCTTAGCGGAGTTCGGCCTTTCCCTCTTCTTTCTTCTTCGAGCTTCTCTTCGATGGCGATGTCGTCAGGCTCGTGGATGGGATCGACCGTCACCATGGACGACATCGACTACCTTCGCACCACTAAGGGCCTGCCGCCGGAGACGGAGGTCGTCGTTCGTTTGCCCGAAGGCGAGCGGTCGTCGCGCCCCGAGGGCTCGGAGCACGTGATCTTCATCTCGCACTTCAAGCGCGGGTTTGGGCTTCCCGCGAGCGACTTCTTCTGCGAGTTCTTGGACTTCTATGGGATCTAGCCTCACCATCTTGGAGCCGGGGCCATCGTGTAGCTTTCCGGCTTCATCACGCTCTACGAGGCGTACCTCGGCGGCGAGCCCTCCATCGAGCTCTTCGCACGCCTTTTCTCCCTGAAGCAGCAGGGGCCGAGGGCCGAGGAGATGTTGGAGTGCGGAGCCGCCGTCATCTACAAGCGGCCGGGGGATGAGCGCCCCAAGGTGCCACTGGAGGATTTTGCAAAGAAATGGCAGAATTGTTTCTTCTATGTCCGCAACGTGGGCGCGGACCGCATCAACCTGCCGTCTTTCGCCGATGTGCTGCCACAGGAGACGCGGAACTGGTCCTACTTCCCCAAGCAGCCGTCGCAGGCGGTGCTCAATCTGTCCGAGCGGGTGGTGGTGACGAAGGAGCGGGAAGGCCTCGAAGGTCGGGACCTCGTCACTCCCTTCATTACGCGGCGGGTGCTGCCGCTGCAGCAGTGCGCCGGCCTCATCGGCGAGATGAAGGGCCTCGACGACCCCGACCGCATTTCCCAACTACGGTTGAGGGGGGAACAGGTCGCTCGCCGAGTGAACGACATCTCCAAGGCCAACATGCCGGATGACTGGCAATATGGAAAGGTGCCGTATAGCCACGCGCACCCGGCACCGATGGTGAGTCCTTTTTCTCCGTACTTTGCCACCGCCCACCTTCTTATCCGTCCGGACGCGACGCGGGAGGCTCTTCTGAATGCCATCCGGCATCCTTATGACCGAGCGGGAAGCAGGTGGTGCGCGCCGCCTCGGAGGAGCCCGAAGCCCACGGCGGAGGGGGAGGAGCGGTCGCCGAGGCGGGCGCGGATCGCCGAGCAGGTGCGTTTATCTTTTCTTCTTCACATAGTGCTGATTCGTCTTGGTTTTAGGTCGCCGATGTCGCTGGCGTTGGCGGCGGCGGATGCTGCGTCCCCCGATGGTGCTGGGTTCCGGACGAGCCGGTCCAGCACCGTCGATTCGGGAGAGGAGGAGGGGCGGGTGGATCCGGACCTCGGTCTGGATCCGTCCGATGCGGAGGGCTGGGCCTTACAGGACCGGGACCGGGCCAAGGCTGCATTGAGGGCAGCGTCAACCCAGCCTTGGACCATGGCTGCGGAGGCTAGGGTGCGAGCCGGCGAGGAGTCAGCGTGGCCGGAGATGTCGGCCGGAACGACGGTGACGACGACGGAGTTCGTCCCATCGTTGAAGGAGGGGCACAGCCGGGGAGGCCGTGCCGACGCGATGGACCTCGACCGGGAGGTCGTGGTCCTCGAAGACGAGACCCTGCCGCAGGCCGATGTGGCCGAGCGGGCAGGGGCTGGTGGAGGTGGTGGTGAAGCCGCCACGGGGGCGCCGACAACGGTGGCGCCGGAGGGGTCACCGGCCGCGGGTGAGACTACCGGAGAGGAGCACGCCCTGGTGCTTCAGCCCGGGGTCGCCGAGCTGCTGAGCCGCTTGTACCACGGCGTGGAGCCGACGAGGTCTTCTTTGAGCCGCCCACCCAGGAGGAGGCGGCCATGGCCGCCGTGACTCGGTGCCTGCGGGGCAGGCGGGCCGGATTGAGGCCTTCGCCCGGGCCAAGCTGGAGCAAGCGCGGGAGCTCGAGGACACCATGCTCATAAGTCCTTATCGTTGCTTGATTCTTTTTTAGTGGGGGCGCGCCAGCACACCCACTGGGTGTAGACCCCGAGATTTGGGCCAACTGCATAGCAGTTGGGCCGAATCTTTAAATCGATGTCTTCTTTTGTTGATTTCTGCTTTGTTGCGCAGCGACTGGACGCCTATCGCGTTGGTGTCTTCAACCGGCTTCTCAACGCGCACGAGCGGCTCAAGGAGCAGCTGGACGCCAAGGTGGCGGAGCTCCGCGCCATGACGGGTACATTCACTTTCTTTTTTCCCTTTCCCTTTTCCTGTGAGTCTTTGGGGTGCGTTATCTCTGAGTCGCCCTTCTGCAGCTGCGTTGGAGCGGTCGAGGCAGAAGGCGATGGGAGCCCAGCAGGCGCTCGGCGAAGCCGGCCAGTTGCAGAAGCAGTTGGCGGGCGACAAGAGCCGCCTTGAAGCCGAGGTGGAGCGGCTTCGGGCGGAGACTGCCAAGGTCGCCGAGGCGCAGCTGGCCCTTGCTGTGGCAGACCAGCAACGTGGCAAGCTGGCCAATGACAAGGGCCAGCTCCAGTCCGAGGTGGAGCGTCTGAAGGGACTCGTGGCCTCGGTCAAGAAATCCAGGCAGGGGGAGGCCCAGCGCCGTGAGGCGGCCGAGAAGGCAGTCGCGGATAAGGACGCCGAGCTGAAGGCATCGCTTGTCCAGGTCGCCCAGCTGGAGGAGGTGGTCAAGGACTGCGACCGTACTCTTGACTAGGAGCGGCACGGTGCGTTGCTTGAGGCGCAGCACCTGGAAGAATCCTTCTCCAGTGAGTGCTTTTCTTGAGTCTTTTGCCGAACTGAGGTTCCGGCTTCCTTTTTTCGTTGCAAATATCTTATGACTCTTTTCTCTGACAGGGGTCTTCCCAAAGACACAGAACTTGGCGGAGGAGGAGGTCCGCTTTCGGCATGATTCGGGGTGCGAGGTTGGCTCTGGGACCAACCCGCTCGTGGCCTGGACCTTCCCAGAGATCATGGCCACCGCCGAGGCCCGTCTGCAAGCCTTGGGCGTGCAAATGGCGCGGCTCTCGGAGGTCGGGATAGTGATGACGGCGGCCCTTTGGCCGGGTTCCGCTGCGCCGACCAGCTTCTCGCGGCTTGCACGGTGGCTTGAGGCGGGCCCGGATCGGTTGCAGGACTGGCGCCTTTCTGCCGCCCGAGCTGGTGCCGAGATGGCACTCCGATTCGTGTTGTCCTGGTATCCGGATGTTTCGCTGAGGGCGGTTATGGGCCAGCGAGCCGGCTCGGAGAGCTAGCTGCAGGCGCAAGCCAGCGAGATTACCGCCCGGGCCAGCTACATCGACGGGTTCTCCTATCACGACGAGTTCTGGCCGGAGCTGACAAAAGACGGCGTAGCCATGCCTGCTGACGACTTTGGCCTGCTTCTGGATGATCTGCATGGTAGCTCCGAGGAGACGGATATATATCGCAACACAGGTGATGATGATGAAGATACCGGCACCTCGGCAGGTCCTGCGGGGGCGGATGCGGATGCCTGAAGCTCCTGCTTTTTTTTTAAAATCTTTGTAGATGTCTCTGTTAGGTAGCTGGTCCACCCCACCCACTTGGTGTACTAGGTGTAACAAATTCTTACCTTGGGCCTTTTTGAATTTAAAGTTTGTATCAATGTCGTGGATATTTTTGCTCTTGCTTATTCGTTTGTCGAGCCGTTTTCCTGTGCCTCTCCCCCCTCGGGCCTCTCCCCCGAGAGTCTGACGGCCGAGGCCCCGGTCCGTGACAAGGGTGTCAGCGTACTGGGAACCAGGGTACCCAGATTTGCCTGTCTGCGGGCCGCGACGCGCTCCTACTATGGCATGATACGGCCCAGTTGATCAACCAGATTGCCCAAGACCCTCGCGAGGGGGGCCAAGCCTCGCGAGGAGAACAACGTCAAGACCTCCTCAGGAACAGCCTCGACAAGGTGCTCCGGAGGGGCGGAGAACCCGAGGCCAAGTCTGCCTCAGGAGGAGGAAGTGATATCACAAGTGACGCATCGTGCCAGCGGGTGACAGCGTGCGCCAGTGGCGCAGTTACCATTTCGGTGCAAGGGGGACAGCGCAGCCGCAGGTTCCCGAGGAGTGGGGCAAAGGTTTCCTCATTGGTGCAACAAGACCAAAGACCACAAGGACGGACAGGAGGATGTCATCGTCGAGCCCACCACCGCATCATCGCCTGATCCTTTTGCAGGCGAAGACTGCTTTTGTCAGGGCGGGGATGTCCTTGTGTTCCCGCTCATAAATGGCCGTTGTGGGATCCCTTCCCGCCTAAACATTTCGGGGGAAGGGGACCGTGGCCGCCTATATAAGTAGCTAGAACCCCCAGTGCAAAGCGGACGGACATTCTGCCACCATACAAGGAGCAAGAACATTAGCCTCCTGACCCTCCTGAGCTCACCTCTTGAGCCCAGGAACCTCTGTACTAGCTTGTATCCCGGCTCGCCCGAGCCTAATCCACCAAAGCAGGAAGTAGGGTCTTACACCACGCGGTGGCCCGAACCTGGATATACTCTTGTGTGCTTTGTTCATTGTTTGCTTGAATCCTTCCACCGTGACGAGAGTGAGGCGCTAGGTAGACGAGAGTGGGAGAGATCTTCGTTCACGCCCCTATGTTCGAACTTAACGGGTTTTGCGGAGCCCTGAATCCGACATTTGGCGCTCCAGGTAGGGGGCGTGTCGAAATCTCGCCTCTCCGACGACCTCGCTTCCCCTCTCCGGTTTGGCGCCTCTACGATGGTTGCAGCCAGCCACAGCCGTGCGGGGGCTGGCTTCCTCCCCGCCGACCGAGCAGCATCAGCGGACCGCACCACCCATGGGCGCCCCTCCTCCTTCCTCTACGACACTCCTGCCAGCCAGGCCATTGGAGGACGGCCTGCACCACCACTCCCGCCTCCTGTGGCCTCGCCGGTCACGCTCTTAGTGGGACGGCGGCGGGCCCGGCACTGGCCGCCCGCCGAGACCCATGCCACGCGGACGGCCCGCAGCTGCGAGCTGTGGGGCGTCGGTTGTGGGGAGCGGGCTTGCCGCGGGGTCGCCTGCATCCTTGGTGGGTCCCAAGCACCAGCGTCCGCCCGGCATGCCAAGTCTCACTTTCGGCAGGTTGGAGCTGTCGCCCAGCCACGGGAGGCCTTGCGGGCGCAGAACGGGTCGGGGCCCGCCATCACCTTTGGCCCCGGCGACCTCGCCTCCGAGGTGGCCGGCACCGGCGCTCTCCCGACGGTATGCATGCCCACCATCTACGGGGTAGCCGTGACAAGAACTCTCATCAACGGCGGCGCCGGCCTCAACATCCTCTCTCTCGAAGCCTTTGGTCATCTGTCTGTGTCCTACATGCAGCTCCTTCCCACCAAGCCCTTCTCGGTGGTCACGGTGTCACATCCCTAGCTTTACTTTGCCCTAGGATAGTTTTTGCCTGTGCATCATGTTTAAAATCTTGTTAAACTTGAAATGGGGATGTTCAAACCCTAGCACTAAATGAATTCAACTAGGGTCAAATTAAAATCTTTTTCAATGAACCCAAAATGCCCTTTGGAAAAGTTCATCATTTATGGATTGATTAAAAACCTCTGCCAAAAATGTTGCACATATTTCTAGGACATTTTTGGACTTTTGAATTAAATCATATCTTATTTGCATTTGGGCATTTAAATTTTATATATTATTTTAAATGCTCAAATAATCATAAACTAAAATGTTTACTGTGGGATTTACTCTAAACAGTAGCCATGCTTGGTTTCATGATTTTTGAGTGTGCCTAAGTATTTTTAATAAAGCCCACAACAAAATAACAAAATAGAAAACAGAAATTAAAATAGAACCGAGAGAGATAGTAAAACTACCTGGGCCTTCTTACCTGGGTGGCCCATTAGGCGGCCCAGCCCACCAGGCAGCCGTGCCATCTTCAACCTCTGCCAGTAGGCAGAGGCGAAGACGCACGCCCGCGTTGGGAGGCCTCCACCTCCTGCTTCGCGCTGGAGGCCGCTCCCTCGTCCTGATCTGCGCCGTTGGAGACGCCACGAGCCCCCCTAGCCTTTCCCCTCACTCTCTTCCTTCTCCCTCGTACTCTCTCTCGTTCTTCCGGCATGGACGAAACCACCACAGCCGCGCCGCCGAGCACCACCGTGGCCACAGCCTCCCCCTCGCCCCTCCGACGAGTCCCTGAGCTCCGTCGTGCCACCCTCTTCCTCTCCTTCATGTCACGCGGCGCCAGGAGCTCCCCCTCACCCGCAACGCCGTCGATCCCCTCCTCTGCGTCCGGTGACCGTCGTCGACGATTCGCCGCCGACTGGACCTCCTCGAGCCCGCTGATCTCCTATTCGGCATCGCCGTGAGCTCCTACTTCGATTTCTCCTCTCCCCCGACCTCCCCGCGCTCTCTAGCTACGGCTCCACCTCCGGCCGGAGCTGTGGTCCGCCGGCCATGTTGCCGCCGTGGCCATAGCTACTGCCGCTCTCGTCCGAGCCCATAAGCACACTCAGCGCACCCCCAGGAGCACGCTGCACCCACCAGCCCACCTCCCCGTGCCCCGCAGCACCTAACTCGACGGTGCCCGAACTCCGGCGCCGCCGCGAGCTCGTTTCTGGCGAGCTCTGGCCACTCCAGCTCCTCGCACTTGCGTGGATGGACGCGGGAGAGTAAGGGCTCACTCCTGGTGCCCTCAGCGTGCCCAGCCGCGGCCTGCGGCGCCGCCCCGACCAACTTCGGCGAGTTTCCGCCGCTGTTGTGGTCGCCGGCGTCACCTGCTGACGTGGCGCCGGCTATTTAGCTTAATGACGCCCTAACTAACCCCCCAGGGCCACTGACATACGGGCCCCACGGCTAACTACCTAGTTTAAGTTTAATTAAAGTAGGATTAGCCCTGGCTCACTGACGTGTGGGCCCAGGCCCTTGACTAATTAGAGTTAGGTTTAAATTAGTGTTATCTAATTTAGTTAATTAGTTGAGACACTGACATGTGGGCCCCGTGTCTGTTTAGTTTAGTTTTAAACTCTTAGTTAGTGCTGAGAGACTGACCAGTGGGACCCACTGGTCAGGTTTGACCTGGACCCGCCTGTTGACTTGCTGACGTCACACAGACGTCATGCTGGCGTAGTAAAGCCTTTTCTGGAATTTATATAAATCTAAATGATTTATTTATTTCAGAAAATGCTTTAAACTTCTAAAAATCATATAAAATCAACCGTAGCTCAGATGAAAATAATTTATATATTAAAAATGATCAGAAAAATCCAAGGAATCTGTTTATGGCATTTTCATTCATGTTTGAACATGTTAAACCTGCTGATCAGGTCAAATCAATTAAATGACATTTGAATAATCACATATGGAGTTTGAATTTGAACCTTTGGTTCAAACCAACTTCATTTAATATGGTTGCTAGTTGCATTAGCTCAATCAACAGCATATTGCCATGTCATGATCATGCATCATATTGTCGCATTGCATTGATTGTGTTTCTTTCTCTGTTGCCGGTGTTGTTCCCTTTCAGTAGACGTGTTCCGACGATGTGATCGATGACACTGATGAAGACCCAGTGATATCTTCAGAAGTGTCAGGCAAGCAAAAACCCCATTGAGCATTCCGATACAATCCCACTCTCTCGCTCTTGCTCTCTTTTACTTCATTAGGACAACAACGCTTCAACTGTTACCTGTTGTGGTAGTTGAACCCCTTTCCATTGCATGACATGTCATTGCCACAGTAAATAGTTGAAACCCACTAGTATGAGTAGGAATTGTTTGAGCCATGTTGTGCCTACTCATTCATGCTTTCTGGTTATGCCTGCTATTGCTTAGAGTTGTGTCAGGTCTGATTCATCGGGGATGAATTGGAAGGGTGATGAACATGTGCTACTGTGTGTGAGCTAAGTGTGTGAACACTATTTGGTAAATGTAGCGATGAGAGGCCATGTAGGAGTACATGGTGGGTTGTCTCATTGAAGCCGTCCTCAGGAACTGAGTTCTGTGTTGGTTGATCCATGAAACAGCTACTACCACACATTGGGATCCTTAATTGACTCTCTCGACTTATTAATCAACATGATCTCTGTCCAGGAGTTGCAATTAGTTTCTGGTGTTTGTAGTTTACTGGAGGTCGTGCGCTGCGCTGACCCTCGGGGTGGGCTGTGACGCGGCAGGTACGTGGCACGGTGTACCGATCACCCGTTTGGTGATGCGGGAACCCTGTACACATCGTTTGGGGCCGTGAGCGACACCCCGGCCGGATCTCCCCATGGATGGAACCCAAATAGGCGATAAACCTGGACGAGAGACTTGTGTGGTTAGTCAGGTCGTGGCCGACACCCTCGCCAGGCTTCCGTTTGAAGGTTGCCGAGATACATGACGTGTACATGGCGGTAAGTGGCGAGAGCGTGTGTGAAGAAGTACACCCCTGCAGGGTTATATATATGATCTATTCGAATAGCCGTGTCCGCGGTAATGGACTTCTGGGTTGCCTATAATAGTTCATAGACAAGTGAAAGTGGATACCCTAACACACGCAAGATAAGCGTGAGTGTTATGGATGGCCCTCTCGTAGGGAGACGGGAGCGGATCCATAGTGGTGTATTGATTGGTGAATATGTGGACTCGTGTGCGCCACCTCAAAAGAGTTACTTGCAGTCGTAGTTCAGGATAGCCCCCGAGTTAAAGCTGGCTTGCTGCAGTCAAACACCACCACCCCTTTGTTGATACTGATGCATATGTAGCTAGTTCTGATGTAAGTCTTGCTGAGTACCTTTGTACTCATGTTTTCTTAATTATGTTTTTGCAGAGAGACTTCAGTATCGCTAGTGGTTACGCGTGGACTTCGACGTTTAGCTTGTTACATCAGCTAAGATCTTGTACCCTTGGGAGGGTCTGGTAGATAGTCAGGCTTCTCAGCCTTTTTCATTTGTAGTGGTCTGTACTCAGACATGTTATGCTTCCGTTGCCTATATGCTCTGTATGATGGGTCATGTGACCTCTGTTTGTAGTTGAAAGTGCAACTAATCCCCAGGTGGTTTTGGCAATTAATAACAACATATATATCATTGAACTAATAGCTACTTGAGAATCATTTCAGAGAAGTTCAGTGATATGGGTATGGCAATGACTGAAGAAGTGGACCCCTCAAAATGCTAAGGCAAGCATTGGCAAAAGCTCAAGACTCCATTTTTGGTTTAGTGATCCAAGATCACATTGAGTCCATAGGAAAAGCCAATACTATTAAAAGGGGATGAGGTTGTGTTGATGATCTGGTTGCTCAAGTGCTTAGTGATATATCTCCTTCAACTATCAGCAACTTTCACTACAATACACACTCATAAGTAATCTCGGACAAACCGATTTTCCAAACTCAGTCCCACCGAGATGAACCACCTCAGCCATAAGCCAAACCCTAGAAAAATCGGTCATTCCGAGTTTGAGATCGGTCTCACCGAAACATGTGCTGCCAAGCTTCTGTAACCGTTTGTCATCAAATCGGAATAACCGAGTTGATGATTTCGGTCCCACCGAAACTGGCAAGTTCCTGTCTTGACTCAAATCGGACTAACCGAGATGGTATTTTCGGTCCCACCGAAAACCCCAACGTTCACTATATTTGAACTTTCGGTCTGACCGAGTTCCACTTCGGTCTCACCGAGATTGCTCAATTATGTGTGTAACGGTTGGATTTTGTGTGGAGGCTATATATACCCCTCCACCCCCTCTTCATTCGTGGAGAGAGCCATCAGAAAGAACTACCACTCCTACCTTACACTTTCTGAGAAGAGAACTACCTACCCTTGTGTTGAGATCAAGTTGCTCCATTCCTACCATATGAAACTTGATTTCTAACCTTCCCAAGTTGCTTTCCACTCAAACCTTTCTTCCACCACAGCCATATCAGTGAGGAGAGTTGAGTGTTGGGGAGATTATCATTTGAAGCACAAGAGCAAGGAGTTCATCATCATCTACAACATCTATTACCTTTTGGAGGGTGGTGCCTCCTAGATTGGTTAGGTGTCGCTTGGGAGCCTCCGTCATCGAGATGTGGAGTTGAACCAAGAAGTTTGTAAGGGCAAGGAGATCGCCTACTTCGTGAAGATCTACCCCGAGTAAGGCTAGCCCTCCGTGGGCGTAGGCCATGATGGAATAGACAAGGTTGCTTCTTCGTGGACCCTTCGTGGGTGGAGCCCTCCGTGGACTCGCGCAGTCGTTACCCTCCGTGGGTTGAAGTCTCCATCAACGTGGATGTACGATAGCACTACCTATCGGAACCACGGGAAAAATCATTGCGTCTCCAAATTGCGTTTGATCTTCTCCACCTCTCTTTACTACATGTGCAATTTACTTTCCGCTGCTTATACTCTAGAATTGCATGTGTAGGGTGATGCTTAACTTGATCATAATTGTGAATCTGCCAAAAACTGTTCTTGATCAAAAGACAGAATTTTTATATATACAAGTAGTCTAATCACCCCCCCTTTAGACATACTTTCGATCCTACAAGTGGTATCAGAGCTTTGGTCTCCATTGTTTTGGTTTCCATTGCATTGGACTCCATAAGCTTGGTTTCACAACCTAGGAGAGTAAGGCGTCTAGTGAGGGTAATTATCGTAGAGGTCCTTACTTTGATGGTACAAATTTTGCTAGTTGGAAGCATAAAATGAAAATGCATATTCTTGGTCATAACCCAGCCGCATGGGGCATTATTTGTGTTGGTATGCAAGGTGAATTCTTCGAGGAAGGAAAAGTTCCGGATCGCGAAGCTACACCGGAAGAGTTGCGGATATTGCAAAACAATGCTCAAGCTTGTGACATTCTCTTCAATGCTTTGTGTCCCGAGGAGTTCAACAAAATCAGCCATCTTGAGAATGCTAAAGAGATTTGGGATACCTTGGTTGAAATGCACGAAGGTACTGAATCTGTGAAGGAATCAAAGCTAGATATTCTTCAAGGTCAACTTGACAAGTTCAAGATGAAGGATGGTGAAGGAGTCGCTGAAATGTACTCTAGGCTTGCTCTCATCACAAATGAGATTGCCGGCTTAGGAAGCGAAGAAATGACCGACCGATTCATCATTAAGAAGATTCTCAGAGCTTTGGATGGAAAGTATGACACTGTGTGCACTTTGATCCAAATGATGCCAAACTACAAGACTCTCAAGCCAACTGAAGTCATTGGAAGAATTGTTGCTCATGAGATGACACTTAAGGATAAGGAAGAGCTTCACAACAAGTCAAGTGGTGCTTACAAAGCTACCAGTGATGCTCCCGCAACCTCAAGTGACAAGTTAATTTCCAATGAAAAGATGAGCCTAATGGTTAAGAACTTCAACAAATTCTACAAGAATAGAGGCAAAGAGAGAAGCTCAAAGTCTAGATCATATGATGAAAAGACATCTTCTAGCCGTGATCGAAACTGCTACAATTGTGGAAGACCCGGACACTACTCAAATGAGTGTACGGCTCCCCACAAGAGAAAAGAAGAATCTCCAAGAAGAAGATCAAGAGATGAGTCACCTCGGAGAGAGAGAAGGAGTAGAGATGATCGTTATGAACGAAGACCCTCTCGGAGAAGCAAGGATTCGGAGAGGAAAGACAAGTCATCAAGGAGCTACACAAGAAGAAGACATCAAGCTCATATAGGTGAATGGGTCTCCGGCTCCGACTCCAACAATCAATCCGATGGAAGCTATCACTCCGACTCCGACTACAGTCAAGATGAAGGTGTTGCCGGTCTTGCTCTCGTATCCTCCAACTCCAACTCCTACGACTTATTTGATTCACCAAATGAGGGAATTGGAAGATGCTTCATGGCTAAAGGCCCCAAGGTATCACACCCTGAATTCATTGACTTCAATAGTGATGAGGATGACTTGCTCGGTGAAGATGACCTCTTGCATGATAAATCTAGTGAGCTTAGTAACGATGAAAATGCTAGTAGTCTTTATAGTCGAGAAGAGTCGAATGACAATGCTATAAAGGAGATTGAGCGTCTAACTAAAGAACTAAACACTCTTAAGTTAGCTCATGAAACAACTCAAGAAGATCATAGAGAGCTCCTAAGATCTCATGAGAAGCTACGCTTCGAGAAGCTCACTCTAGAGCAAGAACATGAGTTTCTAAAAGCGATCAATGACGATCTTCGAAAGAAGAGCTCTTCATATCTTGCCAAACGACTTCTCTTGTCTAATTTCTTGCCACCTATTAAGACTAAGCATGCCAAGCATAAGAAAAATTCTTCCTCTAGTAGTAACAATAACCATGTTAAATCTAATGTTGTTACTTCTAGTAGTTCTCTTGATTCCACTAACAATGTTTCAAGCCAAGTTACACTTGAGCAAGAGAATAGCTTATTGAAGGAAATCATAGAGAAAGGTGTCTACAAGAGTCTTGCCGGAAGCAAGAACTTTGAGGAAATTATTCGCAAGCAAGGAAGACACCGGAAGAATCAAGAGATTGGTTTTGAGCGAAAGTTCAACGCCGAAGGTGTTGAGTGGGAAGAAGGTCAATACCCTACTCCACAGTTTGTATCTCAAAAGGAGAAGTATGATCCTACTTCTTCCAATGTGGAACAAGCTCAAGATGACCTTCCACCACAAGACCACAAGCTAAAGGCCAAGGACAAGCTTCAAGAGGAGATTGATGCATTCATTGAAGCACCTCAAGCCATGGTCAAGTGGGTTCCCAAGGACACGTCAAGTTCTACTTCGTCAAGCTCAACTACAACCCCAAGGATTCCCATCAAGATGATGTGGATCCCAAAGAAGAAGAACTAGGAGGTTTTTGAGGGTGACTCCGCCAACATACTTCACTCACATTCATTTTGGCAACTTGTGCAATCAACTTCCACATCATGCACTAGTTCATGGAGTCACAAACCCTCTTGTTGGTAAGTCAAGGGACAAGGTAATCATTGCTTTCATGGACATCATCTATTGTGAACTTCAATCTATGTCTATGGATATCCTTGTTTGTTCCTTGTGGGACTAACCCATGTAGGTATTGAAAGTGCCCTAATCCAAAGGATAGCTCCCAACTCTTGATGATCTACATCAACATTGAGCATCCACATCATCAACATCTACATGAAGTCTTCTACGACAACCCAAGGTTAGTTTGACCCTTTAAAAGGGGTTCTCACATCTAGGGGGAGCTTTGCTCTAAAAATTGAGCTAAAGCATCTCCAAATGATGTGAACACATCAATGCTTTATGTAAAAGTGGTAACCCCACTTGTGCTTAAACGATGAGTATGACCTATGATCAAATGTTCTCATTTGGCTCCTAAGTCAAAATACTCATATAAAGATGACCTAGTCATCGACAAATTGTGTGCTAGTAGCTAGAGTTTTGGTTGTGCATGTTTGACACATATTTCATTTGCTATCTTATTGTGTGAGCATGTTGAATGCATGATTTTATCCATTCGAGGACATCCATTTGTTGTTTTGGTTGTTTTGATTTTTCTGGCCAAATGGATGGACAAGAATGCCTAAGTACCTCCCCTAGCTATCTATGCTTTCTTGTCTCAAATTCTATTCATGCTTATATCACAAACTTTGAACAAGTCATTTTCGGACCCTCCGAGTGAGGAGCACTCGGAGCCACCGATCCGCCTAAGGCTGACTTCCAAAACCTTCTAAGTAAATTTCGGTCAGACCAACTTTCTCCCACTCGGTCAAACCGAAAGCACTTAGACTGATCTAGGTTTCATCTCGGTGAAACCGAGTTCTAAATCTCGGCGTGACCGAAATGCATAACTGCATAGCAGTATCTATCTCGGTGTCACCGAGTTTTTCAACTCGGTCCCACCGACAGCAAGGGGATATAAATACTGAGGGCAGCGCGCGTTGATTATTCCTTCAAACGTTTTCGCTCCCACGTCCCCTGCTGCCGTCGCCCTGATCTCCGGATCGTCGCCGTCGTCGCCTGTGCGCCCTCGCCGCAGGTCTCCGCCGCCGTCAACGGCCTTCTCCTCCGCGCCGTTGCCGCCGTAGAGGGACTCTACCAAGTTAGGGTGAGTCTCGATCCCTCTCGTGCTCCCATCTGATTCATTGCACGTTTGGTTTGCCCTACATCTAGCCATGATTGAAAAACTTCCTTTCCATCAGATCGGTTCTAGTTTCGAGTAAAATTCTTAGGGTTAGGTTTCCACGGAACACATCTCCGTGAAACCGGTTTTAAATTTTCGGTGTGACCGATTCGGCCTCTGGCCATTGCACTGCACTTTCGGTCCAACCGAGTTGTGCAAATCGGTGTGACCGAAGTATAGTTTTAGTGAAACCCTAGTGTATCGGCAGGACCGAAACCCATTTCGGTCCAACCGAAAGTGGTGTGTAAAGTTGTTATACACTTCGGATTCACGGAAACTGAAAATCGGTCTGACCGAAATGCATTCTGTGAAAACTTAAAACTAAGATTTGGACTCATTTTGTTTGCAAAACTTCTGCAGTTTGTGATAACTCTTCTACTCTGCCTATACCTTATCTATTCACAGGTTGTCAGCCATGTCAGATGCCAGTGACAGCCAGAACAGGTCAGAGTCACCTTTTGCGGACATTCCTGAAGCAGATACTAGTCCTGAGGCTAGTAGCCCTATTGATGATGGTGAGAGGAGTACACCTAGTGGCTTGCCTCCTGCAGCCACCAGAACCAGAAAGGAGAGAAATTCTGATGATGAGGATTCTGATTTCATTGCTGAAGAAGAAGTATCCTCCAAGCCTAAGAGAAAAGTTGTTGCCAAAGAGCAACAAGGGCAGCAGTCAAAGAAAGGCACCAGCAAGGTCAAGCAGTCAGCTGTTGCCAAGAAGCTGAACTTGGGAGAGCCAGCCCCAAGTAAAGTGAAGAAAACTTCCAAGAGGAAGAGGGTAGTGTATACTGATCCTCATGCAGATGCAGCAGTCGAGGAAGAAGAAGAAGAAGCACCCCAGCCTGCTCCTCAGAAGCAGAAACTCATGGGTGATGCAATTAGGGCTGGAGCCACTTCAAAGCCCAAGAAGCCTGCTCAAGCTAAGGCAGCTCCAGCAAAGCCTACTGCCAAGCCCAAGAGGACAACCAGAAACATTCCAGCCTCTGAGAAGAACAAGGGTGATGTGCCACCGTCTGAGTCTGATGAAGAAGGACATGTGTTGCTGAAACTCCGTCCAAAACTGCCACTACACAACGATGCTCATCCTCAAGCCGAGGATATGAAAGCAAGGAAAGATAGAGGTCTTAGGCTATGGAGACAGACTGATCCATATGCCGTGAGGAGAAGGACTGTTGTAGACCCCAGATTCCACACCAGAGAGCAGCAGGACTTCTATGAGACTGTGCTGATGGACAAGAAGCCTATAGTTGCAGATACCAGATACGTTGACTGGAAATACATTGATAGTGAAGAGCACCGAGACTTCTTTCCCCATGTGCATGAAAGCTTCACTGCATGTGGAGTTGCTGAGTTTGTGGGTCAGAAACTGACAGATTGGAACGATGAGATGATTATGCAGTTCTATGCCACAGCCCACTTCTATCCTGATGGGAAGATCACCTGGATGACTGAAGGTCAAAGGTTTTCTTCGTCTGTTGAAGAATGGGCAGAACTTCTGAATGCTCCAGTGCAAAGAGAGGACGACATTGATGTCTATGGGATTCCTAAGAAGAACCATGATTCCATGAAGAACATGTACAAGGAGATCCCCGCAGCAGATTTGGAAGGGTGGAAGCTTGGCTCTGTCTACTATCTCCAGGCAGGTTTACCTACCACTAACACTATTCTGAGGCATACCTTGATGCCCAAGTCTGGAGACCATCGCATGATCATAGGGTATTCTATCAACATGCTGCATATACTTGATGAGAAGGCACCTTTCAAGGTGATGGACTTAATGGTAGAGACCATTAAGAGGACTGTAGCTGACCAGAAGAGGTCATGTGGATTTGCCCCACAGATTCAGATGCTTATCAATGCCAAGTTTGGCACGGGCAAATTCTTGTTGGATAGGAAACACTTACCACTGCAGCCAGAGCATGAAGACAATGTTGTTGTGATGGATGAGGAGGATCCAACTTCGGTTGAAGGTCAAGCCAAGATTGAAGCTGCTAGGAAAGCCAAAGCTGATAAAGAGGCAGCAGCAGCAGCAGCTAAACCAAAGAGCTTCGGAGAGCAGATTCTTGAAGCTACCCAGAGGATTGAACAACGCCTGGCCAGCATTGAACAATCTCAGGAGAGCTTAGAAAGGATTGTTGACGAGAAGGTCCACGCTCTGGACGTGAAGCTGACTGAACTTCAAGTGACCGTCAACAAGCTTGAGGCAGACATGGAGGAAGCAAGGCAGGACAGGGCAGAGCTCATGCAGGATGACCTAGTCTAGGACTCTCATCGCCAGACTGTTCCGGTTCCCAGAGGATCCCGATCAGCTGCTATTCAAGTGACTGACTCCAGGACTACCACTTCAGCACCTCCTACAGCTCCAGCAGTCACTCCAGCCACAGCTCCAGTATCCACTCCTCCAGCGCAGACATCAGCTGAAGTCTTCGCTGATGCCGTCATATCTACTCCGATATCTACCCAGACGGGAGCCGCCAGCAGAGCCCACAGTGACGTTTAGCTCTATGCTTTTTCAAACTTTTTGGTAACTTGTTGCCAAAGGGGGAGAAATTGTATAGATCATAGGGCTTCGAGAGAGAGAGAGTGCTCTTTCGTTCTTTTGCGGTTTCTTTGAGATACTTTTGGTACTTTTGGTTCTTGAAACTTTCAGTGTGCTTGATACTACGTTTGATGCTACCTTAATGAGTGCTTGGTCGTACTATGCTTTAATGTGTGCTTAATGCTTATCATATGCTATTCCTATCTTGTATGATTATTTACTCATGTCTTGGTGATTGGGTGCATGTTATTCATTCTTATCATTTTGTGCGCTCCACCAAGATGTATGTGACATGGAAGAGTGACCCATAATCCTAATCGATTGTGCATTTGCATTCAAACGCAAATTTTAAATAATGCACAAATTTAGGGGGAGCTCTTACTTATCACATACTTCTCAAAGCGACGATATTATTCATTGATTATATCTTTTGTCGAAGCTTTGATCTATATGTTGTCATCAATTACCAAAAAGGGGGAGATTGAAAGTGCAACTAATCCCCGGGTGGTTTTGGCAATTAATAACAACATATATATCATTGAACTAATAGCTACTTGAGAATCATTTCAGAGAAGTTCAGTGATATGGGTATGGCAATGACTGAAGAAGTGGACCCCTCAAAATGCTAAGGCAAGCATTGGCAAAAGCTCAAGACTCCATTTTTGGTTTAGTGATCCAAGATCACATTGAGTCCATAGGAAAAGCCAATACTATTAAAAGGGGATGAGGTTGTGTTGATGATCTGGTTGCTCAAGTGCTTAGTGATATATCTCCTTCAACTATCAGCAACTTTCACTACAATACACACTCATAAGTAATCTCGGACAAACCGATTTTCCAAACTCAGTCCCACCGAGATGAACCACCTCAGCCATAAGCCAAACCCTAGAAAAATCGGTCATTCCGAGTTTGAGATCGGTCTCACCGAAACATGTGCTGCCAAGCTTCTGTAACCGTTTGTCATCAAATCGGAATAACCGAGTTGATGATTTCGGTCCCACCGAAACTGGCAAGTTCCTGTCTTGACTCAAATCGGACTAACCGAGATGGTATTTTCGGTCCCACCGAAAACCCCAACGTTCACTATATTTGAACTTTCGGTCTGACCGAGTTCCACTTCGGTCTCACCGAGATTGCTCAATTATGTGTGTAACGGTTGGATTTTGTGTGGAGGCTATATATACCCCTCCACCCCCTCTTCATTCGTGGAGAGAGCCATCAGAAAGAACTACCACTCCTACCTTACACTTTCTGAGAAGAGAACTACCTACCCTTGTGTTGAGATCAAGTTGCTCCATTCCTACCATATGAAACTTGATTTCTAACCTTCCCAAGTTGCTTTCCACTCAACCCTTTCTTCCACCACAGCCATATCAGTGAGGAGAGTTGAGTGTTGGGGAGATTATCATTTGAAGCACAAGAGCAAGGAGTTCATCATCATCTACAACATCTATTACCTTTTGGAGGGTGGTGCCTCCTAGATTGGTTAGGTGTCGCTTGGGAGCCTCCGTCATCGAGATGTGGAGTTGAACCAAGAAGTTTGTAAGGGCAAGGAGATCGCCTACTTCGTGAAGATCTACCCCGAGTAAGGCTAGCCCTCCGTGGGCGTAGGCCATGATGGAATAGACAAGGTTGCTTCTTCGTGGACCCTTCGTGGGTGGAGCCCTCCGTGGACTCGCGCAGCCGTTACCCTCCGTGGGTTGAAGTCTCCATCAACGTGGATGTACGATAGCACTACCTATCGGAACCACGGGAAAGATCATTGCGTCTCCAAATTGCGTTTGATCTTCTCCACCTCTCTTTACTACATGTGCAATTTACTTTCCGCTGCTTATACTCTAGAATTGCATGTGTAGGGTGATGCTTGACTTGATCATAATTGTGAATCTGCCAAAAACTGTTCTTGATCAAAAGACAGAATTTTTATATATACAAGTAGTCTAATCACCCCCCTCTAGACATACTTTCGATCCTACAGTAGTAAATGCTATGATGGCTCTTCTGGGCCTTTATCTATATGAGTTGTTGAGTTATGTTGTGATGCCTTGTTGTACAGCACATACTTGCATGTTATGCGTATGTGTAATGTGTATTGCTATGTGTGGGATCCGACACCTAGTTGTTTACCTTTGGTAGCCTACCTTACAGGGAAATGTCTCCTAGTGCTTCCACTGAGCCTTGGTAGCTTGCTACTGCTCCGGAACACTTAGGCTGGCCGGCATGTGTCCTTCTTCGTTCCTGTGTCTGTCCCTTAGGGGAAATGTCACGCGTTGTTCCTTTAAGTCCTTGTAGCTTGCTACGACTTGGGTTCATACGTTGATGACCGACACATTCGTTGGTGGGTCATGTATGCCTGTCCCTGTAATTTAGTGCCACTTTTGGTTTATAACTAGTCATGTCGGCCCGGGTTCTCTGTCATATGGATGCTAGCGACACTATCATATACGTGTGCCAAAATGCGCAAACGGTCCCGGGCCAGGTAAGGTGGCACCCGTGGGGATACCGTGCGTGAGGCCGCAAAGTGATATGATGTGTTACAGGCTAGACCTATGTGACTTAGGATCGGGGTCCTGACAGCTTTGGTATCAGAGCCTGACTGCCTGTAGGATTAGCAAGCCAAACTGGTCAAAGTCGTGTCTAGAAACTCTTTAGTTATATAAGGGAATCGATTGTGGAAGGGAACGTAAGGCTCTTTTACTCCTTTACCCCATGACCTGCTGATCTGAGTCACCTTCTTCTTCTACGGGGATTAAGAACTAGGACTCTCATTCTATTTATCAGGATCACGTTAATGTGGTTTCAACCCTCAGTTCAGTTTCTACTACTTCTGTGTGTTCAACTTTTGAGCTCAGAACCTTGACATGAAGATGTTGAGTGGTTATGCTATCTTTGTGCATGAGTCTCAAAGGTAATTTTTTGAGCATTTACAGCCGTTATGCTGTCCGAGTCATTCCAGGTTTCTAAATAATCTGATGCATTTGCAAACCTTTCCTCCCTGTTTCCGATGTCCTTTTAGGCCAGATTAACCACACTAGTCAGTGTGTGGAGGTGCTCCGTTACCTCGACACATGTGTTGGAGTTATTATTATGACCCTAGCTGTCTTAGAAGATCACCGAGTAATCCAGCAATGCTTTATATTCTCAGTGTGATGATTCTGGTCATTATTCTCGAAAGCATCCCGTGATGCCATTTAGTTAGTAGGCATTATATTTCTGGGTTCTTGAACCCAAGATTCACTCTACTTACTTCATGTTGATATTATTGCTTGTTCCTTTAGGATATTAGTAACCTTGTGATAGTCCTCGTGGTCCGTGGTATATCCTTCTTCCAAATACCATGAACCATCATAGCAGAAGTTCTTCTGAACCAAAAGATCACAACCCGAGTGCTCTTGAGTAGTACTCCATTCATATGTGACTCTGCCAATTCTACTTTCTGCCAATTCTATGCATCCACAACTCAGAAGTTATATGTTCCTTTGAGTTGCCCCTTTTGGGTGTATTATGACCCTCATCTATCAGTTGATAGTCAGGAGTAGTTGTGCACTCGTGTTCATCGATGCCTTTTACTCTTGTGGTCTGTCAAGCCATTCTATTTTGGAATGACTAGGAGAAACAAACTCCAGTACCTTATCCATATCCAGGATTGGGTCAAAGAAGTTGTACTCCGCAGATGAGGAATGTTAATCCAGCTTCTAATCTGTTCTATCTTGGAATATTACCATCTTTATGTCAAGAATGTCATGGGAATTGCACATCATCCTATGAACTCTTGATACAGTAATACTTCTCACCATCGTCGTTCATTCTACGGTCTCCGCGTTGTTATAACCGGAATACCGACAAGTGAATTGTGATGTGTGAAAACAATACTCCTAGCAACCTTGTTTCTTGGTAGTTAAAGGACAACAATTTCATTCTTAGTGTGTTGGTTACTGAATTACCATTTCTAAGACTGATCGTGCTACCTAGTCCATTTTTCTGGTGCACTCTTTGATCAATGAGTTAGGATTGCATAAATCCATCACCCTTGCGATCATATCATCTTGCCCTGAAAAGCAAGATTGTTTGCGAGCTTAGTAACATATCGGTGGTTCGTGATTTTCCGGCTATCTTCCCGGAAGTATCACGGGGCTGTCCCCTGACCAATGTGTCGAGCTCGTAATCAAGTTGGTTTCATATAAACCACCCCTTCTCCAAGAATCTGTGTTGGATACTCTGAACTAGTTGGTTAAGCTAAACAACAACTTGGAGAGTTGGAAGATAAAAGCTTAATCCACATAGCTCACCTCAAAGGGATATCTTGTGTGTATATTGAAGATAGATGATATCTTCTTCAATTGATCTCCGTGATCATTTGTGGATCTATTGTCTTGTTCATACTTTGATTTGAGTATGGGTTATCGTCAAGTCAAATCAGAACCAATGATATTCGTAACGTTGTCTTACTCGTGGTTGATCCCTCGAGCTTACACCGTTATATCTCTTGTTCTGACCAATGCTATCACCGTGTTCACTTAATTGTGGAATTCCACCTATATGGAAACCTGGATGAGTTATTGTTGAGCCCATCGACAACATACCTATCCTCTCCATGATTTTGATGGACATTAAACTAGTGTTGGAAACTTTGTAAGCATTGCCTTCGTGTCCCGTTCATGAGGTATATGTTGGATGAGAGAAGAAACTTTCCCTAATTCATGTGTAATTGATGTAAGTTGCCACAGTGAGTTGAGAAAGTTTATTTTGCTTCCTGTGGAATCATCCCAAGTCAGTCATGCATACGTGTGAAGTATCCTGTGGTTTGGAGACTTGCAACCTTCATTCTATACGTATCCCTAGCACACCAAGCCACTGATTGATTTGCTTAAGGAGAAGGAGTTCCTTCTTAAGAGCTAACCCGGGCTTATTCAAGGACTTCGTTATCCGCAATGATGGTTCCCCAACCAGAACTCGATAGTTTTTTATTATAAGACTACTATGTGGTCATGCTTGTCTGCGACAGCGTGTTCACATGTGTGTAGCAGAACCAGCTCATGTTTTGGAGCTTGCTATCGTAGTTCACTCCCCGAGAATCTCGCAATGCCATCTCGTCGATTTGTGTTGTAAACTTTCATTTTTCCTTCTAGACTCGATGAGTCTGGAATATCCTGACACCAACCAGAACTGAATCTCAGGCAGATATGATGGTTGGTGCATTTCCCAAGAACTATAATATTGGTCTCTAGATTACCGGTAAAGTGGATGTCGTGGCCAACGCACCCAGCCGGAAGACCTGTTGTTGTAGAATCTTGATTGAAGAAATTGGCCACCTCCCCATAAGGACTTCGTAGGATTTACTCCCTTGTTGTTCCTTATGAATTTTTGTGCTCCTGAAGTCCGACCTTTTACTTGACGTTCTAGGTACAAAACCATTTTAATAAATGGGTTACGCTAGCACATCAAGGAGAATGTTAGAAGCGGAGTACTAAATGTCTCTCGGTTGATCATCCAGATTTCGTCCCCTTGGCCTTGCCAAGGTGAAATCCGAGAAGGTGTTATCTTCCTTTGCATCTGCATCATCCATCATTATTCATCATGGTAGTATGTGATGTTGCCAGGATCCTTGACACGGATATTGGTAAAACCTTGATGAATATGGGAATGCTCAAGTTCTTGAGAGCACGCACGAGCACTAGGTGTTATCCTCGACACTAACCGGGATTGCTTCCAGTGTTCTTGATTATATTATACACTCTCAAAGAGTAGATTTACTCTCTACTATTGGGTTTCTTCCCAGTTACCAGAATCATTCCCATCATTTGCATTTTGTTCCCAGCTTGCACCGCCAATGTGCCAATTCTCCATCGATTACCGTTCTCAATCACTGCTGTTCAGGATTATCTTCAGCAATGGACTTGCCATGGGTCCCATCCATTTCCGATGATAATCAAAATCATCCCTTGTGTTGTCTTTATCAAGGTAGTCCACATCATCCATTCTGGCCGAGTATGTCATTCTTTCGGACTCCGTCAAACGATCGATTGTGATTTGCCTCCGGCTGGTATAGAGAGTTCCAATGACCTCTATATCAAAAGTAATTCTTTTTGCCACTTAAAGGAATAACTCTACAAGTCACCTTCTCTAAGGTGCCCCGTCTGGTGGTATCAATCACCATCTTCTTAGGTGTGGAATTATTGCCACTAGGTGAACCTTCATCGTTTGTTTCACTCCATCCCCCTGGAGGTGTACTCCGTGTCTCAGCTCAAGAGATGTTTCGACGTCTCAATCCATGAGTTGATCTTGAATTGCTCGATCTTCGAGAAGATCAAATCCTGTAGAATTCACGTTCTTCTGTTGTCGTGTTGGATGAAGCTTTGAAATCAATGATGCCAAGATTTACATGATGCAATGAATCAACAATTTCGAGGAGGGAAACTGGATCGAGAAGATTGTGTTAGATAGTGTCCCCTCCGATTTCTTATCTCACGTCTTGAATCTGGGGACGAGATTCTTGTTTAGTAGGGGTGAGTTGTCACATCCCTAGCTTTACTTTGCCCTAGGATAGTTTTTTCCTGTGCATCATGTTTAAAATCTTGTTAAACTTGAAATGGGGATGTTCAAACCCTAGAACTAAATGAATTCAACTAGGGTCAAATTAAAATCTTTTTCAATGAACCCAAAATGCCCTTTGGAAAAGTTCATCATTTATGGATTGATTAAAAACCTCTACCAAAAATGTTGCACATATTTCTAGGACATTTTTGGACTTTTGAATTAAATCATATCTTATTTGCATTTGGGCATTTAAATTTTATATATTATTTTAAATGCTCAAATAATCATAAACTAAAATGTTTACTGTGGGATTTACTCTAAACAGTAGCCATGCTTGGTTTCATGATTTTTGAGTGTGCCTAAGTATTTTTAATAAAGCCCAGAACAAAATAACAAAATAGAAAACAAAAATTAAAATAGAACCGAGAGAGATAGGAAAACTACCTGGGCCTTCTTACCTGGGTGGCCCATTAGGCGGCCCAGCCCACCAGGCAGCCGTGCCATCTTCAACCTCTGCCAGTAGGCAGAGGCGAAGACGCACGCGCGCGCTGGGAGGCCTCCACCTCCTGCTTCGCGCTGGAGGCCGCTCCCTCGTCCTGATCTGCGCCGCTGGAGACGCCTCGAGCCCCCCTGGCCTTTCCCCTCACTCTCTTCCTTCTCCCTCGTCCTCTCTCTTGTTCTTCCGCCATGGACGAAACCACCACAGCCGCGCCGCCGAGCACCACCGTGGCCACAGGCTTCCCCTCGCCCCTCCGACGAGTTCCTGAGCTCCGTCGTGCCACCCTCTTCCTCTCCTTCATGTCACGCGACGCCAGGAGCTCCCCCTCACCCGCAACGCCGTCGATCCCCTCCTCTACGTCCGGTGACCGTCATCGACGATTCGCCGCCGACTGGACCTCCCCGAGCCCGCTGATCTCCTATTCGGCATCGCCGTGAGCTCCTACTTCGATTTCCCCTCTCCCCCGACCTCCCCGCGCTCTCTAGCTACGGCTCCACCTCCGACCGGAGCTGTGGTCCGCCGGCCATGTCGCTGCCGTGGCCACAGCTGCTGCCGCTCTCGTCCGAGCCCAGAAGCACACTCAGCGCACCCCCAGGAGCACGCCGCACCCACCAGCCCACCTCCCCGTACCCCGCAGCACCTAACTCAACGGTGCCCGAACTCCGGCGCCGCCGCGAGCTCGTTTCCGGCGAGCTCCGGCCACTCCAGCTCCTCCCACTTGCGTGGATGGACCCGGGAGAGTAAGGGCTCACTCCTGGTGCCCTCAGTGTGCCCAGCCGCGGCCTGCAGCGCCGCCCCGACCAACTCCGGCGAGTTTCCGCCGCTGTTGTGGTCGTCGGCGTCACCTGCTGACGTGGCGCCGGCTATTTAGCCTAATGACGCCCTAACTAACCCCCAGGGCCACTGACATACGGGCCCCACTGCTAACTACCTAGTTTAGGTTTAATTAAAGTAGGATTAGCCCTGGCTCACTGACGTGTGGGCCCAGGCCCTTGACTAATTAGAGTTAGGTTTAAATTAGTGTTATCTAATTTAGTTAATTAGTTGAGACACTGACATGTGGGCCCCGTGTCTGTTTAGTTTAGTTTTAAACTCTTAGTTAGTGCTGAGAGACTGACCAGTGGGACCCACTGGTCAGGTTTGACCTGGACCCGCCTGTTGACTTGCTGACGTCACATAGACATCATGCTGACGCAGTAAAGCCTTTTCTGGAATTTATATAAATATAAATGATTTATTTATTTCACAAAATGCTTTAAACTTCTAAAAATCTTATAAAATCAACCGTATCTCAGATGAAAATAATTTATATATGAAAAATGATCAGAAAAACCCAAGGAATCTGTTTTCGGCATTTTCCTGCATGTTTGGACAAGTTAAACCTGCTGATCAGGTCAAATCAATTAAATGGCATTTGAATAATCACATATGGAGTTTGAATTTGAACCTTTGGTTCAAACCAACTTCATTTAATATGGTTGCTAGTTGCATTAGCTCAATCAACATCATATTGCCATGTCATGATCATGCATCATATTGTCGCATTGCATTGATTGTGTTTCTTTCTCTGTTGCCGGTGTTGTTCCCTTTCAGTAGACGTGTTCCGACGATGTGATCGATGACACCGATGAAGACCCAGTGATATCTTCAGAAGTGCCAGGCAAGCAAACACCCCATTGAGCATTCCGATACAATCCTACTCTCTCGCTCTTGCTCTCTTTTACTTCATTAGGACAACAACGCTTCAACTGTTACCTGCTGCGGTAGTTGAACCCCTTTCCATTGCATGACCTGTCATTGCCACAGTAAATAGTTGAAACCCACTAGTATGAGTAGGAATTGTTTGAGCCATGTTGTGCCTACTCATTCATGCTTTCTGGTTATGCCTGCTATTGCATAGAGTTGTGTCAGGTCTGATTCATCGGGGATGAATTGGAAGGGTGATGAACATGTCCTACTGTGTGTGAGCTAAGTGTGTGGACACGATTTGGTAAAGGTAGCGATGAGAGGCCATGTAGGAGTACATGGTGGGTTGTCTCATTGAAACCGTCCTCAGGAACTGAGTTCTGTGTTGGTTGATCCATGAAACAGCTACTACCACACATTGGGATCCTTAATTGACTCTCTCGACTTATTAATCAACATGATCTCTGTCCAGGAGTTGCAATTAGTTTCTGGTGTTTGTAGTTTACTGGAGGTCGTGCGCTGCGCTGACCCTCGGGGTGGGCTGTGACGCGGCAGGTACGTGGCACGGTGTACCGATTGCCCGTTTGGTGATGCGGGAACCCTGTACACATCGTTTGGGGCCGTGAGCGACACCCCGGCCGGATCTCCCCATGGATGGAACCCAAATAGGCGATAAACCTGGACGAGAGACTTGTGTGGTTAGTCAGGTCGTGGCCGACACCCTCGCCAGGCTTCCGCTTGAAGGTTGCCGAGATACATGACGTGTACATGGCGGTAAGTGGCGAGAGCGTGTGTGAAGAAGTACACCCCTGCAGGGTTATATATATGATCTATTCTAATAGCCGTGTCCGCGGTAATGGACTTCTGGGTTGCCTATAACAGTTCATAGACAAGTGAAAGTGGATACCCTAAAACACGCAAGATAAGCGCGAGTGCTATGGATGGCCCTCTCGTATGGAGACGGGAGCGGATCCATAGTGGTGTATTGATTGGTGAATATGTGGACTCGTGTGCGCCACCTCAAAAGAGTTACTTGCAGTCGTAGTTCAGGATAGCCACCGAGTCAAAGCTGGCTTGCTGCAGTCAAACACCACCACCCCTTTGTTGATACTGATGCATATGTAGCTAGTTCTGATGTAAGTCTTGCTGAGTACCTTTGTATTCACGTTTGCTTAATTATGTTTTTGCAGAGAGACTTCAGTCTCGCTAGTGGTTCCGCGTGGACTACGACGTTTAGCTTGTTACCTCAGCTACGATCTTGTACCCTTGGGAGGGTCTGGTAGATAGTCAGGCTTCTCAGCCTTTTTCATTTGTAGTTGTCTGTACTCAGACATGTTATGCTTCCGTTGCCTGTATGCTCTGTATGTTGGGTCATATGACCTCTTTTTGTAATCAATGCTATGATGGCTCTTCTGGGCCTTTATCTATATGAGTTGTTGAGTTATGTTGTGATGCCTTGTTGTACAGCACATACTTGCATGTTATGCATACGTGTAATGTGTATTGCTATGTGTCGGATCCGACACCTAGTTGTTTACCTTTGGTAGCCTACCTTATAGGGAAATGTCTCCTAGTGCTTCCACTGAGCCTTGGTAGCTTGCTACTGCTCCGGAACACTTAGGCTGGCCGGCATGTGTCCTTCTTCGTTCCTGTGTCTGTCCCTTAGGGGAAATGTCACACGTTGTTCCTTTAAGTCCTTGTAGCTTGCTACGACTTGGGTTCATACGTTGATGACCGACACGTTCGTTGCTGGGGCATGTATGCCTGTCCCTGTAATTTAGTGCCACTTTTGGTTTATAACTAGTCATGTCGACCCGGGTTCTCTGTCATATGGATGCTAGCGACACTATCATATACGTGTGCCAAAATGCGCAAATGGTCCCGGGCCAGGTAAGGTGGCACCCGTGGGGATACCGTGCATGAGGCCACAAAGTGATATGATGTGTTACAGGATAGACCTGTGTGACTTAGGATCGGGGTCCTGACACACGGGCTCGGCTGTCCCGCTCGGCCAGATCCGCCTCCTGGTCACCTTCGGCACACCGGCTAACTACCGGACTGAGCTCCTCGATTTTGACATTGCGCCCATCCACCTACCGTACAACGCCGTCCTCGGCTTCCCAGCCTTGGCAAAGTTCATGGCGGCAACTCACCCGGGCTACAATACCGACAAGATACCCGGGAGCAGTGGCGTCATCACCATCAAGGGGGGCCCTAAGGCCACCCTTTAGGTCCTTGGGCGCGCTTACAAGGCCTCCACTGCTGCAGCTCACCCAGGGGCGAAGGGGGCTCCGGAACCTCCGGAGGCCGCGCCTGCCAAGAAGAAGCAGCTCTTTTCTTAGGACCCCGCCGAGACGAAGCAAGTGCCCGCCGACGAAGAAGGCTCAGGAGCCACCTTCACCATCAGCACGGGCATGGATCTAGAGCAAGAGGCGGCGCTGGTCAGCTTCCTCAGGGCCAACAAGGATGTGTTCGCCTGGAAGGCCGCATATTTGGTCGGGGTGCCAAGGCATGTCATTGAGCATCACCTCACGGTGTGCCCCAATGCGCGCCCTATCGAGCAGAAAGCGCGTAGACAAGCCTCGGAGAAGCAGGCCTTCATCGTCCAAGAGGTTAGGAAGCTGGTGTTGTACGGGAGGTGCGGCACCCGGAGTGGCTGGCCAATCCTGTCATCGTCCGGAAGAAAGGAGGCAAGGAACGCATATACGGGTGGTGCTACCACCAAATCAAGATGGCGGTGCAAGACGTGGAGAAGACAGCGTTCCTGACCCCATGCGGGGTCTACTGCTACACCTGCATGCCTTTCGGGCTGAGGAACGCGGGCGCTACCTTCCAGCGCCTGATGCACATCACCCTCGGCCCTCAGCTCGGGAGGAATGCAGAGGCCTAGGTCGACGACATAGTGGTTAAGACCAAAGAGGCCTAGACCCACATCCAGGACTTGGAAGAAACATTCGCCAATTTGCGCAAGGTGAAGCTATGCCTCAACCCGGAGAAGTGCGTGTTTGGCGTACCTTCCGGCAAGTTGCTAGGGTTCCTGGTTTCGCACCGAGGCATTGAGGTCAACCTGGAGAAGATCAAGGCCATTGAGAAAATGAGGCCGCCCACAAACCTGAAAGAAATGCAGAAGCTCGCCGGATGTGTGACATCACTGGGGCGCTTCATCTCTAAGCTCGGGGAATGCGCCCTCCCGTTCTTCAAGCTCATGAAGAAGAAGGGGCCCTTTGAGTGGACTCCGGAAGCCGACGCCGCTTTCCGGGACCTCAAGAAGTACCTCACCAGCTCGCCGGTCATGGTAGCACCATGACCCTTGGAGCCCATGACGCTCTACCTCACCGCAATGCCTCATTCCACCAGCGCAGCACTGGTCGTGGAGCGCGAGGAAAGGCTCCGGATCCCAAGGCCACTAGGCAGCTCGGCACACTCAGGACCCGCGCCGCCCCTTGACACGGCCTCAGAGGCGGATTCGACCGTGGGCTCCGACGGCCCCGCCGCTCAGCAAGGGGCTCCTGAGGCACTAGCGGACCCTGCTGCGCCGACCCTCGTGGAGCACCCGGTGTACTTCATCAGCACTGTCCTGCGCGATGCGCGTTCGCGCTACCCGATGCCCCAGAAGCTTCTTCTAGCGCTCCTAGTCGCCTCTAGGAAGTTGTGCCACTACTTCCAAGGCCACCCCATGAAGGTCGTTTTGACGTATCCCCTCGAGAAGGTGCTGTGGGGCCTGAATGTCGTCGGGAGGGTCGCCGACTGGGACATCGAGCTTCAAGCATTCCAACTAGAATTCAGCACCACGCGGGTGATCAAGGGAGCAGCTCTGGCAGACTTCATCGCGGAATGGACTGATGCGCCCGAGCGGGGGACCAACAAAGACTGTTCGCTGGCCCCCGATGATGAAGCCCCAGACGGATGGGTGGTGTACTTCGACGGCGCCTTCTCATGCCTCGACGCGGGGGCTGGCGCCGTGTTGGTATCTCCCACTCACGATAAGTTGTACTATGCTATGCAGCTTGCTTCCAGCAGGGCGAGAAGGTCTCCAACAACATTGCCGAGTACGAGGGCCTGATTGTCGGGCTCAAGGCCGCCGCCGCGCTGGGGGTCAAGCATCTCACCATCAGGGGCGATTCGCAACTCCTCGTCGACTTCTCCAACAAGAAGTACAGGCCCAAGGATGAGCACATGGGGGCATACCTGGAGGAGGTGTGCATGATGAAGAAGCGATTCGGAGGTGCAACACGTGCCGAGAGGCACCAACAAAGAAGCGGACGACATCGCCAAGCGAGCCTCCAGACGGGAGCCCCAAAGGCCAGGCGTCTTTGAGGAGCGACTACTCAAGCCGTCAGCAGCACCATCCGCGCTCGAGCCAGCCTCCCCTCGGCTGGGGCTACCGGCGGCGGCCCCGGACGGTGCCCTGCCCTGCGGCCCACCATCCGGAGCCCGCCTGTTGCTCGTTGCGGAGCCCGAGGAGGGGTGCTGGACCCAAGAACTCAAGATGTACCTACAACACGATGCCCTACCAGACAAAGAAGAAGACGCAGAGCGCGTGGTCCGACATGCCTCAGCTTACTGCATCCAAGACGGTGAACTCTACAGGAGACGTCCCAACGACGTCTCGCTAAAGTGCATCTCAAGAAAGCAAGGGCGCGAGCTGCTAGCTGATATCCACGGTGGAGACTGTGGTCACCACTCGTCGTCCCGCACCCTCGTGGTCAAGGCCTTCCGCAGCGGCTTCTATTGGCCCATGGTGCTCAACGATGCCACGGAGCTTGTGACAGCCTACGAGGCGTGCCAGTTTCACGCCAAGCAGATCCACCAGCCGGCGCAAGGCCTCCAGATGATTCCGCTTTCCTGGCCCTTCGCGGTCTGGGGATTGGACATCCTAGGTCCATTCCCTCGGGCAGCAGGGGGCTACGACTTCCTGTACGTCGCCATTAATAAATTCACCAAGTGGGCGGAAGTGGAGCCTGTTCGCGCGATCCTAGCCGGGTCAGCTGTCAAGTTCATCCAGGGCCTCGTGAGGCAATTTCGGCTCCCCAACCGCATCATCGCGGATAACGGTTCGTAGTTCACAAGCAATCTCTTCAGGTCATATTGTGCTAACCTTGGAACACAGATCTGCTACACTTCGGTGGCCCACCCCAGGAGCAACGGCCAGGCCGAGCGTGCCAACGTGGAAGTCTTGCATGGCCTCAAGACGCGTAGCTTCAGGAAGAAGCTCGAGGCTTGCGGCAGGGGCTGGATCGACGAAATCCAGTCCGTGTTGTGGTCAATCCGAACCACTGCCACCAAACCTATGGGGGAGACTCTCTTCTTTCTTGTTTATGGGGCGGAGGCGGTCCTTCCTCACAAGGTCAAGCATCGCTCCCCACGGGTCTTGGCCTTCAATGAGGAATGCCAGGACGCCGCGTGGCGGATGGATCTCGTGCTCGGCGAGGAGGGCTGCCGCCGGGCTGCCCTCAGGGCGGCGCATTACTAGCAGGCGCTGCGGCTGTATCACTGCCGCGGCTTCCGCACAAGAACACTTGAAGTTTGTGACTTGGTCCTGAGGCGGGTCCTCTCCCGTGAGGGGCTACACAAGCTCTCGCCCATGTGGGAGGGCCCGTTCAGAATCGCCCGTGTCTCTAGGCCTGGCGCTGTGCGCCTGGAGACGCAGGATGGGATGCCTATCCAGAATTCCTGGAACATCGAACGCCTCAGGAGGTTCTATCCATAATCAAGGCTCCGTGCCCGTGAAGGTCTCCGCCCGTGACACTCTCACGTAATAATGAGTTGGGGATGTACGCGCCTCGGAATCTCCTGTGCGTTGCCTACGGGCCCTCAGACGGGGCTCCCATCCATGCCCCAGTGGCAGTCCTTACCTCCACGCTGGGAAGAAGACATAGTGTAGGGGTCGAACGCGACCTTTTTCCTTTTTGCTTGGTGTTTGGCTGTCAGCCTTCTCTTCTTCCTTGCCTATCAGCCTTCCTCTACCCCATACGATGAAGTTCTCGTGTTTCTCGCGCTTCTTGCATTTCGTTGAGAGTTTTGTGTTTGGATCTTTCTCGCCGGCTTTAAGTTCAGCTATGCCACTCACTCTCCTTCACGCACCTCGCGCGTGGGGGCTGGGGCACGGATAGTCACCGGCCCTCGTCTGCCGTGGCCCCGTGACCTCGCCTGACCAAGCCTGCTTAGGCTCTGGCGCCGGGCTACTCAGTCCGCGCAACCTATCTACCGAGCCACTCAGGCTTTGGTGCTCTAACCCGCGCTCGGCACTCTCAACAGATCTCAGCAATTGACCCCCACTCGGGGGCTGTAAGAGTCGGACTCGGCTACCTCCTCACAATCCGATGGGGCTCACGATGCCAGAGTCAGGAGGACTCCGTCTCAGGACGATAGGACGCATAAAAGTTAAGTGATTTCATTTAGGCAACAAAAGCATGACGGCGAGTTCACGCTTCTTACATACATCACAACCAATTACACACGTATTCAAGGCAACTTGAAATTTTGATGCAGAAAAGACATGAAGGAAAAGAAAGGAGAAGAAGCAGAAGTCGCTCCCGCTCAGTCGGAATCCTTCGGTTCCTCCGGCTTCACCGAGCCACAGCAGCGCAGCGATCCCCTCTCCTCATCGTACCGAGCTTGGCGGCGTGGTGGTTCGTCGGGGCCGCCACTGCAGAAGGAGCTGCTGCTGCCACAGAGGGGGGGCCCACGGCGCCCCCTAGGACTAATGTCGTCTCCGGAGGAGGAGCCACTCCTCCGGACGTCTTCGTCCTCCTCGTCATCAGCCTCGAGACTGCACCCAAGGTGCCTCCCTTCCTCTAAGAAAACCCTGACGAACAGCATGGAGACACCATCGTACCTGAAGTGGAGCGCACACCTCCCCTGCAGCCGGCGTGCGCGGGCAAACGACTGCCAGCCACGCTCCAAGAACACATTGCCCGAGGGAGCCACCTCGACCTCCACCCAGGATGCACCACTTCAGCAACCGTCGGCCTGCAGCCATATGCCTCCAAGGCCTTCGGCCGGGAGCACGTCGCCAAACGAGCGGGGAAGCCTGAGCCACGCGCCACCGGGCTTCTCCGCCCACGCCATGAATTTTGACGAGACATCGAAGGAATGGAACAGTGGGCGCGGAGGGCACGCGACCAGCAGGCACCGTTGCGTTCCCCCTCTTCCTCCGCGGCCGCGGCCACCTTCGCCACGGGAGGACGCCCCGTGCCGTCCACCGGCAGCCGCGGCGGAGCTCAAAGGGCCGCGCCCGCCTCCCCGAGAAGCCGCTGCGGGCGCAGCGGCATGCTTGCATGGACGACCGCGACCCTTCTTCAGCGGTAATGGGACTGGATTCTTCGGGGTCTTCCCCTTCTCCGCGGCGGATGGCTTCTTCGGTGGCGCCATGAAGATCTTGCGACGGGAGAGAGAACGAAGGACAAGCAAGGAGAAGACGGCGCTGGCTTGGAAGCGACCTAGGGGCTCCCCCCTAGTCCCATTTATAGGGCGGAGGAGCCCAACCGCCAGCCAATGGTGTCGCAGCCATTACTCCCTCGTCGCCCGCGCCAAGGAGTTGTCAAGTCGCACGATCACCATGGCTGCGTGGGAAGCGGAGCCGCCACGGCCCATTCAACAATCGCACGCCGGCCTAGCCCGCAGCCTTTTAGGGCCCACGGCGCTTCGTCTTCGACTAAGGCTTCGCCCCGAAGCCGACTCCGCGCGCGCTTTTGGCCGGGGGGCTACTGTCGGCGTACTGGGAAGCAGGGTACCCAGACTTGCCTGTCAGCGGGCCATGACGCGCTCCTACAAGCGGCCTGGTACGGCCCAGCTGATCGACCAGCTGCTCAAGACCCTCGCGAGGGGGCCAAGCCTCGCGAGGAGAACGACGTCAAGACCTCCTCAGGAGCAGCCTCGACAAGGTGCTCCGGAGGGGCGGAGAACCCAAGGCCAAGTCTACCTCAGGAGGAGGCAGTGATATCAGCAGTGGCGCATCACGCCAGCGGGTGCCAGCGTGCGCCAGCGGCGCAGTTACCATTTTGGTGCAAGGGGGACAGCGCAACCGCAAGTTCCTAAGGAGCGGGGCAAAGGTTTCCCCATTGGTACAACAAGACCGAAGACCGCAAGGACGGCAAAGAGGATGTCATCGTCTAGCCCACCACCGCGTCATCGCCTGATCCTTTTGCAGGCGAAGACTGCTTTTGTCAGGGCAGGAACGTCCTTGTGTTCCCGCTCAAAAATGGCCGTTGTGGGATCCCTTCCCGCCTAAACATTTCGGGGGAAGAGGACCGTGGACGCCTATATAAGTAGCTATAACCCCGACTGCAAAGGGGACGGACACTTTGCCACCGCACAAGGAGCAAGAACACTAGCCTCCTGATCCTCCTGAGCCCAGGAACCATTGTACTAGCTCATATTCCAGCTCGCCCGGAGCCAATCTACCAAAGCAGGAAGTAGGGTCTTACACCACACGGTGGCCCGAACCTGGATAAACTCTTGTGTGCTTGTTCGTTATTTGCTTGAATCCTTCCACCGAGACGAGAGCGAGGAGCTAGGTAGACGTGAGTGGGAGAGATCTTCGTTCACGCCCCTGTGTTCGAACTTCACGGGTTTTGCGGAGCCCTGAATCCGACACTCCCCACGGGTCTTGGTCTTAAATGATGAATGCTAGAACGCCGCCTAGAGGATGGACCTCGTGCTCAGCGAGGAGGGCCGCCGCCGGGCTGCCCTCAGGGTGGCGCGTTACCAGCAGGCACTACGGCGGTATCACTGCCGCGGCATCCACGCA
Source organism: Secale cereale (assembly GCA_902687465.1). Taxonomy (NCBI): domain Eukaryota; kingdom Viridiplantae; phylum Streptophyta; class Magnoliopsida; order Poales; family Poaceae; genus Secale; species Secale cereale. Next base: position 488,937,004 of record LR738712.1, read on the forward strand.
AGAACACTTGAAGTTTGTGACTTGGTCTTGAGGCGGGTCCTCTCCCGTGAGGGGATACACAAGCTCTCGCCCATGTGGGAGGGCCCTTTTAGAATCGCCCATGTCACTAGGCATGGTGCTGTGCGCCTTGAGACGCAGGATGGGATACCTATCCATAATTCTTGGAACATCGAACACCTCAGGAGGTTCTATCCATAATCAAGGCTCCGTGCCCGTGAAGGTCTCCGCCCGTGACACTCTCACGTAATAATGAGTTAGGGCTGTACATGCCTCGGAGTCTGTTGTGCGTTGCCTACCGGCCCTCAGACGGGGCTCCCACCCACGCCCCAGTGGCAGTCCTTAGCTCCGCGCTGGGAAGAAGACGTAGTGTAGGGGTCGGACGCGACCTTTTTTCCTTTTTTGCTTGGTGTTTGGCTGTCAGCCTTTTCTACTTCCTTGGCTATCAGCCCTTCCTCTACCCCATGCTATGAAGTTCTCGTGTTTCTCGCGCTTCTTGCATTTCGTTGAGAGTTTTGTGTTTTGGATCTTTCTCGCCGGCTTTAATTTCAGCTATGCCACTCGCTCTCCTTCACGCGCCTCGCGCGTGGGGGCTGGGGCACGGCCGGCCACTGGCCCCCGTCTGCCATGGCCCCGTGACCTCGCCTGACCAAGCCTGCTCAGGCTCTGGCAACGGGTTGCTCAGTCCGTGCAACCTATCTACCGAGCCACTCAGGATTTGGTGCTCTAACCCGCGCTCGGCACTCTCAGCAGATCTCAGCAATTGACCCCCGCTCGGGGGCTGTACGAGCCCGTCAGACCCGGCCACCTCCTCACGACCCGATGTGGCTCATGATGCCAGAGTCAGGAGGACTCCACCTCAGGACGGCAGGACGCATAAAAGCTAAGTGATTTCATTGAAGCAACAAAAGCATGACGATGAGTTCTCGCTTCTTACATACATCACAACCCATTACACGCCTCCTCAAGGCAACTTGAAATTTTGATGCAGAAAAGACTTGGAAGAAAAGAAAGGAGAAGAAGCAGAAGCCGCTCCCGCTCAGTCGAAATCCTCCAGTTCCTCTGGCTTCACCGAGCCACAGCAGCGCGGCAATCCCCTCCTCTCGCCGTACCGAGCTCGGCGTCGTGGTGGGTCGTCGCGGCCGCCACTGCTGGGGGAGATGCTGCTGCCACAGAGGGGGGCCCCACGGCGCCCCCTAGGACTGAGGTCGTCTCCGGAGGAGGAGCCGCTCCTCCGGACGTCTTCGTCCTCCTCGTCGTCAGCCTCGGGACAGCACCCAAGGCGCCTCCCTTCCTCCGAGAAGACCCTGACGAACAGCATGGAGACGCCATCGTACCTGAAGTGGAGTGCACACCTCCCCTGTAGCCGGCATGCGCGGTCAAAAAGCTGCCAGCCACGCTCCAAGAACACATCGCCCGAGGGAGCCACCTCAACCTCCACCCAGGATGCACCACTGCAGCAACCGTCGGCCTGTAGCCATATACCTCCAAGGCCTCCGGCCGGGAGCACGTCGCCAAATGAGCAGGGAAGCCTGAGCCACGTGCCACCGGGATTCTCCGCCCACACCATGAACTCCGAAGAGACATCGAAGGTATGGAATTGTGCGCGCGGAGGGCGCATGACCCGCAGGCACCGTTACGCGCCCCCTCTTCCTTCGCGGCCACGACCACCTTCGCAACGGGAGGACGCTCCGCGCTGTCCACCGGCGGCCGCGGTGGAGCTCAGAAGGCCACGCCCGCCTCCCCGAGAAGCCGCTGTGGGCGCAGCAGCATACTTGCGGGGATGACCGCGACCCCTCTTCGGCGGTAATGGGACTGGGTTCTTCGAGGTCTTCCCCTTCTCCGCGGCGGATGGCTTCCTTGGCGGCGCCATGAAGATCTTGCGACAGGAGAGAGAACGAAGGACAAGCAAGGAGAAGACAGCGTTGGCTTGGAAACGGCCTGGGGGCTCCCCCCTATCCCATTTATAGGGCGGAGGAGCCCAGCCGCCAGCCAATGGCGTCGCAGCCATTACTCCCTCGTCGCCCGCGCCAAGGAGTTGTCAAGTCGCACGATCACCAAGGCTGCGTGGCAAGCGGAGCCGCCACATCCCATCCAACAATCGCACGTCGGCATGGCCCGCAGCCTTTTAGGGCCCGCGGCGCTTCGTCCTCGACTAAGGCTTCGTCCCGAAGCCGACTCCGCACGCGCCTTGGGCCCGGGGGCTACTGTCGGCGTACTGGGAACCAGGGTACCCAGACTTGCCTGTCTGCGGGCCGCGACGCGCTCCTACTACAGCCTGATATGGTCCAGTTGATCAACCAGATTGCCCAAGACCCTCACGAGGGGGGCCAAGCCTCGCGAGGAGAACAACATCAAGACCTCCTCGGGAGTAGCCTCGACAAGGTGCTCCGGAGGGGCGGAGAACCCGAGGCCAAGTCTGCCTCAGGAGGAGACAGTGATATCAGCAGTGACGCACCGCGCCAGCGGGTGCCAGCGTGCGCCAGCTGCACGGTTACCATTTGGGTGCAAGGGGGACAACGCAGCCGCAGGTTCCCGAGGAGCGGGGCAAAGGTTTCCTCATTGGTGCAACAAGACCGAAGACCGCAAGGACGGCCAGGCGAATGTCATCGTCGAGCCCACCACCGCGTCATCGCCTGATCCTTTTGCAGGCGAAGACTGCTTTTGTCGGGGCGGGGGCGTCTTTGTGTTCCCGCTCAAAAATGGCCGTTGTGGGATCCCTTCCCGCCTAAAAATTTCGGGGGAAGAGGACCGTGGCCGCCTATATAAGTAGCTAGAACCCCACTTGCAAAGGGGATGGTAATTCTGCCACCATACAAGGAGCAAGAACATTAGCCTCCTGGCCCTCCTGAGCTCACCTCCTGACCCCAGGAACCTCTGTACTAGCTTGTATCCCGGCTCACCCGAGGCTAATCCACCAAAGCAGGAAGTAGGGTCTTACACCACGTGGTGGCCCGAACCTGGATAAACTCTTGTGTGCTTTGTTCATTGTTTGCTTGAATCCTTCCACAGCGACGAGAGCGAGGCGCTAGGTTGACGAGAGTGGGAGAGATCTTCGTTCACGCCCCTGTTATCGAACTTAACGGGTTTTGCGGAGCCCTGAATCCGACAAAGGGGTTCGACCCTTGGGCGAGGATGCGCAGTAGTTAGGCTTTTTGAAACATTGAGCGTGAGCGAAACACCCACTGGGCCAGCTTGCGGTGATCCGGCATGGCCGGATGATAGGCAGCCGGTCGTGTTGTGAAGTTTGCGAGTGGCAGGGTCGGGTCGGTCGATCCGGCGCCGTGTTGTGGCATTCGTGGGTGTTTGCGCCTTTGCTTTTCGTTCGTCGAACCGTTTTCCTGTGCCTCTCCCCTTTGGGCCT
>LR738712.1:488940446-488993173 GCA_902687465.1 Secale cereale
ACGGCCGAGGCTCCGGTCCATGACAAGGGGTTTGGCCTTTGGGAGAGGACGCTCGGTAGTTAAGCGTTCGAAACGTTGAGCGTGTGCGAAACACCCACTGGGCCAGCTTGCGATGATCCGGCGTGGCCGGATGACAGGTAGCTGGTCGTGTGTTGACTTGACTGTTCGTGGCGTGGCCGGGTTGGGTGACCCAGCGGTCCGTGGATTAGTTCTCGTGACGAGTTGATGCTCTGGCCTTTCTTGCTCGTTGACCGATAGCAGAATCCGGATCTGTGGTTTAGGATGGAGTTGAAGACCGTGACGATCTCAACGTGGCAAGAGACGCTAAGCGAGGGGACGGGTGGGACCGAGCCGGCCAGCCCCCGAGTCCCCGGGTCGAGCGAGTCGAACCGGTGGTCGGGTTTGGACGAAGAGGCAAGTGAGGTGTAGAATGCTGGAGACACAAATAACTTGGTCTGAAAAGGGGCGGCCCCGAGCATCGTTCGGGGACCCCATTGTTTTTGATTGAGCGCAAAAGGTAGTGATACATACACATACACGGCTAACTGCAAAACGGACCGAGGAGTTCCGCATTCTAGGGCTGAATTGTTTCTTCTCTGGACGTGTCCCTCTTGCGCTTGTTTGACTTGCGCGCATCGATGAGGTAGTAGGCGTTGCGATCGCACAGGGCCTTGCTGATGATGAAGGGGCCCTCCCATGGGGAGGACAGCTTGTGTTGGCCGGCTTGCTGTTGGACGAGTCGGAGGACGAGGTTTCCCTTGCAGAAAGCAAGGGGCTTGATCTTCTTGCTGTGGTAGTGTCTGAGGCCTTGCTGGTAGATGGCTGAGCGGCTGAGCGCTAGCAGGCGCGCTTCTTCCAGTAGGTCTATGCCGTCTTCACGGGCCTCCCTTGCTTCGGCCTTGGTGTACATTGTGACGCGCGGGGAGTCGAACTCGACATCGGTCGGGATGACGGCTTCAGCTCCGTAGACGAGGAAGAACGGGGTGAATCCGGTCTACCTGTTTGGCGTTGTTTGGAGGCTCCAGAGGACGACTGACAGCTCGTCTAGTCAACTTTTGGGCGAGCAGACGAGTGGTTCGACGAGCCGCGACTTGATGCCGGATAGGATGAGGCCGTTTGCCCGCTCGACCTGGCCGTTGGACTGTGGGTGGGCAACGGACGCCAGGTCGAGGTGGAGGCCGGAGATGGAGCAGTATTGCACGAGCGCGCCTTTGGCGAAGTTGGTGCCGTTGTCCATGATGATGCTGTTCGGCATGCCGTAGCGCACCGCTATGTCCTTGATGAATCAGACGATTGTTGGCCCATCCAGCTTCTTGATCGGTCTTGCCTCGATCCATTTGGTGAATTTGTCAATTGCTACCAGCAAATGCGTCATGCCGCCTCGGGCTATTTTGAATGGTCCCACCATGTTGAGCCCCGAAACCGCGAAGGGCCAGGCAATCGGTATGGTCCGAAGCGCCGATGTTGGTTGGTGGGTACGCTTGCTGAAGCGCTGGCATCCCTCGCATCTGAGGACGAGTGATTCGGCGTCTTCAAGGGCTGTGGGCCAGTAGAAACCATGGCGGAAAGCGTTGGCCACCAGGGCTCACAACATAGCGTGGTGCCCGCACTCGCCCTGGTGTATGTCGACGAGGATGTCGACGCCCTTGTCATGTTCGACGCAGCGCTGGAAAACGCCGGTGGGGCTGCATTTGACGAGCTCGTTGTTGATGATGTTCTACGCGGATGCTCAGCGCTGCACTTGTCAGGCTTCGGTCTCGTCGTCGGACAGTGTCCCGCTCTCCAGGAACTCCTTGATGGGATGGGCCCAAGATGGCACCGTCACCGTGGTGAGAACGGCCATTGTGGTTTCTTCAGTGCCGGCGTCATCCGGACTGGGTTCGGTCGGACTGAGGGTTGATGTTGCCGGGCCGGACTGAGTAGTCCCCGGGCCGGACTGAGCAGTCCCCAGGCCAGACTGAGCAGTCCCGGGACTAGGCTCCGCAGTTGCCGGGCCCGGGCTGAACTGAGCAGTCCCCGGGCCGGGCTCTGCAGTTGGTTTGTCTGGGACATGGATGGACTCTGAGTCCGGAGACGGCTTGACAGACGGATTTCGCAGGTGCTCTAGGGAAACGCTGGACGGGATGGACTGTCGAGACGAGGCGATCTTGGCGAGAGTGTTGGCTGCCTCGTTTTCTGCCCGTGGGACGTGGAGGAACTTGCAACCTGCGAAGAAACCGAATAGCTTCTGCACGAGGAAACGGTAGTTTGTAATGTTGGGGTAGCGCGCATCCCACTCGCTGGAGCACTGCTGTACGACCAGGTCCGAATCGCCATAGCACAGGATTCGCCGGATTCTGAGTTCCTTGGCAAGCCGGAGGCCGTGCACAAGGGCTTCGTACTCGGCGACGTTGCTGGAGGCGGCGAAGTGGATCTGGAGTGCGTACTTGAGTCGGTCGCCCTTTGGGGACGACAGCACGATGCCGGCTCCCAGGCCGAGGCGCCGTTGCTGAAGCCGTCGAAGTGCATGCGCTAGTGCGTCGAGTCTGGAGGCGGTGGTAAGTACTGGGTCTCTGTCCAGTCGACGAGGAAGTCGGCCAGAGCTTGGGACTTGATCGTGGTGCGGGCCTCGTAGAGGATGGTGTGGCCGGCTAGCTCGAGCGCCCACTTGGCGACCCGGCCAGAGGCGTCGCGCCACCCGATGATCTCGCCGAGGGGGGCGTACTGACCATAGTAATCTCATGCTCTTGAAAATACTGATTCAGCTTATTGGTGGTGAAGTACATGTCGTAGCACATCTTTTGGTAGTGCGGGTAGTTCTGCTTCGAGGTGGAGAGCACTTCGCTCAGGTAATAGATGGGGCACTAGACAGCTTGGATCTTGCCCTTCTCTGGTCCCTCGACCACGAGCACCGTGCTGACCGAGCACGAGGTTGCGGCTATGTAGAGCAACAGTGGCTCCTTCTCGGCTAGGGCAGACAGGATGGGTGCGGTGGAGATCATGCGCTTGAGGTCCCAAAAAGCTTCGTCCGCTTGGTCGTTCCATTCGAATGGCATCGTCTTCTTCATCAGCTGGTATAGGGGCAAGGCCCTCTCGCCCAGCTGGCTGAGGAACCGGCTGACCGAGGCCAAGCAGCTCGTGAACTTCTGGACATCACGCAGCCGAGCTGGCTTGCGCATGTGCTCGATGGCCTTGATTTTCTTCGGATTTGGCTCAATGCCACGCTCCGAGACGAGGAAGCCGAGTAGCTTTCCGGCCGGGACGCCAAAAACACATTTCTCTGGGTTGAGCTTGACCTTGTATTCGCCCAGGTTAGCGATGGTTTCTTTCAGGTCATCGAGGAGCGTGAGGTGCTGCTTGGTCTTCACCATGATGTCGTTCATGTAGACATGGATATTGTGGCCGAGTTGCGGCAGCAAGCATTTCTGCATGCACCGCTGGAAAGTGGCTCCGGCGTTCTTCAGGCCGAACGACATGGTGATGTAGCAATACGCCCCAAAGGGCGTGATGAAGGACGTCTTCAGGGCGTCGGCCGGGTCCAGCTTGATCTGTTGGTAGCCGGAGTAGGCGACCAAGAAGGACAGGAGCTCGCACCCGGCAGTGGAGTCGATGACTTGGTCGATTCGCGGGAGAGCGAATGGATCCTTGGGGCAGGCCTTGTTCAGGCTGGTGTAGTCGATACACATGCGCCAGGTGTTGTTTTTCTTCAGGACGAGGACTGGGTTGGCCAGCCATTCGGGGTGAAATACTTCCATGATGAAGTCGGCCGCCAAGAGCTTGGCGATCTCTTCACCAATGGTTCTTCTCTTCTCTTCGGAGAAACGTCGTAGGGGTTGGCGAACGGGCTTGGCGTCCTTGCGGACGTGAAGTTTCTGCTCAGCGTACTTCCTCGGGATACCCGACATGTCCTTTGGGGACCATGCAAATATATCCCGGTTCTCACGGAGGAAGTCGACGAGCTCGCCTTCCTATTTGTCACCGAGGAGAGCACCCACGACGATGTACTTGTTGCAGCTGGGATCTTCTGGGTTTAGCTTCACCTTCTTGGTTTCCTTGGAGGGTTTGAGCGAGGCTTCGTTTGCCAGCTCCTCGGTCAGGACCGGCGTGGCCACTGCCTGACCAGCAAGGGCGACGATCCGGTCGAGCTGGCGCCGCTCCTCGGCGATGACCATCGACTCGGCCAGCTTGGATCCATCTCGGGCGCACTCCGGAGATTAGCGGTAGTTGCCGGCGATGGTGATGAGGCCTTTTGGACCCGACAGCTTCATCTTCAAGTAGGAGTAGTGGGGGACCGCCATGAATTTGGCGAGTGCGGCCGGCCGAGCAGTGCGTGATACGCGCTGGACAGGTCCACCACCTCAAACCAGACCGGCTCGCGTCGGAAATGGCTGATGTCGCCGAATAGGACGTCGAGCCAGATCCGGCCGATCGGAGAGCAGGAGTGGCCAGGCACAATGCCGTGGAAAACGGTCCTAGTCGGCTCCAGGTCCTTGGCCTCGAGGCCGAGCTTGGTCATGGTGTCCTGGTAGAGGATGTTGATGCTGCTGCCGTCGTCGATGAGGACTTGGGAGAACTTGTGGGGTTGAGGACAAGGGCATATCCACCTGGACTCGGCATGACGGCCGGGTAGTCCTCCCGTGTCCATGTGATCGGCCGCTCCGACCAGTGCATGTACTACGGCTTGGCCGGGGTGACGGCATTCACCTCCTACCGGATGGAGCGCTCGCTGCGCTTGTCGTCGCTGAGGCTGGTGGAGACGACGTAAGCTGCGTTTGGGTCCGGGTAGGTGTCGTTGCGCATGGCGCCGCTAGCCGGAGGTGGTGGGGGTGGCGGAGGCTGCCGTCCCTCTCCTGGAGACGGGGCTGGAGGCGGCGGGGCGTCGCCCCTCATGATGCGCATGGTGATGGCGCATTGCCGGAGTGTGTGTGTGGATGGCCTCGTGCCGCTGTGGTGCTTGCATGGAGCGTCGAGCATCTCCTCGAAGGTCATGGCGGGCTGCCATGTCATCTTGCCGGTCTGCCGGCGCTTGGCGGCCGGCTCGGTTGGGGGCGCCTGCTCGGCGGCCGCTATGATCCGGTTGCCGTGTCGCTGGGCCTGCTGTTCGGCCTTACGCTTGTGTTGCTGCTGGTTATGCTAATGTTGCCGGCTTCCTTTGCCAGCCGGCTTCGGAGGGGGGACCGGCTTGGTCTTGCCGGCTTCGTCCAGGGCCACCTGGATCTTCATGGCAGAGTCGACGTTCGCGTATTTGTCCACCGTTCCTATGAACACGGACATGGTGGCCGGATCGGATCGTAGCAGCTTGTGCTTGAGGAGGGTACCGTCCCGACACCCATTGACAAAGTACTGGATTGCCTGGACCTCGTGGACGCCTTCGCAGCTGTTGCGGAGCTCGGTCCAGCATGCTAGGTACTCCTAGCCGGTTTTCGTCGGCCCCTGCACGCACATGGCGAGCTGGCTGGGACGGCCGGGTCACCGGTAGGTCCCGGTGAAGTTGCGCACGAAGGTGTCCTCGGAATCGACCCACGTGTTGATGCTGCCCACTGGCAGGCTGTTCAGCCACGTGTGAGCCAATCCCTGGAGCATGAGTGGTGCGTAGCGGACGGCCAGCCGGTGGTTGCCGCCGGCGATGCCGATGGCGGTGGTGTAGTCGGTGAGCCAGTCCTCTGGCTTCACGGTGCCATTGTACTTAGGCGTGTCGCGGGGAAGCGTGAACCCTTTGGCAAAGGACTCGCTCCGGATGCGCGGACCGAAGCACACCGGGCCGACCGCACCGGTCTCCTCCAGCTCCTGGGAGCGGGAGAGCCGGTCGAGGCGGTGGCGAGCATCTAAGGTGTCGATGGCGCGCGGGCCCAGTCAGCCGATGACTGCGCCATGGGGACCGGGGTCGACCACAGTCTGCTGTCGGGTCGGCTGAGGAGCCGGACTGAGTCGGCGCAGGGCCTCGGAAGGCGACTCGTCGCCTAAGCCGCTAGCGGCTGTTGGGGCGGGGTTGCGCTGGGTCTGGGTATGACCGGAGTGCGCCTCGCCTGGCGGGGAGGATGCTAAGTGCTGATCGTCGCCGGCTCCGTCGACGCGGGCGGAGCTGGACCCGGCCAGTTTGGCGAGCCGGATGAGGCGGTCCTGCTGCGCGTTGGCCGCCGCGAGGAGGTCGCTCACCCTCTTGAGGCGCTCCCGTAGTTCTTCGCCTGCGAGCTGCTCCATGCCGACCGCGGCCGCCTAGGCAGCGCACATATTCTTTACCTGAGTTTCGTATGGGAGGCAGGGCGCCGAGGGCGCGTTCAATCGTGCCACCCCGGGTCCGCACGTCAGCGACCCGGCTCGGTTCGGCGGCGCCTGGCGTTAAACCGTAGGCGGCGTTGCACTCCATCTGAGCAGATGTGAGGCGGCGCTCCGTCGCGGCGAGCGACTAGGTGAGGTCCAGCAGGTGCTAGCGGTCCCCGTCGAGGCGAGTCCGCGCCCTGGCGTTGGAGGCATCGACGTCGGTGCCGATGGGCACGCAGAGGCGCTGGATAGCGGCGTGCAGCGGGTCGGCCTGGGCGGCCCATTCCGCCGCGGTCTCAGCCTCGGCGGTCTTCCTCGCTGCGCTTGACGAAGAGGTGGCACCGGTGTTGGTGACGAAAACCTCTATGCAGAGGTCCATCGCTCTGTCGAGGGTGTTGCCGCCGGGAGCGATGGGGGAGTCGGAGAAGTCAAGTACCTTGTTGGGGTACTCATCGTCCCCCGTCACATCGGAGATGCGTAGTGCGGCGAAGGCGGCGGCGAGGGCGTCGGTGATGTCGTTCGCCGGCGTGACGAGCTCGTCGGAGTAGGAGCGGGGCCCCATCTGAAGCATGCTCCCGGCCAGGACCTCGAGCCGCCCCACGGTGGGCGCCAACTGTCGTGGTGGGCGCATGGCAGATGCCAAGGGATGGCTAAAGATAGGAGGCGACTCAAGGGCACTGGTGGACTCCAGAAGCGGGGTTGGTATGAGCGGGCGCGGGACGCAAGACATACCCAGGTTTGGGGCTCTGCGGGGAGATAATACCCTTAATCCTGCCGATGTGGTTGATGTTTTTACCAGTACAGAGTTGCTCCTTGAGTTGTGTAGTGGAACGAGGAAGACGGGCCAGGGCTTAGGCTGCCTCTCCCGGGGTGTCTCTCTCGTTCTCGGGTTCTCTATCTCGTATGCCTCTCTCCTTCTTGTCGCCCCCGTGCATGAGGGCTCTTGGGGGGTTTATATAGGCCAACCCCGCAGGGATACAATGGTAATGTTACACGGCCGTGGGGTCGGATTGTCATCGTCCGGGAAGCCGGTACTAGGACCCGCCGGGTAAAGTGTTCGCCGGGTTCTCCGTGCGCGGGGCCCGCCAAGCATGGGGGGCACTGTGTGCCGTCTTGTCAGTCATCGAGGATTGGCCGAGCTGAGTCGGGTACGGGGTGCTCCGTCATGTCACCTTCTGCCGGCGTCATGGGTTGTGATGATTACACTGTTGCCACGCCCCGGCTGACTAGGGGCATGGGCAAGGCACTGTTGCCTAGGTCATCGGTAGGTGTGTCTCGTCCCATCGTACGGCTGAGATGGGATGGGAGCTGACCCGTGGACGGATTGGGGAAGACGCCACGGGCCGGTCTGGCTTGTCGAGGAAGTTTTGGTGCACCGGACTGGGGAGTCTTGCCGGATTGCGGGCCTCGGCTGGACTGGAGGGTCTTGACGGATTGCGGGCCTTGGCCGGACTGGTGGGTCTTGTTGGATTGCAGACCTTGGCCTGACTGATCATCCTGGCCAAGTCCGAGGTGGAATGGGGCGCGATGCTGGCCCTGTTATTTTTGAAAAGGATCTGGCTTCCTTTGCCTACCTGGGGTTCATCCCCCCGGCAGAGCATGAGGTATTTGTAGAGTGTCATCCTTTGTGTGGAGGTCGGGGGCGCGCGATGGTTAACTCCTACCAACCTCCCCCCTAGGAGCATGCATTGATTGCTTTGTTTTGATGACTCGTAAATTTTTGCAATAAGTATATGAGTTCTTATGACTAATGTTGAGTCCATTGATTATACGCACTCTCACCCTTCCACCATTGCTAGCCTCTCTTGTACCGCGCAACTTTCGCCGGTACCATACACCCACTATATATCCTTCCTCAAAACAGCCACCATACCTACCTATCGTGGCATTTCCATAGCCATTCCCAGATATATTGCCATGCAACTTTCCACCATTTCATTCATATGACATGCTTCATATTGTCATATTGCCATGCATGATAATGTAGTTGACATCGAATTTGTGGCTAGGCCACCATGCATAATTTTTCACATATGTCACTCTTGATTCATTGCACATCCCGGTACACCACCGGAGGCATTCATATAGGGTCATACTTCTTCTAGTATCGAGTTGTAATATCGAGTTGTAATTCAATGAAAGTGTGATGATCATCATTATTAGAGCATTGTCCCATGTGAGGAAAGGCTACACAAGGAAAGCCCCTCTGAGAAAAAGGGACAATTGCCACTATCTTTTTCCACACTTGTGCTTCAAAGTAGCACCATGTTCTTCATGATAGAGAGTCTCATGTTTAGTCACTTTCATATACTAGTGGGAATTTTCATTATGGAACTTGGCTTGTATATTCCAACGATGGGCTTCCTCAAATGCCCTAGATCTTCGTGAGCAAGCAAGTTGGATGCACATTGTTGAGCTTTCATACATTTTTAGCTCTAGTGCATCTGTTGCATGGCAATCCCTACTCACTCACATTGATATCTTTTGATGGGCATCTCCATATCCCGTTGATACGCCTAGTTGATGTGAGACTATCTCCCTACTTTTTGTCTTCTCCACAACCACCTCTCTATTCCACATAGTGTTATGTCCATGGCTCACGCTCATGTATTGCGTGAAAGTTGAAAGGTTTGAAAGAATAGAGTATGAAAACAAGTGCTTGGCTGAAACCGGGGTTGTGCATGATATGAATATTTTGTGTGATGAAGAGGGAGCATAGCCAGACTATATGATTTTGTAGGGATAACTTTCTTTAGCCATAGTATTTTGAGAAGACATGATTGCTTTGTTAGTATGCTTGAAATATTATTATTTCTTATGTCAATATAGACTTTTGTCTTGAATCTTTCAGATCTGAACATTCATGCCACAATTAAGAGAATTACATTGAAAAACTATGTTGGTTAGCATTCCACATCAAAAATTCTATTTTTATCATTTACCTACTCGAGGACGAGCAGGAATTAAGCTTGGGGATGCTTGATACGTCTCCAACGTATCTATAATTTTTGATTGTTCCATGCTATTATTTATGATGTTTTGGATGTTTAATGTTCTTTGTTATACACTTTTATATTATTTTTGGGACTAACCTACTAACCCAAAGGCCCAGTCCAGATTGTTGTTTTTTGCCTATTTTTGGGTTTTACAGAAAAGGAATATCAAATGGAGTCCAAACGGAATTAAACTTCGGGAGAGATACTTTTGGAGCAAAATACGCACGGGAGACTTGAGAACCACGGAGTAGGGCTGACGTGGCATCCACGAGGGTGCGGGAGCCCCCCCATAGGGCGCGCCCCCTGCCTCGTGGGCACCCCGTCTGGCCCCCGGTGCCCTCCTTCCTCCTATATATGCCTACGTACCCCGAAACCATCAGAACAACAGAGAAAATCCTAGTTCCACCGCCACAACCTTCTGTTCCCGTGAGATCCCATCTTGGGGCCTGCTCCGGAGCTCTGCCGGAGGGGGGATCTACCACGGAGTGCTTCTGCATCATCATCATCGCCTCAACATGAGTTGTGAGTAGTTTACCACAGACCTTGGGGTCCATAGCTAGTATCTAGATGGCTTCTTCTCTCTCTTTGGATCTCAATACCAAGTTCTCCTCGGTCTTTGAGGAGATATATTCGATGTAATCTCTTTTTGAGGTGTGTTTGTCGAGATCCAATGAATTGTGGGTTTATGATCAAGATTATCTATGAGAAATATTTGGTTCTTCTCTGAACTCTTTATGTATGATTATAATATCCTTGCAAGTCTCTTCGAATTATTGGTTTGGTTTGGCCTACTAGATCTATAGTTCTTGCGATGGGAGAAGTGCTTGGCTTTGGGTTCAATCTTGCGGTGTCCTTTCCCAGTGACAGTAGGGGCAGCAAGGCACGTATTGTATTGTTGCCATCGAGGATAAAAAGATAGGGTTTATATCACTATGTTTGAGTTTATCCCTCTACATCATGTCATGTTGCTTAAGGCGTTACTCTGTTCTTATGAACTTAATACTCTAGATGCATGATGGATAGCGGTCGATGTGTGGAGTAATAGTAGTAGATGGAGAATTGCTTCGGTCTACTTGTCTCGGACGTGATGCCTATATATAATGATCATGCCAAGATAGTCTCATAATTATTCGCTTTTCTATCAATTGCTTGACAGTAATTTGTTTACCCGCCGTAGAATATCGCTATCATGAGAGAAGCCACTAGAGAACACTATGCCCCCCGGGTGTATTCGCAACATATCAATCTATAATCTACTTTACTTTTCCGCTTTTACTTTCTGTTCTTATATCCAAAAATACCAAAAATATCAAACTATCATCTCTATCAGATCTCACTTTCGTAAGTGACCGTAAAGGGATTGACAACCCCTTATCGCGTTTGCTGCGAAGTTCTTATTTGTTTGTGCAGGTGCGAGAGACTCGCGCGTGGTCTCCTACTGGATTAATACCTTGGTTCTCAAAAACGGAGGGAAATACTTACGCTACTGTGCTGCATCACCCTTTCCTCTTCGAGGGAATACAACGCAAGCTCGAGAAGTAGCAGATCTCTATTCTGATGGGACGTGTCAATGAGGATATACCTCGAAATGCAAAACCAGGACCGAATAAAATGGTTTGATATGTTAGTGGGATAGACGCGACGTTTCGCCCCAAAGTTGTTAGTAAAGACACACTATTGATTTTCTTTCTAAGAGCCTTGCCTTCGAGGCTAAGGGTTGTACTAACCTTGCAGAGCCGAACACAATACACCTTTTTGCAGAAGATCTATTCGGAAGAAGGAACCCACCTTGCAATGCCGATGACAATACGGAAGCCGAACTCATCGTCATTGAAGACAGGTTCAGGGGCTACTGAGGGAGTCCTGGATCGAGGGGTCCTCATGTGGCCGGATAAACTCCTGGTGGGCCGGACTGGTGGGCCGTAAAGATTATAATAGAAGAACATCTCTCGTATCCGGATAGGACTCCTGTATTCCTATAATGGCAAGTTTTAGGTTCGGGTGTAGGTTTTCCTTCCACTGCAAGATGACATGAACAAACCCTAGGCCCCTCCAGTGTGTATATAAACCGAAGGGTTTACTCCATAGAGGCTAGAGGAGAAACACAATATCTCCATTGGCTAGACTTAGGGTTTAGCCATTACGATCTCGAGGTAGATCAACTCTTGTATTCATATTCACCCATACTAATATAGCAGGAAGTACGGTATTACCTCGATCGAGAGGGCCTGAACCTGGGTAAACATCGTGTCGCCAGTCTCGTGTTACCATCGATCCTCAAACACATAGTTCGGGACCCCCTACCCGAGATCCACCGGTTTTCACACCGACGGCTGGTCGCTCCAAGTGCCCTCGCGAGGCTAATCGTGCGAGCGTTCCTCACGAGGCTGATCGCGCCACTCCTGACGGGGGCAGCGGTTGTCCCAGCGCCCCCCCCCAGTTCGGCTTCCTCCACGGCCGTAGCCTCGGTCACTGCGCTCAGGGCGTCAGCTGATGCACCCGTCGCGGATAGCCCTGAGCTCCTGACAGTCATTGGTGTTGTGGTTGTGCACGTTGTGGAAGGCGCGGAATGGACGGCTGCTCTTGGATCACTCTGGGTGGTCGCGACCATGCTTCATCTCTGGTTCAGTCGCAAGCACGGCACCCCCCTGTGCTTCATTTCTTTAGCCTTGGCCTTCTTGTCCTTTAGGTCAGCAGCTGGGAGCTCGACGAGGGAGAGGCGCCCCTCCTCAGCTCTAGTACACTTGGTCGCGAGGTTGAACAGCTCTAGGGCTGTGCACAGATCTTCTTGGATGGCGAGCTCCTCCTTCATCTTGACATCACGGACGCCATCTGAGAATGCTGAGATGATGGCCTCATCCGTTACCTTGGGGATCTTGAGGCGGACGCTGTTGAAGCAATGGATGTACTTCTGCAGGGTTTCCCCTGGTTGCTGCTTGACGCGTCGCAGGTCACATGCGGCTGGCGGGCGATCGCGAGTGCCCTGGAAATTGGCGATGAAATGCTCGTGCATCTCACTCCTGGAGGAGAGCGATCGCGCGGGAAGGTTCAGGAGCCACTGAAAGTGCAACTAATCCCCAGGTGGTTTTGGTAATTAATAACAACATATATATCATTGAACTAATATTTACTTGAGAATCATTTCAGAGAAGTTTGATGATATGGGTATGGAAATGTCTGAAGAAGTGGACCCCTCAAAATGCTAAGACAAGCATTGGCAAAAGCTCAAGACTCCATTTTTTGGTTTAGTGATCAAAGATCACATTGAGTCCATAGGAAAAGCCAATACTATTAAAAGGGGATGAGGTTGTGTTAATGATCTAGTTGCTCAAGTGCTTGGTGATCTAGCTCCCTCAACTATCAGCACTTTTCACTATTCAACACACTCATAAGTAATCTCGGACAAACCGATTCTGCAAACTCAGTCCCACCGAGATGAACCACTTCAGTTGTTTCCCCAAACCCTAATTTCTCGGTCCATCTGATTCTGAGTTTCGGTCTCACCGAAAATGTTCTGCCAACCTTCTGTAACCAAATGACAGCATTTCGGAATATCCGAGTTGTTGTTTTCGGTCACACCGAGATGGCAAACCCTAACCTTTGACTCACTTCGGACACACCGAGATGGTATTTTCGGTCCCACCGAAAATCCCAACGTTCACTATATTTGAACTTTCGGTCTGACCGAGTTTTCACTTCGGTCTCACCGAGATTGGTCAAATGTGTGTGTAACGGTTGGATTTTGTGTGGAGGCTATATATACCCCTCCACCCCCTCTTCATTCGTGAGGAGAGCCATCAGAAAGTACCACCACTTCTACCATACACTTTCTGAGAAGTGAACCACCTACCCTTGTGTTGAGATCAAGCCATTCCATTCCTACCATATGAAACTTGATTTCTAGCCTTCCCAAGTTGCCTTCCACTCAAACCCTTCTTCCACCACAGCCATATCAGTGAGAAGAGTTGAGTGTTGGGGAGATTATCATTTGAAGCACAAGAGCAAGGAGTTCATCATCATCAACACCGTCTATTACCTTTTGGGGGGTGGTGCCTCCTAGATTGGTTAGGTGTCGCTTGGGAGCCTCCGTCTTCGAGATGTGGAGTTGAACCAAGAAGTTTGTAAGGGCAAGGAGATCGCCTACTTCGTGAAGATCTACCCCGAGTAAGGCTAGTCCTCCGTGGGCGTAGGCCGTGATGGAATAGACAAGGTTGCTTCTTCGTGGACCCTTTGTGGGTGGAGCCCTCCGTGGACTCGCGCAGCCGTTACCCTCCGTGGGTTGAAGTCTCCATCAACGTGGATGTACGATAGCACCACCTATCGGAACCACGACAAAAATCTTCGTGTCACCAAACTGCGTTTGATCTTCTCCACCTCTCTTTTACATGTGCAATTTACTTTCCGCTGCTTATACTCTAGAATTGCATGTGTAGGGTGATACTTGAATTGTTCTTAATTGTGAAACTGCCAAAAACATTGCATGATCTAAAGGCAGATTTTTTATATTGTCAAGTAGTCTAATCACCCCCCCTCTAGACCTACTTTCGATCCTACAAGTGGTATCAGAACCTAGGAGAGTATGGCGTCTAGTGAGGGTAATTATCGTAGAGGTCCTTACTTTGATGGTACAAATTTTGCTAGTTGGAAGCATAAAATGAAAATGCATATTCTTGGTCATAACCCAGCCGCATGGGGCATTATTTGTGTTGGCATGCAAGGTGATTTCTTTGAAGAAGGAAAAGTTCCGGATCGCGAAGCTACACCCGAAGAGTTGCGGATGTTGCAAAACAATGCTCAAGCTTGTGACATTCTCTTCAATGCTTTGTGTCCCGAAGAGTTCAACAAAATCAGCCGTCTTGAGAATGCTAAAGAGATTTGGGATACTTTGGTTGAAATGCACGAAGGTACTGAATCTGTGAAGGAATCAAAGCTAGATATTCTTCAAGGTCAACTTGACAAGTTCAAGATGAAGGATGGTGAAGGAGTCGCTGAAATGTACTCTAGGCTTGCTCTCATCACAAATGAGATTGCCGGCTTAGGAAGCGAAGAAATGACCGACCGACTCATCATTAAGAAGATTCTCAGAGCTTTGGATGGAAAGTATGACACCGTGTGCACTTTGATCCAAATGATGCCAAACTACAAGACTCTCAAGCCAACTGAAGTCATTGGAAGAATTGTTGCTCATGAGATGACACTTAAGGATAAGGAAGAGCTTCACAACAAGTCAAGTGGTGCTTACAAAGCTACAAGTGATGCTCCTACTACCTCAAGTGACAAGCTAATTTCCAATGAAGAGATAAGCCTAATGGTCAAGAACTTCAACAAGTTCTACAAGAATAGAGGCAAAGAAAGAAGCTCAAAGTCTAGATCATATGATGAAAAGAGATCTTCTAGCCGTGATCGAAACTGCTACAATTGTGGAAGACCCGGACACTTCTCAAATGAGTGTACGGCTCCCCACAAGAGAAGAGAAGAATCTCCAAGAAGAAGAGCAAGAGATGAGTCACCTCGGAGAGAGAGAAGGAGTAGAGATGATCGTTATGAACGAAGACCTTCTCGGAGAAGCAAGGATTCGGAGAGGAAAGACAAGTCATCAAGGAGCTACACAAGAAGAAGACATCAAGCTCATGTTGGTGAATGGGTCTCCGGCTCCGACTCTGACAATCAATCCGATGGAAGCTATCACTCCGACTCCGACTATAGTCAAGATGAAGGTGTTGTCGGACTTGCACTAGTATCCTCCAACTCCAACTCCTACGACTTATTTGATTCACCAAATGAGGGAATTGGAAGATGCTTCATGGCTAAAGGCCCCAAGGTAACACACCCTGAATTCATTGACTTTGATAGTGATGAGGATGACTTGCTAGGTGAAGATGAGCTCTTGCATGATAAATCTAGTGAGCTTAGTAATGATGAAAATGCTAGTAGCCTTTACAGTCGAGAAGAGTCGAATGACAATGCTATGAAGGAGATTGAGCGTCTAACTAAAGAACTAAACACTCTTAAGTTAGCTCATGAAACAACTCAAGAAGATCATAGAGAGCTCCTAAGATCTCATGAGAAGCTACGCTTCGAGAAGCTCACTCTAGAGCAAGAACATGAGTTTCTAAAAGCGATCAATGACGATCTTCGAAAGAAGAGTTCTTCATATCTTGCCAAACGACTTCTCTTGTCTAACTTCTTGCCACCTATTAAGACTAAGCATGACAAGCATAAGAAAAATTCTTCCTCTAGTAGTAACAATAACAATGTTAAATCCAATATTGTTGCTTCTAGTAGTTCTCTTGATTCCACTAACAATGTTTCAAGCCAAGTAACACTTGAGCAAGAAAATAGCTTATTGAAGGAAATCATAGAGAAAGGTGTCTACAAGAGTCTTGCCGGAAGCAAGAACTTTGACGAGATTGTTCGCAAACAAGGAAGACACCGGAAGAATCAAGGGATTGGTTTTGAGCGAAAGTTCAACGCCGAAGGTGTTGAGTGGGAAGAAGGTCAATACCCTACTCCACAGTTTGTCTCACAAAAGGAGAAGTATGATCCTACTTCTTCCAATGTGGAACAAGTTTAAGATGACCTTCCACCACAAGACCACAAGCTAAAGGCCAAGGACAAGCTTCAAGAGGAGATTGATGCATTCATTGAAGCACCTCAAGCCATGGTCAAGTGGGTTCCCAAGGACACATCAAGTTCTACTTCGTCAAGCTCAACTACAACACCAAGGATTCCCATCAAGATGATGTGGATCCCAAAGAAGAAGAACTAGTAGGTTCTTGAGGGTGACTCCACCAACAAACTTCACTCATATTCTTTTTGGCAAGAACTTGTGCAATCAACTTCCACATCCTGCACTTGTTCATGGAGTCACAAACCCTCTTGTTGGTAAGTCAAGGGACAAGGTAATCATTGCTTTCATGGACATCAACTTTTGTGTACTTCACTCTATGTCTATGGATATTCTTGTTTGTTCCTTGTGGGACTAACCCATGTAGGTATTGAAAGTGCCCTAATCCAAAGGATTGCTCCCAACTCTTGATGATCTACATCAACATTGAGCATCCACATCTTCAACATCTACATGAAGTCTTCTACGACAACCCAAGGTTAGTTTGACCCTTTAAAAGGGGTTCTCACATCTAGGGGGAGCTTTGCTCTAAAAATTGAGCAAAAGCATCTCCAAATGATGTGAACACATAAATGCTTTATGTAAAAGTGGTAACCCCACTTGTGCTTAAACGATGAGTATGACCTATGATCAAATGTTCTCATTTGGCTCCTAAGTCAATATACTCATATATAGATGACCTAGTCATCGACAAATTGTGTGCTAGTAGCTAGAGTGATTGGTTGTGCATGTTTGACACATATTTCAGTTGCTATCTTATTGTGTGAGCATGTTGAATGCATGATTTTATCCATTCAAGGACATCCATTTGTTGTTTTGATTGTTTTGGTTTCTTTTTCTGGCCAAATGGATGGACAAGAATGCCTAAGCACCTTCCCTAGCTATCTATGCTTTCTTGTCTCAAATTCTATTCATGCTCATATCACAACTTTGAACAAGTCTTTTTCGGACAGTCCTAGTGAGGAGCACTCGGAACCACCGATTCGTCTAAGACTGACTTCCAAAACCTTCTAAGTCCATTTCGGTCTGACCGGTCTCTCAATCTCGGTCCAACCGAAACGATTAGACTGATCTAGGTTTCATCTCGGTGAAACCGAGTTCAAACTCTCGGTCTGACCGATATGCGTAACTGCACAGCAGTTATACATCTCGGTGACACCGAGTTTTTCAACTCGGTCCCACCGACAGCACGGGGTTATATATACCTGAGGGGCTGCGCGCGATTTCTTTCTTCAAACCGTTCGCCCCCAAGACCCCTGCTGCCGCCGCCCTGGTCTACGGATCGTCGCCTTCGTCGCCTGTGCGCCCTCGCCGCAGGTCTCCGCCGTCGTCAACGGTAATCATCTCCACCGTTGCCGCCGTAGAGGGACACCACCAAGTTAGGGTGTGTCCCGACCCCTTTTCGTGCTCCACTTCTGATTCTTGCACGATAGGTTGCCATGATTCAATCCACGTTTGATATTTTCCCTATACAATAGTTCAGATCTTCTAGTTTCGAGGAAAATTCTTAGGTTTAGGTTTCCACGGAATGCATCTCGGTGAAGCCGATTTCTGAAAATCGGAATGACCGATTTGGCCTCTGGCCATTGCACTGCGTAATTCGGTTTAACCGAGTTGTGCCAATCGGAACGACCGAAAAGTAGTTTCAGTGAAACCCTAAGTTTTCGGTAGGACCGAAACCCATTTCGGTCTGACCGAAAGTGGTGTGTAGGTTTCTGTTGAGCACTTCGGTTGCACCGAAACCTAAAATCGGTTTGACCGAAATACATTCTGTGAAAACTCAAAACTAAGTTTTGAACTCATTTTTTTTGCAAAAACCTCTGCAGTTGTGATAAGTCTTCTATTCTGCCTATACCTTATCTTTTCACAGGTTTTTCAGCCATGTCAGATGTCAGTGACAGCCAGAACAGGTCTGAATCACCGTTTGCTGAGATTCCAGAGGCAGATACAAGTCCTGCAAGCAGCTCTAGTGATGATGGTGAGAGGAGCACCCCTAGTGGTTTGCCTCCTGCAGCCACCAGAACCAGGAAGAAGAGAACTTCTGATGATGAGGACTCCGACTTTGTTGCTGAGGAAGTTACCTCCAAGCCCAAGAGGAATGTGGTTGCCAAAGAGCACCAAGGGCAGCAGCCAAGGAAAGGCACAAGCAAAGTGAAGCAGTCAGCAGTTGCTAAGAAGCTCAACTTGGAAGAGCCTGCTGCAAGCAAGGTGAAGAAGACTTCCAAAAGGATGAGGGTAGTATATGCTGAACCTCAAGTTGATGCTGAAGAAGAAGAAGAAGATGCACCCCAGCCTCCTCCTCAGAAAGCTAAGTTCATGGGTGATGCTATTCGGGCTCAAGCCTCCTCTAAGCCCAAGAAGCCTGCTCAATCCAAGGCAGCTCCAGCCAAGCCCAAGAGAACAACCAGAAGCATTCCAGCTTCTGAGAAGAACAAAGGTGAGATGCCACCGTCTGAATCAGATGAAGAGCATGTGTTGCTTAAGCTCCGTCCCAAATTGCCACTCCACAATGATGCTCATCCTCAAGCTGAGGACATGAAAGCAAGGAAGGACAAAGGTCTCAGGCTATGGAGACAGTCTGATCCATATGTCGTAAGGAGAAGGACTGCTGTGGACCCCAGATTCCACACCAGAGAGCAGCAGGATTTCTATGAGACCGTGCTAATGGACAAGAAGCCCATTGTTGCTGACACCAGGTATGTTGACTGGAAGTATATTGACAGTGAAGAGCACCGGGACTTCTTTCCCCATGTGCATGAGAGCTTTACTGCATGTGGAGTTGCTGACTTTGTGGGTCAAGAGCTGACAGCTTGGAATGACGAGATGATCATGCAGTTCTATGCCACTGCCCACTTCTATCCTGATGGCAAGATCACCTGGATGACTGAAGGTCAACGGTTTTCTTCGACTGTTGAAGAATGGGCAGAACTTCTGAACGCTCCAGTGCAGAGAGAGGACGACATTGATGTCTATGGGATTCCTAAGAAGAGTCATGATTCCATGAAGAATATGTACAAGGAGATCCCGGCTGCTGATTTGGAAGGATGGAAGCTTGGCTCAGTGTACTATCTCCAGGCAGGTCTGACCACCACTAACAATATTCTGAGGCATACTTTGATGCCTAAGTCAGGTGACCACCGGATGATACGAGGCTATTCTATCAACATGCTGCACATTCTCGATAAGAAGGCACCTTTTAAGGTGATGGACTTGATGGTAGAGACCATTAAGAGGACTGCAGCTGACCAGAAGAGGTCGTGTGGGTTTGCACCGCAGATACAGATGCTCATCAACGCCAAGTTTGGCACGGGCAAATTCATGTTGGATAGGAAGCACTTGCCACTGCAGCCAGAGCATGAGGACAACGTAGTTGTGATGGATGAAGAGGATCCTACCTCAGTTGAAGGACAAGCCAAGATCGAAGCTGCGAAGAAGGCTAAAGCTGACAAAGAGGCAGCAGCAGCAGCAGCTAAGCCAAAGAACTTTGGAGAACAAATTCTTGAAGCTACCCAGAGGATTGAACAACGCCTGGCCAGCATTGAGCAATCTCAGGAGAGCCTTGAGAGGATTGTCGAGGACAAGATCCACGCTCTGGACGTGAAGCTGACTGAGATTCAGGTGTCTGTCAACAAGCTTGAGGCAGACATGGAGGAGACTAGGCAGGAGAGAGCAGAGCTTATGCAGGATGATCTAGTCCAGGACTCTCATCGCCAGACTGCTCAGATTCCCAGAGGATCCAGATCTGCAGCTATCCCAGTGACAGACTCCAGGGCTACCACTTCAGCACCAGCTACAGCTCCAGCAGTTCCTCCAGCTCCAGCATCCACTCCTCCACCGCAGACTTCAGCAGAAGTCTTCGCAGATGCAGCTATCTCTACACCGACATCTACCCAGACGGGAGCCGCCAGCAGAGCCCGCAGTGACGTTTAGCTCTATACCTTTTCGAACTTTTTGGTAACTTGTTGCCAAAGGGGGAGAAATTGTTATAGATCATAGGGCTTCGAGAGAGAGAGTGCTCTTTCGTCTTTTCGTTCTTTTGCCGGTTTTCCGTTGAGATACATTGGTTTCTTTTGGTTCCTGATACTTTATGTGTGCTTGCTACTACGTTTGATGCTACCTTAATGAGTGCTTAGTCATACTATGCCTTAATGTGTGCTTATTGCTTATCATATGCTATTCCTTATTGAATGGCTATTTACTCTTGTCTTGGTGATTGAGTGCATGTTACTCATTCTTATCATTTTGTGCGCTCCACCAAGATGTATGTGACATGGAAGAGTGACCCATAATCCTAATCGATTGTGCATTTGCATTCAAACGCAAATTTTAAATAATGCACAAATTTAGGGGGAGCTCTTGTTTATCACATACTTCTCAAAGCGACGATATTATTCCTTGATTATATCTTTTGTCGAAGCTTTGATCTATATGTTGTCATCAATTACCAAAAAGGGGGAGATTGAAAGTGCAACTAATCCCCGGGTGGTTTTGGTAATTAATAACAACATATATATCATTGAACTAATATTTACTTGAGAATCATTTCAGAGAAGTTTGATGATATGGGTATGGAAATGTCTGAAGAAGTGGACCCCTCAAAATGCTAAGACAAGCATTGGCAAAAGCTCAAGACTCCATTTTTGGTTTAGTGATCAAAGATCACATTGAGTCCATAGGAAAAGCCAATACTATTAAAAGGGGATGAGGTTGTGTTAATGATCTAGTTGCTCAAGTGCTTGGTGATCTAGCTCCCTCAACTATCAGCACTTTTCACTATTCAACACACTCATAAGTAATCTCGGACAAACCGATTCTGCAAACTCAGTCCCACCGAGATGAACCACTTCAGTTGTTTCCCCAAACCCTAATTTCTCGGTCCATCCGATTCTGAGTTTCGGTCTCACCGAAAATGTTCTGCCAACCTTCTGTAACCAAATGACAGCATTTCGGAATATCCGAGTTGTTGTTTTTGGTCACACCGAGATGGCAAACCCTAACCTTTGACTCACTTCGGACACACCGAGATGGTATTTTCGGTCCCACCGAAAATCCCAACGTTCACTATATTTGAACTTTCGGTCTGACCGAGTTTTCACTTCGGTCTCACCGAGATTGGTCAAATGTGTGTGTAACGGTTGGATTTTGTGTGGAGGCTATATATACCCCTCCACCCCCTCTTCATTCGTGAGGAGAGCCATCAGAAAGTACCACCACTTCTACCATACACTTTCTGAGAAGTGAACCACCTACCCTTGTGTTGAGATCAAGCCATTCCATTCCTACCATATGAAACTTGATCTCTAGCCTTCCCAAGTTGCTTTCCACTCAAATCTTTCTTCCACCACAGCCATATCAGTGAGGAGAGTTGAGTGTTGGGGAGATTATCATCTGGAGCACAAGAGCAAGGAGTTCATCATCATCAACACCGTCTATTACCTTTTGGGGGGTGGTGCCTCCTAGATTGGTTAGGTGTCGCTTGGGAGCCTCCGTCTTTGAGATGTGGAGTTGAACCAAGAAGTTTGTAAGGGCAAGGAGATCGCCTACTTCGTGAAGATCTACCCCGAGTAAGGCTAGTCCTCCGTGGGCGTAGGCCGTGATGGAATAGACAAGGTTGCTTCTTCGTGGACCCTTCGTGGGTGGAGCCCTCCGTGGACTCGCGCAGCCGTTACCCTCCGTGGGTTGAAGTCTCCATCAACGTGGATGTACGATAGCACCACCTATCGGAACCACGACAAAAATCTTCGTGTCACCAAACTGCGTTTGATCTTCTCCACCTCTCTTTTACATGTGCAATTTACTTTCCGCTGCTTATACTCTAGAATTGCATGTGTAGGGTGATACTTGAATTGATCTTAATTGTGAAACTGCCAAAAACTTTGCATGATCTTAAGGCAGATTTTTTATATTGTCAAGTAGTCTAATCACCCCCCCTCTAGACCTACTTTCGATCCTACATTGGGTTACTAGGTTAGTCCCAAAAATAATTTAAGAGTGTATGATAAAGCCCATTAAACATCCAAAACAGAATATGTAATAGCATGGACCAATCAAAAATTATAGATACATTAGAGACGTATCATCCATCTGTTGTTGAAGGTATCCTGCTCGGTGAAAGTGCAACTAATCCCCGGGTGGTTTTGGTAATTAATAACAACATATATATCATTGAACTAATATTTACTTGAGAATCATTTCAGAAAAGTTCGATGATATGGGTATGGAAATGTCTGAAGAAGTGGACCCCTCAAAATGCTAAGACAAGCATTGGAAAAAGCTCAAGACTCCATTTTTGGTTTAGTGATCAAAGATCACATTGAGTCCATAGGAAAAGCCAATACTATTAAAAGGGGATGAGGTTGTGTTAATGTTCTTGTTGCTCAAGTGCTTGGTGATCTAGCTCCCTCAACTATCAGCACTCTTCACTTTTCAACACACTCATAAGTAATCTCGGACAAACCGATTCTGCAAACTCAGTCCCACCGAGATGAACCACTTCAGTTATTTCCCCAAACCCTAATTTCTCGGTCCATCCGATTCTGAGTTTCGGTCTCACCGAAAATGGACTGCCAACCTTCTGTAACCAATTGACAGCATTTCGGAATATCCGAGTTGTTGTTTTCGGTCACACCGAGATGGCAAACCCTAACCTTTGACTCACTTCGGACACACCGAGATGGTATTTTCGGTCCCACCGAAAATCCCAACGTTCACTATATTTGAACTTTCGGTCTGACCGAGTTTTCACTTCGGTCTCACCGAGATTGGTCAAATGTGTGTGTAATGGTTGGATTTTGTGTGGAGGCTATATATACCCCTCCACCCCCTCCTCATTCGTGAGGAGAGCCATCAGAAAGTACCACCACTTCTACCATACACTTTCTGAGAAGTGAACCACCTACCCTTGTGTTGAGATCAAGCCATTCCATTCCTACCATATGAAACTTGATCTCTAGCCTTCCCAAGTTGCTTTCCACTCAAACCCTTCTTCCACCACAGCCATATCAGTGAAGAGAGTTGAGTGTTGGGGAGATTATCATCTGAAGCACAAGAGCAAGGAGTTCATCACCATCAACACCGTCTATTACCTTTTGGGGGGTGGTGCCTCCTAGATTGGTTAGGTGTCGCTTGGGAGCCTCCGTCTTGAGATGTGGAGTTGAACCAAGAAGTTTGTAAGGGCAAGGAGATCGCCTACTTCGTGAAGATCTACCCCGAGTAAGGCTAGTCCTCCGTGGGCGTAGGCCGTGATGGAATAGACAAGGTTGCTTCTTCGTGGACCCTTCGTGGGTGGAGCCCTCCGTGGACTCGCGCAGCCGTTACCCTCCGTGGGTTGAAGTCTCCATCAACGTGGATGTACGATAGCACCACCTATCGGAACCACGACAAAAATCTCCGTGTCACCAAACTGCGTTTGATCTTCTCCACCTCTCTTTTACATGTGCAATTTACTTTCCGCTGCTTATACTCTAGAATTGCATGTGTAGGGTGTTACTTGAATTGATCTTAATTGTGAAACTGCCAAAAACATTGCATGATCTAAAGGCAGATTTTTTTTATATTGTCAAGTAGTCTAATCACCCCCCCTCTAGACCTACTTTCGATCATACAGCCACGAGCGCGTGTCGTCCTTGAGAGCCATGGGGAACCAGTTCACCATAATCTTCTCGTCGCCGTTGGATGCCTGAATGCTCAGCTCTTAGAGCTGCAGGAACTCAGCAGGGTCGGGGGTGTCATCGTAGCGTGGAGGCAGGTCGGGCTTGAACCTCCCAGGCCAGTTGACGCTGCGCAGCTCAGGGGTGAAGGCCCGGCAGCCTGTTGTGGACACTGGAGCCTATCACGGAGGTGGAGCTTGGTCTTGGTTCTCGTGCACCGCCAGTGCAGGGGTGCACGGTCTTGATGTGGCGGTGGCGGGAGCTCCTCCTTGCGGCCTCTGGATCTCTTGGCAGCTTCCTTCTTCATGCACGGGCGCCCCACGCGGTGGGTCACACCGCAGGGCCGCGTGCCTTGGAGCATGGACGACGTCTTGACGCGGAGGTGGTGGAGGCGCTTCATGGGCCACGTCGCCCGCAAAGGGAGGTGGGTGAGGTAGCGAGAGGGACGGGGCAGGAGAGCCCCCAGCAGCACTGACGAGCTCGGCGATGCGGTCTAGCGAGTCCTCGTAGAGGTCGTCGACGGGGCGGTAGCGCAGGAGCTCGCGCGCCATGAGCAGCGCAACCTGCGCGTCCGCCGGTCCACGACAACCGTGGGACGACGAGCCAATTGGGGTCAGCGACGGGGTTGCGGTGTGTCCATCCTACCGCACCGAGGGGTGCAGCGATGAGGCATGCTATTCGTGCCTGGCCGGACCGGTGGTTGCGTTGGCGGTGAGCGATGGAGAACGACGAGGAGGTCCGCCGGCGGGAGCTGCCTGAGCCACGCGGGCGGCCTATCGCTCCGCATGAGCCCGGCGATCGTCGGCCAAGGAAGCAGTGGAGTGTCGACCGACGGAAGAGAGGTTTCGGCACACCCCTACCTGGCATGCCAAATGTTGGATTTCGGGTTCTGCAAACCCTTGAGAGGTTTGAACTCTAGGGAGCGCATGAAGAACACTCTCTCCCCGGCGCGCTCGCCCTATAATTCCACAGCCTAGCTCGACGAACTCAAATAACAAGGGACACAGAGGATTATACTGGTTCGGGCCACCTTGCGGTGTAATACCCTACTCCAGTGTGTGTGGTGGATTGCCTCGTGGGGCTGAGGATGAACTAGTACAATGGATGAACAGCCTCCGGAGGAGAGGAGTTCTTGGGCTCGAATGAGCTTGTGGTGTGTGTAGAGTGGAATGGATCCGATCCCTTCTAAGGTTGGATCAAGTCAAGCTCTCATTAGATCCCATCTAAGGTTGTGGCTAGGTCCTATTTATAGTGGCCTTGGTCCTCTTCCCAAATATTGGCGGGAAGGGATCCCACAACGGCCAAATTTGAAGGGGAACAACTAGTACAAGCTATCCTGACAAAAGTAGTCTTCGCCTGCCAAAGGCTCTAGTGGTGATGCCGCGTCGGGTTCCACGATGACACTCATTCTGCCGCCCTGACGGTCCTTGGTCTTGTTGCATTGATATGGAAACCTTTGCTCGATTCCTCGGGACTCCGCGCCTATGCTTTCCCCCCCCCCAGCACCAAAGAGGAAACTGGTACACTGCGCCCGCTGGCGCCCGCCTGGCCTTGGATGTCATGGCTCATGTCACGTGAACCTCGCGAGGTGCACCTTGCATAGATATCTCCGCTCCTCAGGAGCCAGCCTAGAGAGGCTGCCCCTAGGGAGGTCTTGTTGCCGTCCGCCTCGCGATGCTTGGCCCCTCGTGAGGGTCTTGAGTTGTGGTTGCTGAAGCTGGGCCGTACCAGGCCACCAATGGAGCCATGCCACAGGCCGCAGGCAGGCAAGTCTAGGTACCCCCGTTTCCTGAACGCCGACAGTAATGATAACAGTGGCAATAGTAACAGTAACAATTTTGTGGTGATTGTAACAGCAGCAGTAACGAAAGTAACTTAGCAAAGATCAATATAAGACGAACTCGTCAGCAATGGATCGGTGATGATATGTGTCGGATAATATTCATCATGTAAAAGCTATAAGCTAGGGCAATGATGAACTAGCTCCAATTCATCAATATAATGTAGGCATGTATTACGTATATAGTCACACGTGCTTATGGAAAAGAACTTGCATGACATCTTTGTTGGGGCACGTAGTATTTCAAAAAAAAATCCTACGATCATGCAAGATCTATCTACTAGATGCATAGCAAAGAGAGGGGAGAGTGTGTCTACGTACCCTCGTAGACAGAAAGCGGAAGCGTCTAGTGACGCGGGTGATGTAGTCGAACGTCTTCGTGATCCAACCGATCCAAGCACCAAACGTACGGCACCTCCGCGTTCAGCACATGTTCAGCTTGATGACGTCCCATGAGCTCTTGATCCATTTGAGCTTCACCGGAGAGTTTTGTCAGCACGATGGCGTGGTGAGGGAGATGATGAAGCTACCGACGCAGGGCTTCGCCTAAGCACTGCAACGATATGACTGAGGTGTGTTTCTGTGGAGGGGGGCACCACACACGGCTAAAAGAATGTTGCTTGTCTGTTCTAGGGTGCCCCCCTTGCCCCCGTATATAAAGGAGCAAGGGGGAGGCCGACCGGCCCTAGGGCGCACCAGGGAGAGGAGCTTTCCTCCTCCTAGTAGGAGTAGGAATTCTCTTTCCTATTCCTACTAGGAGTAGGAAAGGAAGAAGAAAGAAGAAGAAGGAAGGAGAGAGGTGGCCGCCCCCCACTCCTAGTCCAACTAGGATTCCCTAGAGGGGGCGCCGGCCAGCCCTATGGGCTGCCTCTCTCTTTTCCCTCAAGGCCCACTATGGCCCAATACTCCCCCGGGGTGTTCCGGTAACCCCTCCAGCACTCCGATTTACTCCGAAATCACCCGAAACACTTCTGGTGTCCGAATATAGCCGTCCAATATATTAATCTTTATGTCTCAGACATTCCGAGACTCCTCGTCATGTCCGTGATCACATCCGGTACTCCGAATTACCTTCGGTACATCAAAACTCATAAACTCATAATACCGATCGTCATCGAACGTTAAGCTGCGGACCCTATGGGTTCGAGAACTATGTAGACATGACCAAGACTCATCTGCGGTCAATAACCAATAGCGGAACCTGGATGCTCATATTGGGTCCTACATATTCTACGAAGATCTTTATCGGTCAAACCGCATAACAACATACGTTGTTCCCTTTGTCATCGGTATGTTACTTTCCCGAGATTCGATCGTTGGTATCACCATACCTAGTTAATCTCGTTACCAACAAGTCTCTTTACTCGTTTCGTAATACATCATCTCGTGACTAACTCATTAGTCGTTTGCTTGCAAGGCTTAGTATGAAGTGTATTACCGAGAGGGCCCAGAGATACCTCTCCGACACTCGGAGTGACAAATCCTATTCTTGGTCTATGCCAACACCACAAACACCTTCAGAGACACCTGTAGAGCATCTTTATAATCACCCAGTTACATTGTGACGTTTGATAGCACACAAGGTGTTCCTCCGGTATTCGGGAGTTGCATAATCTCATAGTCATAGGAACATGTATAAGTCATGAAGAAAGCAATAGCAATAAAACTAAACGATCAAGTTGCTAAGCTAACAGATGGGTCTTGTCCATCACATCATTCTCCTAATGATGTGATCCCGTTGATCAAATGATAACTCATGTCTATGGTTAGGAAACATAACCATCTTTGATCAATGAGCTAGTCTAGTAGAGGCATACTAGGGACACTCTGTTTTGTCTATGTATTCACACATGTACTAAGTTTCCGGTTAATACAATTCTAGCATGAATAATAAACATTTATCATGATATAAGGAAATACAAATAACAACTTTATTATTGCCTCTAGGGCATATTTCCTTCAGTCTCCCACTTGAACTAGAGTCTATAATCTTGATTACATAGTAATGATTCTAACACCCATGGAGTCTTGGTGTTGATCATGTTTTGCTCGTGGAAGAGGCTTAGTCAACAGGTCTGCGACATTCAGATCCATATGTATCTTGCGTATTTCTATGTCTCCCTCCTTGACTTGATCGTGGATTGAATTGTAGCGACTCTTGATGTGCTTTGTTCTCTTGTGAAAGTTGGATTCCTTCGCCAAGGCTATTGCTCCACTGTTATCACAAAAGATTTTCATTGCACACGATGCACTAGGTATAACACCTAGATCAAATATGAACTCCTTCATTCAGACTTCTTCATTTGCTGCTTTCGAAGCAGCTATGTACTCCGCTTCACACGTAGATCCTGCCACGACGCTCTGGTTGGAACTGCACCAACTGACAGCTCCACCGTTCAATAAAAATACATATCCGGTTTGTGACCTAGAGTCATCCGGATCAGTATCAAAGCTTGAATCGACGTAACCGTTTACGATGAGCTCTTTGTCACCTCCATAAATGAGAAATATATCATTTGTCCTTTTCAGGTACTTCAGGATGTTCTTGACCGCTGTCCAGTGATCCACTCCTGGATTACTTTGGTACCTCCCTGCTAAATTTATAGTAAGGCACACATCAGGTATGGTACACAACATTGCATACATGATAGATCCTATGGCTGAGGCAGAATGAATGACTTTCATTTTCTCTCTATCTTCTGTAGTGGTCGGGCATTGAATCTTACTCAACTTCACACCTTGTAACACAGGCAAGAACCCTTTCTTCGACTGATCCATTTTGAACTTCTTCAAAACTTTATCAAGGTATGTGCTTTGTGAAAGTCCAATTAAGCGTCTTGATCTATCTCTATAGATCTTGATGCCTAATATATAAGTAGCTTCACCGAGGCCTTTCATTGAAAAATTCTTATTCAAGTATCCTTTTATGCCATCCAGAAATTCTATATCATTTCCAATCAACAATATGTCATCTACATATAATATCTGAAATGCTAAAGAGCTCCCACTCACTTTCTTGTAAATACAGGCTTCTCCAAAAGTCTGTATAAAACCATATGCTTTGATCACCTCATCAAAGCGTATATTCCAACTCCGAGATGCTTGCACCAGTCCATAGATGGATCGCTGGAGCTTGCACACTTTGTTAGTACTTTTAGGATCGAAAAAACCTTCTGGTTGCATCATATACAACTCCTCTTTGAGGTATCCATTTAGGAATGTAGTTTTGACATCTATTTGCCATATTTCATAATCATAAAATGCGGCAATTGCAAACATGATTCGGACAGACTTAAGCATCGCTACGGGTGAGAAAGTCTCATCGTAGTCAACTCCTTGAACTTGTCGAAAACCTTTCGCAACAAGTCGAGCTTTGTATACAATAACATTACCGTCAGCGTCGGTCTTCCTCTTGAAGATCCATTTATTTTCAATGGCTTGCCGATCATCGACCAAGTCAACCAAAGTCCACACTTTGTTCTCGTACATGGATCCCATCTCAAATTTCATAGCCTCAAGCGTTTTTGTGGAATCTGGGCTCATCATCACTTCCTCATAGTTCGTAGGTTCATCATGGTCCAGTAACATGACTTCCAGAACTGGGTTCCCGTACCACTCTGGTGCGGAACGTACTCTGGTTGACCTATGAGGTTCAGTAGTAACTTGAGCCGAAGCTTCATGATCATCATGATTAGCTTCCTCACTAATTGGTGTAGGAATCACTGGAACTAGTTTCTGTGATGTGCTACTTTCTAATTCGGGAGAAGGTACAATTACATCATCAAGGTCTAGTTTCCTCCCGTTCACTTCTTTCGAGAGAAACTCCTTCTCTAGAAAGGATCCATTCTTAGCAACGAATATCTTGCCTTCGGATCTGTGATAGAAGGTCTACCCAACAGTCTCCTTTGGGTATCCTATGAAGACACATTTCTCCGACTTGGGTTCGAGCTTATCAGGTTGAAGCTTTTTCTCATAAGCATCGCAACCCCAAACTTTAAGAAACGACAACTTTGGTTTCTTGCCAAACCACAGTTCATAAGGCGTCGTATCAACGGATTTAGATGGTGCCCTATTTAACGTGAATGGAGCTATCTCTAAAGCATAACCCCAAAACGATAGTGGTAAATTGGTAAGATACATAATAGATCGCACCATATCGAGTAAAGTAGGGTTACGACGTTCGGACACACCATTACACTATGGTGTTCCGAGTGGCGTGAGTTGTGAAACTATTCCACATTGTTTCAAATGAAGATCAAACTCGTAAGTCAAATATTCGCCTCCACGATCAGACCGTAGAAACTTTATTTTCTTGTTACGATGATTCTCTACTTCACTCTGAAATTCTTTGAACTTTTCAAATGTTTCAGACTTGTGTTTCATTAAGTAGATATACCCATATCTGCTCAAATCATGAGTGAAGGTTAGAAAATAATGATACCCACGGCGAGCCTCAACACTCATCGGTCCACATACATCAATATGTATGATTTCCCACAAATTTGTTGCTCGCTCCATTGTTCCGGAGAACGGAGCCGTAGTCATCTTGCCTATGAGGCATGGTTCACAAGCACCAAGTGATTCATAATCAAATGATTCCAAAAGTCCATCAGTATGGAGTTTCTTCATGCGCTTTACACCAATATGACCTAAACGGCAGTGCCACTAATAAGTTGCACTATCATTATCAACCTTGCATCTTCTGGCTTCAATATTATGAATATGTGTATCACTACAATCGAGATCTAACAAGAATAGACCACTCTTGAAGGGTGCATGACCATAATATTACTCATATAAATAGAACAACCATTATTGTTAGATTTAAATGAATAACCGTCTCGCAACAAACAAGATCCAGATATAAAGTTCATGCTCAACGCTGGCACCAAATAACTATTTAGGTCTAAAATTAATCTTGATGGTAGATGTAGAGGTAGTGTGCCGACGGTGATCACATCGACTTTGCAACCATTTCCCACGCGCATTGTCACCTCGTCCTTAGCTAATCTTCGTTTAATCCGTAGCCTCTATTTCGAGTTACAAATATTAGCAACCGAACCAGTATCAAATACCCAGGTACTACTACAACCATTAGTAAGGTACACATCAATAACATGTATATCAAATATACCTTTGTTCACTTTGCCATCCTTCTTATCCGCCAAATACTTGGGGCAGTTCCGCTTCTAGTGTCCAGTCCCTTTGCAGTAGAAGCACTCAGTTTCAGGCTTGGCTCCAGACTTGGTTTTCTTCGTGGGAGTAGCAACTGTCTTGCTATTCTTCTTGAAGTTCCCCTTCTTTCCCTTGCCCTTTTTCTTGAAACTAGTGGTCTTGTTAACCATCAACACTTGATGCTCCTTTTTGATTTCTACCTCCACACCTTTGAGCATAGCGAAGAGCTCGGGAATTGTCTTATGCATCCCTTGCATGTTATAGTTCATCACGAAGCCTTTATAGCTTGGTGGCAGTGATTGAAAAACTCTATCAATAACACTATCTTCGTCAACTTTGCAACCAAGTTTAGTCATATGATTGTAGTACCCAGACATTTTGAGCAAGTGTTCACTAATAGAACTGGTCTCCTCCATCTTGCAGCTATACAACTTATTGGAGACTTCATATCTTTCAATCCGGTCATTTGCTTGAAATATTAAGTTCAACTCCTGGAACATCTCATATGCTCCATGACGTTCAAAACGTCGTTGAAGTCCCAGTTCTAAGCCGTAAGCATTGCACACTCAACTATCGAGTAGTCATCACACCGCGTCTGCCAGACATTCAAAGCGTCTACATTAGCGGGAGGGGGCTTGTCACCTAGCGGTGCCTCAAGGACATAACTCTTTTGTGCAGCAATGAGGATAATCCTCAAGTTACGGACCCAGTCCGTGTAATTGCTACCATCATCTTTCAACTTAGCTTTCTCTAGGAACACATTAAAATTCAAGGGAACGGTAGCACGGGCCATTGATCTACAACAACATAGATATGCAAAAACTATCAAGACTAAGTTCAAGATAAATTAAAGTTCAATTAATCATATTACTAAAGAACTCCCACTTAGAAAGGCATCCCTCTAGTCATCTAAATGATCACGTGATCCAAATCAACTAAACCATGTCCGATCATCATGTGAGATGGAGTAGTTTTCAATGGTGACCATCTTATGTTGATCATATCTACTATATGATTCACGCTCGACCTTTCAGTCTCTAGTGTTCCGAGGCCATGTATGTACATGCTAGGCTCGTCAAGTTTAACCCGAGTATTCTGCATGTGCAAAACTATCTTACACCCATTGTATTTGAACGTAGAGCTTATCACACCCGATCATCGCGTGGTGTCTCGGCACGATGAACTTTCACAGCGGTGCATACTCACGGAGAACACTTGTACCTTGTAATTTTGTAAGGGATCATCTAATAATGCTACCGCCGTACTAAGCAAAATAAGAAGCATAATAATATAAACATCACATGCAATCAAAATATGTGACATGGTAAGGCCATCATCATCTTGTGCTTTTGATCTCAATCTCTGAAAGTGCAACTATCCCTGGATGGTTTTGCTAATTACTAACAACATATAGCTCATTGAACAAATGCTATCTCAAGATGATATTTCAGGAAAGTTTAATGATTGGCATGGCATGGACTAGGAATGTAGACCCCTCAGAAGGCTAAGGACAAAGGATTGGCTCAAGCTCAAGACTCTACATTTTCCATTTTAGTGATCCAAGATCACATTGAGTCCATAGAAAGCCAATACTTTTAAAAGGGGATGAGGTGTTGCCTAATGGATTTCTTGCTCAAAATGCTTAGTGATATACTCCAAAACCACTTTATCACATCCACATATGTCCCAAACCAAAAGTCAAACACGGCCCCACCGAAAAGATCTATCCGGCGCCACCGAGTTAATTTGACATAGCCACTGCCACTAAACCCTAATCATTTCGGTCTCACCGAAAGGGATCTCGGTCTCACAGAGATGGGATTGAAAACTCTCTATTTCCCTTCTTAACATTTCGGTCTCACCCAGATGAGAGATCGGTCCCACCAAGTTCGCAATGCAAACTCTCTGTTTCCTCTTCGTAACGTTTCGGTCTCACCGAAACGAGCGAATCGGTCCCACCGAATTTGCCTGACCAACTCTTTGTAAGCTTATTACCAAAATTGGTCCCACCGAGTTTGTGTAATCGGTCTCACCGAGATTACGTTATGCCCTAACACTAATGAAATCGGTCCTACCGAGTTGATCATATTGATCCCACTGAAATTCCTAACGGTCACATAATAAACTAAATCGGTCTTACCGAGTTCTCTGAATCGGTCCCACCGAGTTTGGAAAATTGTGTGTAACGGTTAGATTTTGGGTGGAGGCTATATATACCCCTCCACCCACTCTTCACTTGAAGAGAGAGCCATCAGAACATACCTACACTTCCATCATACATGTTCTAAGAAAGAACCACCTACTCAAGTGTTGAGATCAAGATATTCCATTCCTACCATATGAATCTTGTTCTCTAGCCTTCCCCAAGTTGCTTTCCACTCAAATATTTCTTCCACCATATCCAAATCTATGAGGAGCTGTTTGAGTGTTGGGGAGACTATCAATTGAAGCATTTGAGCTAGGAGTTCATCATCAACACACAGTCTATTACCTTTTGGAGAGTGGTGTCTCCTAGATTGGTTAGGTGTCACTTGGGAGCCTCCGACAAGATTGTGGAGTTGAACCAAGGAGTTTGTAAGGGCAAGGAGATCGCCTACTTCATGAAGATCTACCCCTCGTGAGGCAAGTCCTTCATGGGCGATGGCCATGGTAAGATAGACAAGGTTTCTTCTTCGTGGACCCTTCGCGGGTGGAGCCCTCCGTGGACTCGCATAGTTGTTACCCTTTTTGGGTTGAAGTCTCCATCAACTTGGATGTACGATAGCACCACCTATCGGAACCAAGACAAAAAACACCCGTGTCTACACTTGCATTTGCTTCCTCCAAACTCCCCCGCTTTACCTTCATATGCAATTGTTTTACATTCCGCTGCTATACTCTTAGAATTGCATGTGTAGGTCGATTGCTTGACTTGTGCTAAGATGCTAAAATGTGCCAAGAATTAAAATTGGGAAAATGCTAGATTTTTTTGGTCAAGTAGTCTAATCACCCCCCCCCCTCTAGACATACTTTCGGTCCTACAAGTGGTATCAGAGCTTTGGTCTCCATTTGCCTTGATTTCCATAGCTTTGGAGATCATAGCCTTGGTTTCACAACCTAGGAGAGTATGGCGTCTAGCGCAGGAAGTTACCACCGTAGAGGTCCTTATTTTGATGGTACACATTTTGCTAGTTGGAAGCATAAGATGAAAATGCATATTCTTGGACATAACCCCGCCGTTTGGGCTATTGTGTGTATTGGTTTGCAAGGGGAATTCCTCGATGGGAAGGAACCGAATCGTGAAGCTACTGCGGAACAATTGAAGATTCTACAATACAATTCTCAAACTTGCGATATCCTCTTAAACGATTGTGCCCCGAAGAATTCAACAAAATTAGTCGTCTTGAGAATGCAAAGGAAATTTGGGATACTTTGATTGATATGCACGAAGGTACCGACTCCGTCAAGGAATCCAAGTTGGATGTGCTTCAAAGTCAACTCGACAAGTTCAAGATGAAGCATGGTGAAGGTGTCGTTGAAATGTACTCTAGGCTTGCTCTCATCACAAATATGATTGACGGCTTAGGAAGTGAAGAGATGACCGATAGATTCATCATCAAGAAGATCCTAAGAGCCTTGGATGGAAAATATGATACCGTGTGCACATTGATCCAAATGATGCCCAATTACAAAGATCTCAAGCCAATGGAATTCATTGGAAGAATTGTTGCTCATGAGATGTCACTCAAAGACAAACAAGAGCTTCACAACAAGTCTAGTGGTGCTTACAAAGCCTCATGTGATGCTCCTACATCATCAAGTGAGAAACAAGTCTTCAATGAAGAATTGAGCTTAATGGTGAAGAACTTCAACAAATTCTATAAGAATAGAAGCAAAGAGAGAAGTTCCAAGTCAAGGTCCTACAATGACAAGAGATCTTCAAGTCGTGATCAGAATTGCTACAATTGTGGAAGACCCAGACACTACTCCAATGAGTGTACGGCTTCCCACAAGAGAACAGAAGACTCACCTAAAAGGATAAGTAGAAGAGAAGATTCACCACCAAGAGAGAGAAGGAGTAGAGATGATCGTTATGAACAAAGACCTTCTCGGAGAAGCAAATATTCAGAAAGGAAGGACAAATCATCAAGGAGCTATACAAGACGAAGACATCAAGCTCATGTTGGTGAATGGGTATCCGGTTCCGACTCCGATGACCACTCTGAGAGAAGCTACTACTCCGACTCCGAAGATACTCAAGATGAAGGTGTTGTCGGAATTGCTCTTGTGTCAACCAACACCTACGATATATTTGACTCGCCAAATGAAGGAATTGGAAGATGCTTCATGGCTAAAGGCCCTAAGGTATCACACCCGAGCACCTTGATTTCAATAGTGATGAAGATGACATGCTAGGAGATGATGATTTACTTGTTGGTAGCAATAGTGATGAAACTTTTGATGAAAACTATGATGAAATTGCTATTAATCAAGCTAATCAAGATAAAACAAATGACAATGATAAGGACAAGATTGAGCATCTAACTAAAGAAATAAACACTCTTAAGTTATCTCATGAAACTACCTTGGAAGATCATCAAGAACTTTTAAAGACTCATGAGAAGTTACGCTTTGAAAAGCTCAACCTCGAGCAAGAGAATTAGTTCTTAAAAGCAATCAATGATGATCTTCGCAAGAAAAGTTCTTCTTACATTGCCAAGCGTTTACTCTTGTCTACCTACAGGCCACAAGTAAAATCTAGCAACAAGAAAGATTCTTCCTCTAGTAGTAACAATAATCATGCTAAATCCAATGATGTTGCTTCTAGTAGTTCTCTTGATTCCACTAATGATTCTCTTAGCCAAGTTACACTTGAGCAAGAAAATAGCTTATTGAAGGGAATTATAGAGAAAGGTGTTTACAAGAGCCTTGCCGGGAGTACGGAATTTGAGGAGATTGTACGCAAGCAAGGAAGGCACCGGAAGAATCGAGGTGTTGGTTTTGAACGAAAGTTCAATGCCAATGGAGTTGAGTGGGAGGAAGATGAATACCCCAAGACGAAGTTTGTTCCTCAACAAGAGAAGTATGATCCTACTTCTTTTCAAGGGACACAAGCACAAGATGATCTTCCACCACAAGACCACAAGCTAAAGGGCATGGACAAGCTTCAAGGGGAGATTGATGCATTTGAAGAAGCTCCTAAGGCCTTGTTCAAGTGGGTTCCCAAGACTACATCAAGTTCTACTTCATCAAGTACGACTACAACTCAAAGGATTCCCACCAAGATGGTGTGGATCCCGAAGAAGAAGAACTAGAGAGTTCTTGAGGGTGACTCCGCCAACAAACTTCACTCATATCATTTTGGCGAGGACAAGTGCAAACAACCTCCATATCTTGCACTAGTTCAAGGAGTCACAAACCCTCTTGTTGGTAAGACAAGGGACAAGGTAACCTAATGCTTTCATGGACATCATCATGTTTGAAATTCACTCTATGTCTATGGATATCCTTGTTTGTTCCTTGTGGGACAAACCCGTGTAGGTATTGAAAGTGCAACTCACTCCAATGGATTGCTCCAAATGATCTACATCAACATTGAGCATCTACATCTTCAACACCTACTTGAAGTTATCATCGACAAAACCCAAGGTTAGTTCATCCCTTTCAGGGGGGATATCACATCTAGGGGGAGCTTTA
This sequence comes from Secale cereale, assembly GCA_902687465.1. Classification (NCBI taxonomy): domain Eukaryota; kingdom Viridiplantae; phylum Streptophyta; class Magnoliopsida; order Poales; family Poaceae; genus Secale; species Secale cereale. The sequence goes on from LR738712.1 coordinate 488,976,651, forward strand.
ATCAAACAATTGAGCTAAAGCAACTCTAATGATGTGAACAAAACAATGCTTTATGTAAAAGTGGCAACCCCACTTGTGCTTAAACAATGTGTATGCCCTATGATCAAATGTTCTCATTTGACTCCTAAGTCAATATACGCATATATAGATGACCTAGTTATCGCCAATTGCTTGATAGATGCTAGAATGGTTGTGCATGCTTTGCCACATGTTTCATTTGACATCTTATTGTGTGAGCATGTTGAATGCATATTTTTCTCATTCGAGGACATTCATTTGTTGCTTTGATTGTTTGGCTCTTTTATTTTTGCCAAGTGGATGGACAAGAATTCCTAAGAACACCCTCTAGCTATCTATGATTTTCTCGTCTCAAACTCTATTCATGCTACATCGCAAAGCTTGATCAAGTCAGATTCGAACCACTCTGTGTGAGGAGCACTCGGAGTCCCCGATTTGTCATAGACTTAAACTTCCAAAACCTCTTTGTGCATTTCGGTATGACCGAGTCATCCACTTTGGTCACACCAAGTTCACTAAGTTGATCTAGGTTTTTAATCTCGGTGCAACCGATTTGAACTTTTCGGTCACACTGAGTTGCAGTAACTGCTAGCAGTTTTGCATCTCGGCGCCACCGAGTTGTTTCACTTGGTCACACCGACAGGGTCAGGTTATATATACTGACGGGTTGAATTTTGGAAAACTTTCCAAAATCTTTCGCTCGCGCGTGACCTGCTCTGCCTCCTCGGGTCTCTAGATCATCTCCTCACCGCCAGCGACCTCCCGCCGCTGGGCTCCGCCGCCGTCAACGGCAATCTCCGCTGCCGTTGCCGCCGTAGCAAGTTCACCACCGAGTTAGGGTATAAACTTGACCCTTTGTGCTGCTCTTTAACTCTGATTGATAGCACATTGCTTTGCCATGTTTCTTGCTGCTTATCAAATCTAACTATCCAGCAGAAACTTCATAGAAAGTAGTTTTTATTCAAAAAAATTAGGGTTAGGTCTCCGCCGAACTCATCTCAGACCGACCGAGTTGTAGAAATCGGTCCCACGGATTTGGCTTAGGCCATTGCACTTGCTCTTTTCGGTCTGACCAACAATTGCAAATCGGTGTGACCGAGTTCAACTCTGTGTGAAACCCTAGCAATATTGGTGCCACCGAACTGTGACCCGATCTGACCGAGTTCACTAGTTTAGGCTCCAGAATTGCTTCTGTATCACCGAGTTTAACAAATCGGTAGGTCCAAAATGCTTTCTATAGAGAACTTAAACTCAGTTTTTCTTGTCATATGTTTTGCAAGAACTCTGTGATTTGTGATGCTCATCCACTCTACCTCATCTACATCTATTCACAGGGTCAGCTTTCAGTTTGCAGTGTGAAGATGTTTGACCAGAGTGATAGCCAGAATGTGTTTGACGAGCAAGTCAACATGAGTGAGGGCACTAGTCCCTCTAGCAGCTATGATGAGGGTAGCAGGAGCACACCTAGTGATCTTCCTAAGGCAGCTACCAAGACCAGAAAGAAGAAAACCTCGAATACTGAGGATGAGGACTTTGTGGCTGATGAGGCCACTTCAAAGAAGAAGGTGCTCAGGAAGGCGTATGGCACGGCTGCTGCAACTAAGCCATGTTTGAACAAGAAAGCACCTGCCATGAGGATTCCTATGTGAAAGGCTAGATCATCTACTCAAGAGACTATGGTGTTCACACTTGAATCAAGAGATGATGAGCCAGAAGGAACAAAGAAGAGAGCAAGAAAAACCACAGCTAGAGTGATTGGCAAGCCATCCATGAGGGATGATGAGGAAGCTGCAGAAGAAGAAGAAGAGGTTGCTGCACCAGCTCCTAAAGCTCAAAAGCTTATGGGAGATGCTATCAAGTGTGGGGCTGCCCCTTCTAAGCCCAAGACTGCTCCCAAAGCTGCTCAAGCCACCAAGTCTGCACCCAAGAGAAGCACTAGGAACATTCCAGCTTCAGAGAAGAACAAGGCCCTAGTGCCTGAGGTTCCTGAAGAAGTTGAGGCCCAAGTTCTCAGAAAGTTGAAGCCCAAGATCCCTTATCACAATGATGCTCATCTAGTAGCAGGAGACATGAAGTTGAGGAAGGATGCAGGTCTCAGATTATGGAGAAAGACTGATCCATATGCTGTGAGGAGAAGGACTGCTGTGGACTACAGATTCCATACCAGAGAACAACAAGACTTCTATGAGACAGTATTGCTCGACAAGAAGCCCATTGTGTGTGATATGAGAAGGGTGGACTGGAAATTCATTGATGACAATGCTGATTACTTTCCCAATGTGCATGAAAGCTTCAAAACATGTGGAGTTGACAAGTTTGTGGCTCAGAAGTTGACGAACTGGAACGATGAACTCATCATACAATTCTACTCCACGGCTCACTTTTATCATGATGGTGGAATTGTATGGATGTCTGAAGGTACAAGGTACCAGTCAACTATTAATGAGTGGGCCAAACTGATCAAAGCCCCTGAAGAGCATGAGGATGATTTGGATGTGTATGCCAAGAAGAAGCAAGACCACAACTCCATGGCAAACATGTACAAGGTGATCCCTGATGTGACTTGGAGACACATAAGTTTGGATCTGTACATCACTTGCAGTCTGGTCTAGCCACTATCAACACAATCTTGAGGCATACATTGTTGCCTAAATCTGGAGATGCAAAGATGATAAGAGGACATTCAATCAACATGCTACATATTTTTTATGTGCCCCAAAAATTCAAAGTCATGAGTCTCATTGTTGAAACAATCAAGAGGACTGCTGCAGATCAGAAGAGATCATGTGGGTATGCTCCACACAACCAGATGCTCATCAACTCCAAGATGGGCACAGGCACATACTTATTGGATAGAAAATATCTACCCTTGGTGACTGACTTTTAGGACAACATATTTGTCATGGATAAAAATGAAGCATCATCAGTGCAAGCACATGAAAGGAGAGAGAAAGCCAGAGCTGAGAAATCTACCAAGATGCCAAGTGCTGAAGAAGCATATCAAATGACCCTCAAGTCCAAACAAGACCAAATGGCATAGCTGATTCAAGAAACCATGAGGATTGAGAAGGGCTTAGACACCCTGACTCAGAATCAGGAGAGCTTGGAGAGGATCATTGAGACTAAGTTCTATGGTCTTGATCTGAAGGTGACAGAGATCCAGTCTGCAGTTGAGCAGCTCCAGGAGGAAGCAGAGGAGAGGAGAGGACAGGCTACCAAAGATGCATTTCAGCGAGTGCCTCGAGGTCAGAGATCTGCTATAGTGCCAGTTCCAAACACTAGAGCTACATCATTAGCACCAGCAGCCACATCTTCAGTGCCACCTCCAGCAGCCACTCCACCAGCTCCAGCTACTTCATATGAAGCCTTCGTCCTTGGAGTTCTCTCTACACTGCCTCCCGAAGACCGGGCCTGAAAGACGCATAGCACTATGCATTTTCAAACTTTTTGGTAACTTGTTGCCAAAGGGGAAGAAATATGTATAGATCATAGGCTTCGAGAGAGGGTGTTTTGCCTCTTTGGTCTCTCTTGCTTTTGGTTGAACTTTATTGTGCGTTCTCTTTATACTCTATGTCCGTGTGTGAGATACTTGTGTGATCATGTGATTGATCATATGCTACCTTAATGCTTGCTTGGATGATATTATCTCTATATTCCTATATGATCATTCACTTTGCTTGGTGTTGAGTGCATGAGTTCAGTTATATATCATTTTGAGCGCTCAACAAAGATGTATGTGGCATGGAAGAGTAACCCATGATCCTAATCGATTGCGCATTTGCGTTCAAACGCAAATTTTAAATAATGCACAAATTTAAGGAGAGCTCTTGTTTATCACATACTTCTCAAAGCGACGATGTATTTCAATCTTATTCATTTGTCGAAGCTTTGATCTATATGTTGTCATCAATTACCAAAAAGGGGGAGATTGAAAGCGCAACTATCCCCGGGTGGTTTTGGTAATTACTAACAACATATAGCTCATTGAACTAATGCTATCTCAAGATGATATTTCAGGGAAGTTCAATGATTGACATGGCATGGACTAGGAATGTGGACCCCTCAAAATGCTAAGGACAAAGGATTGGCTCAAGCTCAAGACTCTACATTTTCCATTTTAGTGATCCAAGATCACATTGAGTCCATAGGAAAGCCAATACTATTAAAAGGGGATGAGGTGTTGCCTAATGGGTTTCTTGCTCAAAATGCTTTGTGATATGCTCCAAAACCCTCAACCACTTTCTCACATCCACATATGTCCTAAACCAAAAGTCAAACTCGGCCCCACCAAAAAGATCTATCCGGCGCCATGTCGGGGCCGGATTTCGGGAACACAATATTCCAGAAATTAACCCCTAGTGTCATCACCAGCCCAGGATTACTGTTACTGGTGGACACATCCTTGTTACAGATTACCAAGCATTTACAAGGGTTTGATACAAGACCATAAAGGTCTACTGATACAACAATGACTCCGGTGGTGGATGAAGGAATTGGCTTGTGGATCTCCACATCGATGGGGCTCCATTCCCATAGGAACAGCTGACCCGGATAACTCCTATCCCGCGTGGCTGCACTCCTAGGCTTCGCACGGACGTCACTGTGGTACTCCTCGCAGAACTCCTAATCTGGCCAAGTAAATAGCCAGGGACAAGCCTGTGAGTACGTTTGAATGTACTCGCAAACATCATGGACAAATGATATAACAAATGTAGCAAACAAATATATGGTCATGATGAATTAAAATATATGCATATGCTCATGATGGACTTATATTAAGTGCATGCTGACAGGAATTAAAACATGGCATGGTGAATAATAATTAGTGCAGAAAATAAATATTAGTATTAATAAAATATAAAAGAAATGCCGGTCGGATGTCAAGTGACACCACGGTCGGTTTTGAAAAGAAATGCCAGTCGGGTGTCTAAAAGAGTAATCGGACGATACCATCCGAGAACTCAGGCAACGCCACGAAAGGACTTGAAAAGAAATGCCAGTCGGGTGTCCACAAGAGTAGTGGCGTGATAAACCGCCTGACACTCGAGGGACGCCACAAAAGGACTTGAAAATAGAAACGAATGTCCGGGGTAGACTAGCCAGCCCCTGAGACACTCTGGAAAGTAAAATAAGAGCAGGGGGTTAGTTCACAAATATAATCATATCATCAAATATACTAATGGTAACACCAGTAGCAACAATAGTTATCCTGCAAAATAACCATGCTCAAGTATTAAATATTTCCTCCGGAGACCGACTCTAAGACCGACACTTGACCAACCCAGACTGTAATCCTTAACCGCGGACACGGCTATTCGAATAGATATGATCTGCAGAGGGTGTACTCTTTACCCACAAGTATAGGATTTCTTTAGTCAGTATTATGACACTGACTAATTCCCATTACGGTCTTTGGGTTGAAAACACACCTAACCAGCACACACCAGCTTAACTTTTCTGCTGCCAGGGATCACCCAAAACAGCAGTTAAGTAAAACTCTAAGTCGGAGAGGCTACAACCTCCATGAGCATGGGATCACTATTCATACGCGCGGATTACAAGGGTACACTCCCTCTCGGCATCACAACAGCCGGAAACACCCATGCCCCCTAACCTGATGACAGGATTTAGTCCAGGGCCCTGGAAACCCTCATCATGGCCCTCTGTATGGTGTGTGCACGGAAAGAGGTTAACAACTTACTAAACCATACCTTACCCGAGGCAGGGACAAGTGGTAGCACGAAACAAGTATGGGGGTTACCGGAACAAGACTCGATCTACGGCCGACTCAGGAGGCTTATGATACTTGCAATGGTTAGCACAACAAAATTATTCTTTCAACCATATCATCAGGACAGGGCCACAACCCTTGCCTGCTTCCACATATATCTCATGACACCACCGTGTCAAATATGGCCCGTGCCCACCGGCACGTCCAAAACAGGAGCACAACCCTGGACTTTCACAATTTATGCATAACACAACTAGAGTATAATGTATGCAAGAGAAAATATGCCCGTGACCCTGCATGCACTACTAGCAATATGCAATTTAATTGAATTCAACATAATCATGTTTATATTATTCTAGCAAATAGTTCACCATGCTATCATCATATCAAGTGTTCAAGATGCTTGCCTTGATCATGCAGAAGTATTGAGAGCACTCCACAAGTTTGAAAAATATTATCTCCTCTCCATTTCCTATTTTCAAAAATATCTAAATCACCACATAATTCACAAACAGCACTAAAAAGTATTTCAAATATTTTTGAAACAAATACTAAAATAAACTAGGGGATATTTACAGAATATCAGAAAAAGAATCAATTTATTTAGAGTTCATATGAATTAGTGATGGTATTACTAAGTTGAAAAACATGATTAAAGGCAATATTAAATTCATTAAACAGAAACTATGCACAGTATATAAAAAAAATATTCACTTAATTTAAATAAACAGAGCATGATTTTAGGAGTCTAAATAAATTTGAATAATTAAATTAGGATTTGAACTGGTGGCTGAGGAATTATTTGAAGATTTGCTGAAAAAGAAAAGGGAAAGGTCAGAGAGGCGCCTTGAGCGCTGAATAGCCGGACGGCGTCACTGGGCCGAGCCCAGCTGCTTCGGCAGTGTGGGAGATGACGTGGCGAGGGTGTGGGTCACTGACAGTGGGCCCGCCTGGCCCACTGGTCAGGTTTGACCACGGTCCACCCGCCCTTCTTCCTGGCGACAGAACGGGGCGGGACTCCGGCGAAGCTCGCCGTCGAACGGTGGGGCCCCACGGCGAGCCGAGCCCACCGTTGAGTCCAGGAGGCCGAGGCGGTCCCAAGGGTACCCTCCTTGGTCGCCGGAGTAGACGGGGTCGCCGACGGCGAGCACATCCGAAGAGCTCCGGCGAGGCGATTTGGGCGTTTCGTCTACGGTAGTCCCCGAGCCAAAATAAGAGGTGGGATGGATTCTTGGGATCAGGAGGAAGCTGTTGGTGAAGAGATTGGAGGTGGGGAGGCTGTGGTCTCGTTGGAACCATTGGAGGGGTGGCGGTGGCCGTGGTTGTCGGGGAAGAAGAAGACGACCGTCTCCGGTCGTTTTGCTTCCATAGGGAGCTTGCAGAGGGCGAAGGGAGTGGTGTCGTGCGGAGTGGAGTGAGCTCGGGGCTTTATATAGCCGGGGCGAGACGGTTCGGCGGGTTCTAGAAAACAGACACGGTGGCGATCGCCATTACTCCGGCAGGCGAGGTCGTTGGGTGGCCGGTGAGGGTCGGTAGCGGACGGTGGCCGGCCGCAGTTACTCCCCTGGCGAGCTGGCTGCCCCGGGAGGCGCCAGGTAGCCTGGACGGCGCCGTCCACGGCATACAGTGGCGACGGCCATTAATGGCAGACGCGGCCGGTGGCGAGGCCGTTGACGGACGGCGGGGTTTGGTGAAGATGGTGGTGGCTTGGAGTGATGGCGGACGTCGTGTTTGGTTCGGAGGTGAGCCACGCGTCCAGGGCGTTGAAGGTCGGTGCGACGTGGCGATGCGGGACTCGTCGGGCGGCGGCTCCGGTCGGCGTGGACGGTGCTAGAGGACAGACGGAGGTGTCGGAGAGGTAGGTGGTGGTCGGGCTGATCCAGTGGGAGGCTCGGGCGAGCAGGGGAGGCAGCAGGGCAGTGACAGGAGCCCGATGTCAGCGCGTGCAATAACTGTGCTCTGCTCGTGCTCCGGACATGCCTCTGAGGTGTTCGACGAAATGCCAATGGCATCTACAGGGACCCAAACAAGTTGACAAATAACAGGATGGTGCCTCTAGACATAGTAGAAGTGATGGACATGGTGTTTTGGGGAGAGGGGCTAGTATCTAGTGCAATCAAAAAGGTGCCCAACTTCTGTCATGAGCTCAAGGTGCTCGACAGAATGTTAGGGTGACCTAGGTGATCTTTCTGGATGAGAAACTTGGCAGGATGAGGTCTCTTTAGATGGTAGAGATTATGGTGAAGTTATTATGGGAAAAGGAAATACTGGCTAGTGCAAGTTTTACGGAAATTTAGTTCTGGGCTGAATATTCAGAGGGGTATTTGGTGGGTCTAAAAGATGCTAATGGAGCTGATCTTCTGGAGTTAAGGTTTTGGTTGGAAGAACAAGAAGATGGTCAAGGCTCAGAATTTTTGGAGCAGGAAATAATAGGGTTGTAGTAGAAACCTAAAAGATGGACAGAAATGAAAAAGAGGATGATTCACTCAAATTTTGCAAAACATCAAGTTGGGTTTTTGCACCAAAGTAACATATAGGCATCACAGGACCTCTCAGAATTATGGTGGAATTTTTAGAGAATTATTTAAAATAGTAGTAGTGCAACAGAAGCAGTTAAAACACTGCAAAAGCTATTAAAAGAGTTTTCTAAGGCAAAATTTTATTATGAAAAATAATTTCTAAAGTTATCAAACAAATAATGAAATGACCCAAGACACAACCAGAGCCCGCAAAATTATTTCCAAAAATTTTACTATATGAAGAGAAGATTTTTGAAGGACAGGTATAGAAAAGGCTCTGAAAATTATTAAAGAACCTAATATAATTCAAAATTTTATTTCTAGCCAAATTTTATTTAATAAAAATTGTGGTTAAAATTTTGGGGTGTTACAAACTCTACCCCCCTTAAGAAAAATCTCGTCCTCGAGATTTGTTAAGGGCGGAAGAATTAAAAGCATACCATACAAACAAAACACTCATATGCAAAATGCAAACAGGGCAATACATTCATGACATCCAAACAAAACAAGATCACAACATGCAAACAAGCACTACATGCTACGCAAACGCATTCACGACCGTCTACGGTCCGAAAGCGGGATCTACGGGATCAAGCGGGAGGCTTCCCGGTGTTGGAACACATCCTCTTCTTCCGGAGGGAGTGGAGGAAGTTGAGGGAGCAAACGAAGAACGTGTCCCTCCTGAGTTGACAGAGGGGGTCCGCCAATGGCGATCCGGGGATTCAGAACAGCAAGGTAGTGGAGATACTCCAGTATTTGCTGGGTGAAACGCTCCTGGGCCATCACATACTGAATGAGATAGACCAGGGCTGGATCGCTCTCTGCACGTCCACAGCGGAACGTAGCCTCTGCTCCAAAAGCAGCGCGGCTTGGGAAATAGCAGTATTCCCTTGTGCTGGCACAAGGTACCGCAAATCGAAGACGTGTGACTGCTTCATACGCAGCAGACTCAATGGCCATGCCTGGCGTTGGCATGGATCTCCCGATGAAAATCACATAGGGAGGGCCTTGGTTTAAATCTGCTGGTGGAATATGTACAGCTGCCCAGTATTTCGAGAGATCAGGAGTGATTCTCGATTTGAAAAGCTCATACATGGGTGGATGGGTGGAGCCAAGAGTATTGCGGGTAAAATCCCACAATAACATAACAAAACTACCAGGTCTTGCATCGGGGGTCCTCGGATAAGCTCCGGGGTGAGACATGGGTGGATGAATGAAAAAGGCAGTGCTTGATGCTGATGGTTGCTGGTGTGGAAAAATGAGCGTGGCCTCTTATAGAGAGCCTGGGTCATGAAACATGAAGTGGTGCCGGTACGACCGAGACACCGACTCCGGCGCGGGGCTGTCTGAGTCAAAGTCTCAGCCCTCAATCCCCAAAAGGAAAGTGACATGTTACTGTGCGTGTCGGTTAGGGGTCACGTCTAGAATTTACTCTGCAACCACTCATCAAGCAATTCATGCCAGATCACACATACTATTAGATGGTGACACACAGGGGGTCTACAAACTCACTTCGCCACACACCAGCTACTGCGGAACTAAAGGAAAAACCGAGCCACTAGGGCTTGATAACAATTCTGGTGGACTCAGTCCACCTGATTGATATCTAACCGGGCGCGTCTTGCGGATGCCGAGTCCTCTCCGGGTGCTTCCGCGTCGGAGCTGGCTGGGGTAGGATGGGGAGCTACAGGGCTGGAGTAGCGGTGGTGGCCTTCGCGGGGTGTCGAGGTCACCGTCCCATTGGAGTAGGCCTCCAAGAGACGACGGAGATTTCCGGGTGAGGCGATGGCATTGCCCGGGTAGGTGACATGGTCAGAGCTTGGGGGCTCAACCGGCCTTCCAAGCAGCACTATCGGGGCGTCGGTGGCGGGTGCGACTTCGCTCCTTGCCGGGGTTAGGAGAGCGAGCGTCCTGCGGGTCTCAATCAGGTCAAGAGTGACCTGATCAAATAGTGCCTCTTGCGCTCTCAGGTAGCGCACCAGATGCACTAGGGCAGGATCCGACTCATGGTCTCCGGTGGCGACCTGGGTCGGGCTACCATAGCCTTCACGGCTAGGGTAGTAGTAGAAGGAGCGGCAGTTAACCCTCGGCGACAGGTGCCGAAGTTGAACTATAGCCTCTCGGGCTGCAAGTTGGATGGCTTGGGGTTCGTCGGAGGTCGTCCTCCCGGTGAATCGGTAGGGACGCTCTGATGTGGTGCCCCTCCCATAGAGGTGCACCGTGGCCCAGAAGTGATGGATGGAGTTACTCGTGTGCTCTTGGTACACGACATATTCCGGCGGCTCGGCGATGCCAAAGACACAACGGGTGAGATTGGCGAGGATGGTTACGAAGCCTTCAAGCTCGACTGCGGTGGTCTCGTTGTGCACGAGGGGGCCTGGCATCTTGGTGGTTGGATATGAGGCTGTGATGTGCTGAGTTTGGGGTAAGGCTTCCTTTATAAGTCAGCCGAGTCTTCTATCGCACGCTTGTGGATGGGAAAGCTCAGGTGTTGGCACAGGCACACGGCCTATGGATAGACTGATAGGTTGGGCACCGGCTATCAAAAGATGTCGGTTGCCACTGTGGATGGGATAGACTTGACCGTGGACAGGAAAAGTTGTGGATGGTGTGGAAACCTAGGGATGGTGACCAGGCTAGGATAGGATTAGCCAATGGTCAGCCTGGCTCTGATACCAAGGCTGTCGGGGCCGGATTTCGGGAACACAATATTCCAGAAATTAACCCCTAGTGTCATCACCAGCCCAGGATTACTGTTACTGGTGGACACATCCTTGTTACAGATTACCAAGCATTTACAAGGGTTTGATACAAGACCATAAAGGTCTACTGATACAACAATGACTCCGGTGGTGGATGAAGGAATTGGCTTGTGGATCTCCACATCGATGGGGCTCCATTCCCATAGGAACAGCTGACCCGGATAACTCCTATCCCGCGTGGCTGCACTCCTAGGCTTCGCACGGACGTCACTGTGGTACTCCTCGCAGAACTCCTAATCTGGCCAAGTAAATAGCCAGGGACAAGCCTGTGAGTACGTTTGAATGTACTCGCAAACATCATGGACAAATGATATAACAAATGTAGCAAACAAATATATGGTCATGATGAATTAAAATATATGCATATGCTCATGATGGACTTATATTAAGTGCATGCTGACAGGAATTAAAACATGGCATGGTGAATAATAATTAGTGCAGAAAATAAATATTAGTATTAATAAAATATAAAAGAAATGTCGGTCGGATGTCAAGTGACACCACGGTCGGTTTTGAAAAGAAATGCCAGTCGGGTGTCTAAAAGAGTAATCGGACGATACCATCCGAGAACTCAGGCAACGCCACGAAAGGACTTGAAAAGAAATGCCAGTCGGGTGTCCACAAGAGTAGTGGCGTGATAAACCGCCTGACACTCGAGGGACGCCACAAAAGGACTTGAAAATAGAAACGAATGTCCGGGGTAGACTAGCCAGCCCCTGAGACACTCTGGAAAGTAAAATAAGAGCAGGGGGTTAGTTCACAAATATAATCATATCATCAAATATACTAATGGTAACACCAGTAGCAACAATAGTTATCCTGCAAAATAACCATGCTCAAGTATTAAATATTTCCTCCGGAGACCGACTCTAAGACTGACACTTGACCAACCCAGACTGTAATCCTTAACCGCGGACACGGCTATTCGAATAGATATGATCTGCAGAGGGTGTACTCTTTACCCACAAGTATAGGATTTCTTTAGTCAGTATTATGACACTGACTAATTCCCATTACGGTCTTTGGGTTGAAAACACACCTAACCAGCACACACCAGCTTAACTTTTCTGCTGCCAGGGATCACCCAAAACAGCAGTTAAGTAAAACTCTAAGTCGGAGAGGCTACAACCTCCATGAGCATGGGATCACTATTCATACGCGCGGATTACAAGGGTACACTCCCTCTCGGCATCACAACAGCCGGAAACACCCATGCCCCCTAACCTGATGACAGGATTTAGTCCAGGGCCCTGGAAACCCTCATCATGGCCCTCTGTATGGTGTGTGCACGGAAAGAGGTTAACAACTTACTAAACCATACCTTACCCGAGGCAGGGACAAGTGGTAGCACGAAACAAGTATGGGGGTTACCGGAACAAGACTCGATCTACGGCCGACTCAGGAGGCTTATGATACTTGCAATGGTTAGCACAACAAAATTATTCTTTCAACCATATCATCAGGACAGGGCCACAACCCTTGCCTGCTTCCACATATATCTCATGACACCACCGTGTCAAATATGGCCCGTGCCCACCGGCACGTCCAAAACAGGAGCACAACCCTGGACTTTCACAATTTATGCATAACACAACTAGAGTATAATGTATGCAAGAGAAAATATGCCCGTGACCCTGCATGCACTACTAGCAATATGCAATTTAATTGAATTCAACATAATCATGTTTATATTATTCTAGCAAATAGTTCACCATGCTATCATCATATCAAGTGTTCAAGATGCTTGCCTTGATCATGCAGAAGTATTGAGAGCACTCCACAAGTTTGAAAAATATTATCTCCTCTCCATTTCCTATTTTCAAAAATATCTAAATCACCACATAATTCACAAACAGCACTAAAAAGTATTTCAAATATTTTTGAAACAAATACTAAAATAAACTAGGGGATATTTACGGAATATCAGAAAAAGAATCAATTTATTTAGAGTTCATATGAATTAGTGATGGTATTACTAAGTTGAAAAACATGATTAAAGGCAATATTAAATTCATTAAACAGAAACTATGCACAGTATATAAAAAAAATATTCACTTAATTTAAATAAACAGAGCATGATTTTAGGAGTCTAAATAAATTTGAATAATTAAATTAGGATTTGAACTGGTGGCTGAGGAATTATTTGAAGATTTGCTGAAAAAGAAAAGGGAAAGGTCAGAGAGGCGCCTTGAGCGCTGAATAGCCGGACGGCGTCACTGGGCCGAGCCCAGCTGCTCCGGCAGTGTGGGAGATGACGTGGCGAGGGTGTGGGTCACTGACAGTGGGCCCGCCTGGCCCACTGGTCAGGTTTGACCACGGTCCACCCGCCCTTCTTCCTGGCGACAGAACGGGGCGGGACTCCGACGAAGCTCGCCGTCGAATGGTGGGGCCCCACGGCGAGCCGAGCCCACCGTTGAGTCCAGGAGGCCGAGGCGGTCCCAAGGGTACCCTCCTTGGTCGCTGGAGTAGACGGGGTCGCCGACGGCGAGCACATCCGAAGAGCTCCGGCGAGGCGATTTGGGCGTTTCGTCTACGGTAGTCCCCGAGCCAAAATAAGAGGTGGGATGGATTCTTGGGATCAGGAGGAAGCTGTTGGTGAAGAGATTGGAGGTGGGGAGGCTGTGGTCTCGTTGGAACCATTGGAGGGGTGGCGGTGGCCGTGGTTGTCGGGGAAGAAGAAGACGACCGTCTCCGGTCATTTTGCTTCCATAGGGAGCTTGCAGAGGGCGAAGGGAGTGGTGTCGTGCGGAGTGGAGTGAGCTCGGGGCTTTATATAGCCGGGGCGAGACGGTTCGGCGGGTTCCAGAAAACGGACACGGTGGCGATCGCCATTACTCCGGCAGGCGAGGTCGTTGGGTGGCCGGTGAGGGTCGGTAGCGGACGGTGGCCGGCCGCAGTTACTCCCCTGGCGAGCTGGCTGCCCCGGGAGGCGCCAGGTAGCCTGGACGGCGCCGTCCACGGCATACAGTGGCGACGGCCATTAATGGCAGACGCGGCCGGTGGCGAGGCCGTTGATGGACGGCGGGGTTTGGTGAAGATGGTGGTGGCTTGGAGTGATGGCGGACGTCGTGTTTGGTTCGGAGGTGAGCCACGCGTCCAGGGCGTTGAAGGTCGGTGCGACGTGGCGATGCGGGACTCGTCGGGCGGCGGCTCCGGTCGGCGTGGACGGTGCTAGAGGACAGACGGAGGTGTCGGAGAGGTAGGTGGTGGTCGGGCTGATCCAGTGGGAGGCTCGGGCGAGCAGGGGAGGCAGCAGGGCAGTGACAGGAGCCCGATGTCAGCGCGTGCAATAACTGTGCTCTGCTCGTGCTCCGGACATGCCTCTGAGGTGTTCGACGAAATGCCAATGGCATCTACAGGGACCCAAACAAGTTGACAAATAACAGGATGGTGCCTCTAGACATAGTAGAAGTGATGGACATGGTGTTTTGGGGAGAGGGGCTAGTATCTAGTGCAATCAAAAAGGTGCCCAACTTCTGTCATGAGCTCAAGGTGCTCGACAGAATGTTAGGGTGACCTAGGTGATCTTTCTGGATGAGAAACTTGGCAGGATGAGGTCTCTTTAGATGGTAGAGATTATGGTGAAGTTATTATGGGAAAAGGAAATACTGGCTAGTGCAAGTTTTACGGAAATTTAGTTCTGGGCTGAATATTCAGAGGGGTATTTGGTGGGTCTAAAAGATGCTAATGGAGCTGATCTTCTGGAGTTAAGGTTTTGGTTGGAAGAACAAGAAGATGGTCAAGGCTCAGAATTTTTGGAGCAGGAAATAATAGGGTTGTAGTAGAAACCTAGAAGATGGACAGAAATGAAAAAGAGGATGATTCACTCAAATTTTGCAAAACATCAAGTTGGGTTTTTGCACCAAAGTAACATATAGGCATCACAGGACCTCTCAGAATTATGGTGGAATTTTTAGAGAATTATTTAAAATAGTAGTAGTGCAACAGAAGCAGTTAAAACACTGCAAAAGCTATTAAATGAGTTTTCTAAGGCAAAATTTTATTATGAAAAATAATTTCTAAAGTTATCAAACAAATAATGAAATGACCCAAGACACAACCAGAGCCCGCAAAATTATTTCCAAAAATTTTACTATATGAAGAGAAGATTTTTGAAGGACAGGTATAGAAAAGGCTCTGAAAATTATTAAAGAACCTAATATAATTCAAAATTTTATTTCTAGCCAAATTTTATTTAATAAAAATTGTGGTTAAAATTTTGGGGTGTTACACGCCATCGAGTTCATTTGACATTGCCACTGCCACCAAACCCTAATCATTTCGGTCTCACCGAAAGGGATCTCGGTCTCGCCGAGATGGGATTGCAAACTCTCTGTTATCCTTCGTAACATTTCGTTCTCACCGAAAAGAGCGATCGGTCCCACCGAGTTCGCAATGAAAACACTCTGTTTCCTCTTCGTAACGTTTCGGTCTCACCAAAACGAGCGAATCGGTCCCACCGAGTTTGCCTGACCAACTCTCTGTAAGCTTATTACCAAAATTGGTCCCACCGAGTTTGTGTAATCGGTCTCACCGAGATTACGTTATGCCCTAACCCTAATGAAATCGGTCCTACCAAGTTGATCATATCGGTCCCACCGAAATGCCTAACAGTCACATTATAAACTAAATTGGTGTGACCGAGTTCTCTGAATAGGTCCCATCGAGTTTGGTAAATTGTGTGTAACGGTTAGATTTTGTGTGGAGGCTATATATACCCCTCCACCCACTCTTCACTCGAAGAGATAGCCATCAGAACATACATACACTTCCATCATACATGTTCTGAGAAAGAACCACCTACTCAAGTGTTGAGATCAAGATATTCCATTCCTACCATATGAATCTTGTTCTCTGGCCTTCCCCAAGTTGCTTTCCACTCAAATCTTTCTTCCACCATATCCAAATCTGTGAGGAGTTGTTTGAGTGTTGGGGAGACTATCATTTGATGCATTTGAGCAAGGAGTTCATCATCAACACACCGTCTATTACATTTTGGAGAGTGGTGTCTCCTAGATTGGTTAGGTGTCACTTGGGAACCTCCGACAAGATTGTGGAGTTGAACCAAGGAGTTTGTAAGGGCAAGGAGATCGCCTACTTCATGAAGATTTACCCCTAGTGAGGTAAGTCCTTCGTGGGCGATGGCCATGGTGGGATAGACAAGGTTGCTTCTTCGTGGAACCTTCGTGGGTGGAGCCCTCCGTGGAATCGCGCAGCCCTTACCCTTTGTGGGTTGAAGTCTCCATCAACTTGGATGTACGATAGCACCACCTATCGGAACCAAGACAAAAACATCCGTGTCTTCACTTGTGTTTGCTCCTCCAAACTCCTCCCTTTACCTTCATATGCAATTGTTTTACATTCCACTGCTATACTCTTAGAATTGCATGTGTAGGTTGACTGCTTGACTTGTGCTAAGTTGCTAAAATCTGCCAAGAACTAAAAGTGGGAAAAGGCTAGATTTTTATTTGGTCAAGTAGTCTAATCACCCCC
>LR738712.1:488993361-489095376 GCA_902687465.1 Secale cereale
CCTCTACACATACTTTCGATCCAACAATATCCAAAGCATCATCATGATCTCCATCGTCATCGGCTGGACACCATGATCTTCATCGTAGAGTGATGGTCGTCAAGCCAACAATTGCTACTACTACTATCGCTAACTCATAGTGATAAAGTAAAGCAATTACATGGCCTTCGCAATTCATACAGTAAAGAGACAACCATAAGGCTCCTGTCGGTTGCTGATAACTTTACAAAACATGATCATCTCATACAATAACGTATAACTCATCATGTCTTGACCATATCACATCACAACATGCCCTGCAAAAACAAGTTAGACGTCCTCTACTTTGTTGTTGCAATTTTTACGTGGCTGCTACGGGCTTAGCAAGGACCGTTCTTACCTACGCATACAAAAACCACAACAATTTTTCATCAAGTATGTGATGTTTTAACCCTCACAAGGGTCGGGCGTATCCACACTCCATTCAACTAAAGTGAGAGAGACAGAGACCCACCAATTACCTTTAAGCAACGAGTGCTCGTAACGGTGAAACCGGTCTCACGTAAGCGTACGTGTAATGTCGGTCCGGGCCGCTTCATCTCACAATACCACCGAATCAAAGTATGACATGCTGGTAAGTAGTATGACTATTATCGCCCACAACTCATTGTGTTCTACTCGTGCATATCATCTACGCGTAGACCTGGCACATGATGCCACTGTTGGGGAACGTAGTATTTCAAAAAAAATCCTACGATCACGCAAGATCTATCTACTAGATGCATAGCAACGAGAGGGGATAGTGTGTCTACGTACCCTCGTAGACCAAAAGTGGAAGCGTCTAGTGACGCGGTTGATGTAGTCGAACGTCTTCGCGATCCAACCGATCCAAGCACCGAACGTACGGCACCTCCGCGTTCAGCACACATTCAGATCGATGACGTCCCATGAGCTCTTGATCCAGTTGAGCTTCGCGGGAGAGTTTCGTCAGCACGACGGTGTGGTGACGGAGGTGATGAAGCTACCGACGCAGGGCTTCGCCTAAGCGCTGCAACAACATGACTGAGGTGTGCTTCTGTGGAGGGGGGCACCGCACACGGCTAAAACAATGTTGCTTGTCTATTCTAGGGTGCCCCCTGCCCCCGTATATAAAGGAGCAAGGGGGAGGGCGGCCGGCCCTAGGGCGCGCCAAGGAGAGGAGCTTTCCTACTCCTAGTACGAGTAGGAATCCTCTTTCCTATTCCTACTAGGAGTAGGAAATGAAGAAGAAGGAAGGACAGAGGTGGCCGCCCCCCCCCCCCCCACTCCTAGTCCAACTAGGATTCCCTAGAGGGTGCGCCGGCCAGCCCTATGGGCTGCCTCTCTCTTTTCCGTCAAGGCCCACTATGGCCCAATACTCCCCCGGGGGGTTCCGGTAACCCCTCCGGCACTCCGGTTTTCTTCGAAATCACCTGAAACACTTCTGGTGTCCGAATATAGCCGTCCAATATATTAATATTTTTGCCTTGAACATTCCGAGACTCCTAATCATGTCTGTGATCACATCCAGGACTCCGAACTACCTTCGGTACATCAAAACTCATAAACTCATAATATCGATCGTCATCGAACATTCAGCGTGCGGACCCTACGGGTTCGAGAACTATGTAGACATGACCGAGACTCATCTCCGGTGAATAGAAAATAGCGGAACCTGGATGCTCCTATTGGTTCCTACATATTCTACGAAGATCTTTATCGGTC
This sequence comes from Secale cereale, assembly GCA_902687465.1. NCBI lineage: Eukaryota > Viridiplantae > Streptophyta > Magnoliopsida > Poales > Poaceae > Secale > Secale cereale. The sequence goes on from LR738712.1 coordinate 488,995,084, forward strand.
AAACCGCATAACAACATACGTTGTTCCCTTTGTCATCGGTATGTTACTTGCCCGAGATTCGATCGTCGGTATCACCATACCTAGTTAATCTCGTTATCGGCAAGTCTCTTTACTCGTTCCGTAATACATCATCTCGTGACTAACTCATTAGTCGTTTGCTTGCAAGGCTTATTATGATGTGTATTACCGAGAGGGCCCAAAGATACCTCTCCGACACTCGGAGTGACAAATCCTATTCTTGATCTATGCCAACACCAGAAACACCTTCGGAGACACCTGTAGAGCATATTTATAATCACCCAGTTATGTTGTGACATTTGATAGCTCACAAGGTGTTCCTCCGGTATTCGGGAGTTGCATAGTCTCATAGTCATAGGAACATGTATAAGTCATGAAGAAAGCAATAGTAGTAATACTAAACGATAAGTTGCTAAGCTAACGGATGGGTCTTGTCTATCACATCATTCTCCTAATGATGTGATCCCGTTGATCAAATGACAACTCATGTCTGTGGTTAGGAAACATAACCATCTTTGATCAATGAGCTAGTCTAGTAGAGGCATACTAGGGACACTCTGTTTTATCTATGTATTCACACATGTACTAAGTTTCCGGTTAATACAATTCTAGCATGAATAATAAACATTTATCATGATATAAGGACAAACAAATAACAACTTTATTATTGCCTCTAGGGCATATTTCCTTCAATCTTTTGTCCAACCCTCCCGTGGCAGTGGGGTCCTAATGGATACTAAGGGACATTAAGGCCTCCTTATAACAGAGAACCGGAACAAAGCATTAGCACTTAGTGAATACATGAACTCCTCAAACTATGACAATCACCGAAAGAATCCCAATTATTGTCACCTTGGGGTATGCGATCATAACATGTAATAGGTGTCTACAATATACGAGATCGGATCAAGAACACAAATATATTCATGAAAACATAATAGGTCCAGATCTGAAATAATGGCACTCGGGCCCTGGTGACAAGCATTAAGCATAGCAAAGTCATAGCAACATCAATCTCAGAACATAGTGGATACTAGGCGTCAAACCCTAACAAAACTAACTCAATTACATGATAAATCTCATCCAACCCATCACCGTCCAGCAAGCCTACGATGGAATTACTCACGCACGGCGGTGAGCATCATGAAATTGGTAATGGAGGAAGGTTGATGATGACGACAGCGATGGATTCCACTCCCCGGAGCCCCGAACGGACTCAAGATCAGTCCTCCCGATGAAGAACAGGAGGAGGCGACAACTTTGTATTGTAAAACATGATGAATCCTTCTTTCTGATTCCCCCCCCCCCCCGAATAGGAATATATAGAGTTGGAGTTAGGGTCGGAGGAGTTCCGGGGGGCCCACAAGCCAAGGGTGCGCCCTAGGGGGAGCGCCCCCAGGGCTTGTGGCCTCCGGGTGGCGCCCCTCTGGTAACTCTTTGCGCTAGTATTGTTTATATTATCCAAAAATATTCTCCGTAGATTTTCAAGTCATTCCGAGAACTTAGATTTCTACACAAAAATAACACCATGGCAATTCTGCTGAAAACAGCGTCAGTCCGGGCTAGTTCCATTCAAATCATGCAAATTAGAGTCTAAAATAAGGGCAAAAGAGTTTGGAAAGTAGACACGATGGAGACGTATCAACTCCCCCAAGCTTAACACATTGCTTGTCCTCAAGCAATTCAGTTACAAAGTGAAAGTGATAACTGAAAACTTTTCCAAACTCTGTTTAATCTTGTTGTTGCAAATATGTCTAGCCATGGTTCAAGTTTTCAGCAAAGACTTTAAATTAACCATACTCACAATAACATTTAGGTATCACGTTTATTCATATCAATAGCGTAATCAAGTGGCGAGCGATAATAAGATATCTCGGATGACAACACTTTTTCAAAACAATCATGATACAGTATGGTATAATGGTATCTCGATAGCCCTTTCTGAGACAGCAAAACATAAATGTAGAGCACCTTTGAAGATCAAGGACCGACTGGACATTGCAATTCATCGTAAAAGAGATCCAGTCACACTCATACTCAAAATCAATTAAAAACAAAGCATATAAATGATAGTAGTGCTCTCCAGTTGGTGCATTAATGAGATGATGATGGCTCAACAATAAAAGTAAATAGATAGGCCCTTCGCAGAGGGAAGCAGGGATTTGCAGAGGAGCAAGAGCTCGAATTTTTTAAACAAAGATGAATATAATTTTGAGAGATATGCTTTCATTGTCAACGCAACGACCAAGAGTTCTCACCATCTTAAATGCTACATACATTATAGGCGGTTCTCAAACAGAATGGTAAAGTTTTACTCTCCCTCCACCAACAATCACACTCCATGGCTAACCGAATCCACGGGTACCGCCCATACCAACAACAGTCATGGGGGGAGTTTTCTTTAATTATATTTTGATTTGATTTTGAGCATGGAACTGGGCATCCCGATTACCGGCCATTTTCTCTTGAATGACAAGTGAATAAATACTCACCGTGAGAATAACCCACCTAGCATGGAAGATACTAACAGCCCCCACTCGCCACATGAGCAATTCAGGCATACAAAACAGATTATCATTTGAAGGTTTAGAGATTGGCACATGCAAATTTACTTGGAATGGCAGGTAAATACCTCATATAGGTAGATATGGTGGACTCATATGGAACAACTTTGGGTTTATGGAAGTGGATGCACAAGCAGTATTCCCGTTTAGTACATGTGAAGGCTAGCAAAAAGATTGAGGAGCGACTAATTAGAGAGCGACAACGGTCATAAACATGCATTGAGGTTAATCAACATTGAATGCAAGCATGAGTAGGATCTAAAACACCATGAACATAAATATCGTGAAGGCTATATTGATTTTGATTCAACTACATGCATGAACATGTGCCAAGTCAAGTCACTCAAAACATTCAAAGGAGGATACTAACGATGCCATGGACCTAGGGTAGGGTCACAGGCCTGACCTAGACACCCTACCCAAGGTCACTACCCTAGAATTAAGAACATTCAAAGTATAACAAAGGATACCGACTGAAGTAACCTCAGATTGCAATCCACTCGACCAATTATCTCACTGGGATACCCCAATTCCATTCGACCAGGATGAATTCACTCGACCATACAAGAAATCACTCGGAGTACAGAAGATCTAAAGTCACTCAAGGTGACAACGGTCAGGCATTCACTCTGTAGTCTTAAAGTTCATTTATAGCTCTTTATAGCTGGCGTTATCAGTAACGCCCTGTCTTAATGTACATTGAACCCTGAGTAACAAGGGATGGCTGGGGTCCTCGCACACTCTATATAAGCCACTCCCCTCCTCTGGTACAAAGGTTCGCACCCCCTGTAACACACACACGCACACACACACACACTCATGTTCCAGTCGACCGCCTCAAGGCACCGAGACGTAGGGCTTTTTCTTTCTTCCGAGAGGAGCCTGAACTCGTAAACTCGTGTGTACAACCTCGCCGTAGTTGGGACCTTGCCTCCTCATACGTACCCCCTATTCTTACTGTCAGACTTAGTACCACGACAGATACCATCCTATCATACCACATCATAACTATTTTAATTGCATCTTGGCACACAAGACAAATCATTATCAACTCCTAGCTAATTAAGCATGGCATGAATAACTATGATCTCTAATTGTAATTGCAAACATGTTACATTCATAATAGGCCGAATCAAGACCAATGAGCTAATCATATTTACAAAAACAAAATAGGTCGAGTTCATACCAGCTTTTCTTCACCTCAATCACTTCATCAAATTTCGTCATTATTGCCTTTCACTTGCACGACTGAATGATGTGAAAAGTAATAAGAGTGCAGTGCATTGGACTAAGCTAGAATCTACACACATTATTCAAAAGAGAAGACAAGGTAATATGGGATCTTTGTTAGATCAACAGCAATGCATATGAGATCCACTCAACATTGTCATCGTGGTCTTCTCCTCACAACCCAAAGAAAAAGAAAATAATTTCAGAGAAACACACCCAAATATTTTTGGAGTTTTTGTTTTTCTTAAGAAAGCAAAACAAAAACGAGAAAAACTATTTACATGGGAGAAATCCCAACAAGCAAAAGAAGAACAAGAAATCCTTTTGGGTTTCTTTTTTATACTTCAACTACTAGAAAGATTAAACAAGAAAGAAGAGACAAAAAGAAGCGAGAAATATTTTTGATTTAAAAAAAATCAAGCATGCAAGAAGAAAGCGAGAGAAAAATATCAAGCATACAAGAAGAAAGCATACTGGACCAGAGCAGGGGTGGCTTATTTTTCTCTCCCCGCTGTACGCCATCGCAAGTGGTCTGGTCGATCGTGGCTTCAGCGCTGGGTGAAACATGCGGTGGCCCGTCAGTCTGCCACCCCCCAAGTTGCGGAAATTGAGCCCGGCGAATCTCTCTATGGTCCAGTCGTCTGGCTCCGTAGAAACTCTTTCCTAGTGCGGAAGCAACGACCCAGCGGCGGAGGTCCTTATGGTCGACTCCCGTCGCAGCCCACCTGGGTACCGTCGTAGCGATGGCGGCGGCGGCTGTGATGGTCCGTCGTATGCTCACGATGAGTATGAACCCCATGCCCTCACTTCGGAGCAAAGGGAAGAGCTGCATCGCCGCAACATCGAGGTGCCCCATACCCCCATCATGACTTCCGAGGCTCGGGCCTTGGAGGCCGCGCGCCTGGCCACATTGGCCGAGTGTGCACGTCTGGAGAACCTTCAGCATTCACTCGACGAGCGTGCCCGTCGATTGATCCCCGAATCCAGTCGACGGCAACGACAGTTGTTTCCGCCTGAACCCCAGGTATACGCACTCCGATATAGAATCTTACAGCTGCAGCCCGTATAGCAGAGTCCATTCAACCGTCCCAATCATAGGCTGGAAGAGGTTTGATGCGGATCTGAGCGCTACTCCAAGCAGCAGGTGAGCAAAACACAACTGTTTCTCCGTCGCGCAACATGATCCACGGCAGGTCTGTGGTGGCAGACATGGTCTAGTCGGCTCACAGCCCAAGATTGCCTCCGCGGCGTGAGGGTCGTGGACACCGCCAAGAGCAGTATCTGGGTTGGAACTACGAGTAGTATGATCATTGATTTGGTCGTGATGACCGTCGTCGAGTGCCTACGCCACCTACGAGGGGCAGATCGTATGTGCCCTGGCAGTACGATGACAGGCACCCGTATGACGATGAGCAAAGGATCCCATTCGACCCAAGAGAGCCCAGGTTTGATGCAAGATCGATTCTTGTGCAGGGTCTTGTCGACAGGAACCGGACACAGAGAGAAGGAGAGGACAAAGATCACCCGATTGGCAGCAGAGTGCATGTTTCTGGGACTAAATGTTTCAGCAGAGCCATCAAAGCTGCTAAGATCCCTCCCAACTTCAGGTTGGCGACGGGAGTAAGCAAGTTCATTGGTGATTTCAAGCCAGACACTTGGCTAGAGGATTACCGAGTGGCTATGCAGATTGGTGGCGGCAATGATGATGTAACCATGAAGCACCTCCCCCTGATGTTGGAAGGCTCAACCAGAGCTTGGTTGAATCAGTTGGCTCCTGGTAGCATCTTTAGTTGGGAAGAATTGGCCTGAGTGTTTGTCAGGACATGAAAGTGCAACTATCCCCGTGTGGTTTTGGTAATTACTAACAACATATAGCACATTGAACTAATGCTATCTCAAGATGATATTTTAGGAAAGTTCAATGATTGGCATGGCATGGATTAGGAATGTGGACCCCTCAAAATGCTAAGGACAAAGGATTGGCTCATGCTCAAGACTCTACATTTTCCATTTTAGTGATCAAAGATCACATTGAGTCCATAGGAAAGCCAATACTATTAAAAGGGGATGAGGTGTTGCCTAATGGGTTTCTTGCTCAAAATGCTTAGTGATATGCTCCAAAACCCTCAACCACTTTCTCACATCCACATATGTCCCAAACCAAAAGTCAAACTCGGCCCCACCGAAAAGATCTATTTGGCACCACCAAGTTCATTTGACATAGCCACTACCACTAAACCCTAATCACTTAGGTCTCACCGAAAGGGATCTCGGTCTCACCGAGATGGGATTGCAAACTCTCTGTTTCCCTTCGTACCATTTCGGTCTCACCGAGATGAGCGATCGGTCCCACCGAGTTTGCAATGCAAACTCTCTATTTCCTATTCGTAACGTTTCGGTCTCACCGAAACGAGCGAATCGGTCCCACCGAGTTTCCCTGACCAACTCTCTGTAATCTTATTACCAAAATCTGTCCCACCGAGTTTGTGTAATCGGTCTCACCGAGATTACCTTATGCCCTAACCCTAATGAAATCGTTCCCACCGAGTTGATCATATCGGTCCCACCGAAATACCTAACGGTCACATTATGAACTAAATCGGTATGACCGAGTTCTCTGAATCGGTCCCACCAAGTTTGGTAAATTGTGTGAAACGGTTAGATTTTGTGTGGAGGCTATATATACCCCTCCACCCACTCTTCACTCGAAGAAAGAGCCATCAGAACATACCTACACTTCTATCATTCATGTTCTGAGAGAGAACCACCTACTCAAGTGTTGAGATCAAGATATTCCATTCCTACCATATGAATCTTGTTCTTTAGCCTTCCCCAAGTTGCTTTTCACTCAAATCTTTCTTCCACCATATCCAAATCTGTGAGGAGCTGTTTGAGTTTCGGGAGACTATCATTTGAGCAAGGAGTTCATCATCAACACACCGTCTATTACCTTTTGGAGAGTGGTGTATCCTAGATTGGTTAGGTGTCACTTGGGAGCCTCCGACAAGATTGTGGAGTTGAACCAAGGAGTTTGTAAGGCAAGGAGATTGCCTGCTTCGTGAAGATCTACCCCTAGTGAGGCAAGTCCTTCGTGGGCCATAGCCATGGTGGGATAAACAAGGTTGCTTCTTCGTGGACCGTTCGTGGGTGGAGCCCTCCGGGGACTCACGCAGTCATTACCCATCGTGGGTTGAAGTCTCCATCAACTTGGATGTACGATAGCACCACCTATCGGAACCAAGACAAAAACATCCGTGTCTACACTTGCGTTTGCTTCCTCCAAACTTCCCCATTTACCTTCATATGCAAATGTTTTACATTCTGCTGCTATACCCTTAGAATTGCATGTGTAGGTTGATTGCTTGACTTGTGCTAAGATGCTAAATCTGCCAAAGTATTATAGCCTTGGTCTCCATTTTCCTTTATTTCCATAGCTTTGGATATCATAGCCTTGGTTTCACAACCTAGGAGAGTATGGCGTCTAGCGAGGGAAGTTACCACCGAAGAGGTCCTTATTTTGATGGTAAAATTTTTGCTAGTTGGAAGCATATAAGATGAAAATGCATATTCTTGGACATAACCCCGCCGTTTGGGCTATTGTGTGTAATGGTTTGCAAGGTGAATTCTTCGATGGGAAGGAACCGAATCGTGAAGCTACCGCAGAAGAGTTGAAGATTCTACAATACAATGCTCAATATTGCGATATCCTCTTAAACGGATTGTGCCCCAAAGAATTCAACAAAATCAGCCGTCTTGAGAATGCAAACGAAATTTGGGATACTTTGATTGATATGCACGTAGGTACCGACTCCGTCAAGGAATCCAAGTTAGACGTGCTTCAAAGTCAACTTGACAAGTTCAAGATGAAGCATGGTGAAGGTGTCACTGAAATGTACTCTAGGCTTGCTCTCATCACAAATATGATTGACGGCTTAGGAAGTGACGAGATGACCGATAGATTCATCATCAAGAAGATCCTAAGAGCCTTGGATGGAAAATATGATACCGTGTGCACATTGATCCAAATGATGCTCAATTACAAAGATCTCAGGCCAACGGAAGTCATTGGAAGAATTGTTGCTCATGAGATGTCACTCATAGACAAAGAAGAGCTTCACAACAAGTCTAGTGGTGCTTACAAAGCTTCATGTGACGCTCCTACATCATCAAGTGAGAAACAAGTCTTCAATGAATAATTGAGCTTAATGGTGAAGAACTTCAACAAATTCTACAAGAATAGAAGCAAAGAGAGAAGTTCCAAGTCATGGTCCTACAATGACAAGAGATCTTCAAGTCGTGCTCGGAATTGCTACAATTGTGGAAGACCCGGACCCTACTCCAATGAGTGTACAGCTCCCCACAAGAGAAGAGAAGACTCACCTAAAAGGAGAAGTAGAAGAGAAGATTCACCACCAAGAGAGAGAAGGAGTAGAGATGATCGTTATGAACGAAGACCTTCTCGGAAAAGCAAAGATTCGGAAAGGAAGGACAAATCATCAAGGAGCTATACAAGACGAAGATATCAAGCTCATGTTGGTGAATGAGTATCTGGTTCCGACTCCGATCACCACTCTGACAGAAGCTACTACTCCAACTCCGAAGATACACAAGATGAAGGTGTTGCCGGAATTGCTCTTGAGTCAACCAACTCCTACGATATATTTGACTCACCACATGAAGGAATTGGAAGATGCTTCATGGCTAAAGGCCCTAAGGTATCACACCCCGAGTATCTTGATTTTAATAATGATGAAGATGACTTGCTAGGAGATGATGATTTACTTGTTGGTAGCAATAGTGATGAAACTTTTGATGAAAACTATGATGAAATTGCTATTAATCATGCTAATCAAGATAAAACGAATGACAATGATAAGGAAAAAATTGAGCGTCTAACTAAAGAACTAAACACTCTTAAGTTAGCTTATGAAACTACCTTGGAAGATCATCGAGAACTTTTAAAGACTCATGAGAAGTTACCCTTTGAAAAGCTCAACCTTGAGCAAGAGCCTGAGTTCTTAAAAGCAATCCATGATGATCTTCGAAAGAAAAGTTCTTCTTACATTGCCAAGCGTTTACTCTTGTCTACCTACATGCCACAAGTAAAACCTAGCAACAAGAACAAGAAAGATTCTTCCTCTAGTAGTAACCACAATCATGCTAAATATAATGATGTTGCTTCTAGTAGTTCTCTTGATTCCACTAATGATTGTCTTAGCCAAGTTACACTTGAGCAAGAAAATATCTTATTGAAGGGAATTATAGAGAAAGGTGTTTACAAGAGCCTTGCAGGGAGTAAGCAATTTGAGGAGATTGTACGCAAGCAAGGAAGGCACCGGAAGAATCAAGGTGTTGGTTTTGAACGAAAGTTCAATGCCAATGGAGTTTAGTGGGAGGAAGATCAATACCCCAAGACAAAGTTTGTTCCTCAAAAAGAGTAGTATGATCCTACTTATTTTCAAGGGACACAAGCACAAGATTTTATTCCACCGCAAGACCACAAGCTAAAGGGCAAGGACAAGCTTCAATAAGAGATTGATGCATTTGAAGAAGCTCCTAAGGCCTTGGTCAAGTGTATTCCCAAGACTACATCAAGTTCTACTTCATCAAGTACGTCTACAACTCCAAGGATTCCCATCAAGCTGGTGTGGATCCCGAAGATGAAGAACTAGAGAGTTCATCAGGGTGACTCCGCCAACATATTTCACTCATATCATTTTGGCGAGGACCAGTGCAGACAACGTCCATATCTTGCACTAGTTCAAGGAGTCACAAACCCTCTTGTTAGTAAGACAAGGGACAAGGTAACCTAATGCTTTCATGGACATCATCATGTGTGCAATTCACTCTATGTCTATGGATATCTTTGTTTGTTCCTTGTGGGACTAACCCGTGTAGGTATTGAAAGTGCAACTCACTCCAATAGATTGCTGCAAATGATCTACATCAACATTGAGCATCTACATCTTCAACACCTACATGAAGTCATCATCGACAAAACACAAGGTTAGTTCATCCCTCTTAGGGGGGATATCACATCTAGGCAGAGCTTTACTCTAACAATTGAGCTAAAGCAACTCTAATGATGTGAACACAACAATGCTTTATGTAAAAGTGGCAACCCCACTTGTGCTTAAACGATGAGTATGACCTATGATCAAATGTTCTCATTTGACTCCTAAGTCAATATACACATATATAGATGACCTAGTCATTTCCAATTGCTTGATAGATGCTAGAATGGTTGTGCATGCTTTGCCACTTGTTTCATTTGCTATCTTATTATGTGAGCATGTTGAATGCATATTTTTCTCATTCGAGGACATCCATTTGTTGCTTTGATTGTTTGGCTCTTTTCTTTTTGCCAAATGGATGGACAAGAATGCCTAATAACACCCTCTAGCTATCTATGCTTTTCTCGTCTCAAACTCCATTCATGCTACATCACGAAGCTTAATCAAGTCAGATTCGAACCGCTCTGTTTGAGGAGCACTCGGAGTGCCCGATTCATCATAGACTTAAACCTCCAAAACCTCTTAGTGCATTTTGGTATGACCGAGTCATCCACTTCGGTCACACCGAGTTCACTAAGTTGATCTAGGTTTTCAATCTCGGTGCAACCGATTTGAACTTTTCGGACACACCGAGTTGTAGTAACTGCTAGCGGTTTTGCATCTCGGTGACACCGAGTTGTTCCACTCGGTCACACCAACAGGGTCAGGTTATATATACCGACGAGTTGAATTTTGGAAAACTTTCCGAAGTCTTTCGCCCGCGCGTGACCTGCTCTGCCTCCTCGGGTCTCCGGATCATCTCCTCACCGCGAGCGACCTCCCGCGGCTTGACTCTGCCACTGTCAACTGCAATCTCCGCCGCCGTTGCCGCCGTAGCAAGTTCACCGCCGAGTTAGGGTATGAACTTGATCCTTTGTGCTATTCCTAAACTCCGACTCGTAGCACATTGCTTTGCCATGTTCTTTACCACGTATGAAATCTTCCTATCCAGCAAAAAACTCTGTATAAAGTAGTTTTGATTTGAAAAATTTTGGGTTAGGTCTCCGCCGAACTCATCTCAGACCGACCGAGTTGTAGAAATCGGTCCCACCGATTTGGCTTAGGCCATTGCACTTGCTCTTTTCGGTCTGACCGAAAATTGCAAATCGGTGTGACCGAGTTCAACTCTCTGTGAAACCCTAGCAATATCGCTGCCACCGAACTGTGACTCGGTCTGACCGACTAGTTTAGGCTCCAGAATTGCTTCGGTATCACCGAGTTTAACAAATCAATAGCTCTGAAATGCTTTCTGTAGAGAACTAAAACTAAGTTTTTCTTGTCGTCTGTTTTGCAAAACTTATGTGCTTTGTGATGCTCATCCACTCTGCCTCATCTACATCCATTCACAGGGTCAGCTTTCAGTTTGCAGTTCCAAGATGTTAGACCAAAGTGATAGCCAGAATGTGTCCGAGGAGCAAGTCAACCTGAGTGAGGGCACTAGTCCCTCTAGCAGCTATGATGAGGGTAGCAGGAGCACACCTAGTGATCTTCCTAAGGCAGCCACCAAAACCAGAAATAAGAAAACCTCATATACTGAGGATGAGGACTTTGTGGCTGATGAGGCCACTCCAAAGAAGAAGGTGCTCGGGAAGGAGTATGGCACAACTGAGAAAACTAAGCCAGGTTAGAAAACGAAGATCCCTGCCAAGAGGATTCTTATGTCAAAGGCAAAATCATCTACCCAAGAGACTATGGTGTTCACACATGAATCCAGAGATGATGAGCCAGGAGGAACTAAGAAGAGAGCTAGGAAGACAACAGCCAGAGTGATTGGCAAGCCATCCATGAGGGATGATGATGATGATGAAGCTGAAGAAGAAGAGGTTGCTGCACCAGCTCCTAAAGTTCAAAAGCTTATGGGAGATTCTATCAAGTCTGGGGCTGCTCCTTCTAAGCCCAAGACTGCTCCCAAATCTGCTCAACCACCAAGTCAGCACCCAAGAGAAGCACTAGGAACATCCCAGCCTCAGAGAAGAACAAGGCCCAAGTGCCCGAGGTTGCTAAAGAAGCTGAGGACCAAGTGCTCAGAAAGTTGAATCCCAAGATCCCTAATCACAATGATTCTCATCTAGTAGCAGAAGACATGAAGTTGAGGAAGGATGCAGGTCTCAGATTATGGAGAAAGACTGATCCATATGCTGTGAGGAGAAGGACTGCTGTGGACTACAAGTTTCACACCAAGGAACAACAAGACTTCTATGAGATAGTTCTACTCGACAAGCAGCCCATTGTGTGTGATATGAGAAGGGTGGACTGGGACTTTATTGATGACAATGCAGATTACTTTCCCAATGTGCATGAAAGCGTCAAAGCATGTGGAGTTGACAAGTTTGTGGCTCAGAAGTTGACAAAGTGGAATGATGAACTCATCATGCAATTCTTGTCTGGGTTTTGGTGCGACATATGCCAAAGGATGGCTTATCATGCATGGGGACAATAGAACGTCGCCGGGCCCTGGAAGCGGGATAAGGCGATACTTAGGACGCCTACGAATCTTACCCAGGTTCGGGGCTCGCCATGGAGATAGCACCCCTAGTCCTGCTCTGCGAGGACTCCGCGTCATGACTAATGTCAATATGGTAGCTACAAGGTTGCTCCTTGAGCTGTGTCGCCTAGAGGAAGAAGAAAGGCAAGGCTAGCTCTCTATCTTCTCTCAAGGGAATGCAGGTTGTTGCTAGGGTTTCTCGCTATCTCTCTTCGTGTCTCTCTTCTCTTTCTTCTTAGGGTCCACCCCCCCATATGGAGGACCCTGGGGGTTTATATAGGCCTACCCCCAGGGGTACAATAGTAATCTAGACGGAATGGCCCCCAGCTGTAAGCGTCTTCGGGTGCCGGCCTTGCCGCCTGTCTGCTAGGGCCCGCCGTCTGCGGGCCCTCGTGATTGCTTTTTACTGTGGTCGCTCTTCCGCTAAAGGTAGCATCGTCAGGAGGGGAATAGCTACAGTGCCGTCGCCTCCTATCGTACGCTGCCACCATGTCTTGTCTTGTCATCTTGATGGGGTTTAGACTCCTAGGGTACAGTTAGCTGCTTGCTACCAGGCTGCCCGTCCCCCAGGCCACCTGCCAGGGGCCACTTGCTTTTTGTTCACCCACTGGCAGGTGGGGCCAGCTTCCTGCTGGCTCTGCCGCCTGTGGGTAGTGGGATCATGGCTTCCTCTGACCGGGGCTAGGTCACTGGTAACATGGCTACAGTGATACACCCCTTAAGGGCGTCTGTAAGATATGCCCTCACTGTAGCCACGCCCTTATAGATTCTCTAAGGGCATGTTCAACTGTAGCCATGCCCTAGCCTCGTCGTGGTTCCCTAGGACGCGTCCCGAGGGGGAGGCGTGGGGCCGTCTTTCGGATGCTGGCCATGAGGCTGCCGCCTATCCAGGCCCACGCCGCCTGCTAGCGGCCGGCTCCTGGGCATTGCTGCCCTAGGAGGCAGCCCGATGAGCAGGCGGCCGGGGTTGACGGGCGGCCCCCAATTGTCTTGAAATACCATGGGTGGTCGATGAGGACACCCGTGGTCAATATCTCTGACAGTAGTCCCCGAAGCTGGTGGAACTCCATGGTTGCGATCGGGGGCTGTGGGGTTCCAGCAGCTTCCCATTCCAGGTAAGGTTTGGCATTTCTCGTCCGTCCTCTGGAAAGGACCGGCTTCTGGCAGCCGGGCCTCAGGAAAGGGTCGGCTTCTGGCAGTCGGGCCTCTGAAAAAGTGCCGGCTTCTGGCAGCCGGGCCTATGTCTTCTAATCTTCGAGAAGAAGATACCGCCTGGATGGCGGGCTGTGGCGTGGGCCCGTCGGCGTTATTCCACGTGTCATCGCCCCATCATGTCAGCCTGCCAGCCCACGCGCGTGACGGGACGTAGCAACGGGCCGGGGTCCGCCACTACAGGGATTTGATCTGCGCGCGGATCTAATGCGGCAGAAGCTATCGATTGCCCTCCCCACGCGCATTTAATGCGCGCGGATTAGGCGCAAAAAATGTGGGGATCGTGTGGGGCGTGGAGAAGTTAATCCCACGCCCTCGCCCCCTCGGCTTCGTCACCCCGAGCCTATAATTAGGCTCGGGAGGGGGGTAGCGCCGCTCGTGCACACACCCCTGCTCCATTCTCTTCTTCCTCCTTGCTCTCCCTCACGCTCCTCGCCACCGCCACTCGCAGCGCTCCGTCAGAGCAAGCCCTTGCCTCGAGCCATGGCCACAGCGGCGCAGGCCCGCCACTCCGGCGAGTGGGACGGCAGCGAGGTCCTTTAGGAGCATATCTTCTACATCCGCCGTGCGCGGCGATTGCCCCCCGAAGACAAGGTCGCCCTGCACCTGGGGCCGGCGGCGGAAATCAGGCCAGCACCGCGGTTCGGTGAGCGGGTCATCTTCCGCTCGCACTTCCCTTGCGGCTTCGGGCTCCCCACCAGCGGCTTCTTCCGTTCCTTCCTCGAATTCTTCAACATACAGCCCCACCTCCTCACGCCAAACATGGTGGTGACACTGTCCGCCTTCATCATCCTTTGTGAGGGGTACTTCGGGATACTCCCCACAATGGAGCTGTGGACTGAGCTCTTCTACATGAAGCTTGGTACCGCAGTCCAGGGTGTGGTGGCCCAGTGCGGTGGGTGCATCGCGGTGAAGCGCAGCGGGTCCAAGAACTACTTCCCGCCGCCTGTGCTCGTGCAGTCGGTGAAGTTGTGGCAAAAGATGTATTTCTACGTCTCCAATGTCGACCCCGCGCACGACTTCATCGGCCTGCCGGACTGGGCACTCGGCCCGCCTGCCGAGCCCCGCGCCTCCTGGAAGACCCGACCCATCTCCCTCACACAAGGGGCCTCCATCGCCGTGCGGCGCCTCCGGGAGATGAGGGACAGCGAGTGCCTAATGTTCTTGGACATTCTGCTCACTTTTGCGGAGCGCCGGGTGCTGTCGCTGCAGTCCAGCCCGCATCTAATCTGCGACATGAGCGGGCGCCGGGACCCGAGCCGGACCTGCACCAAGCAGATGCCATACAAGGAGGTGGCCCTTTTGGTGAACTCCGTCTCCAACTGCAAGCTCTCCGACTCGGTTTGGGCGTTCGGCAACCGCCGTACAGCCGCAGCAACCCGCCGCCTGCGGTGAGCTCCTTCTTTCCTTCTTCTTTTTTCCTTCATCTGCATGTCCCAGCCGCCTGACCCTTGTGCCGCCTGCAGATCTTCCCCGGCAAGCCAGAGCCGGGCTCCGACCAGCCGGGCTGCCCATTGTAGCCAGACCGCTCCCAGAGCGATACGAGCGATCCCGATCTGGGGGCTGCCGCCATGGAGGAAGAGGAGGTGACAGGCGGCGGGGGCCAACCAGCAGACGGCCCGTCAGGAGGCGACATCGAGGACTGGCCGGATGATGACGAGGAGGAGGAGGAAGCGCCTCTTCGCGTCCGAGAGGCGAACCCGCCTGAATGCGACAGCCATCTGGTGGGGCCGTCCACCGCAGCTAGTGGCGTGAAGCGCCGGTCCTCTGCCGGGCCAGCTGGCGGCAAGCCCAAGCGGCTCAAGCTCTCGGCCGCCGCCACCAGACGCCAGGAGGCGGTCGCCAAAGCAGCCCTTCCTAGGGTCCCCAAGCCTCGGCCAGCCGTGTCTACGTAAGTGCCGCATTATTTTCTGCATTCATACTAATTTGTTGCCCCCTTCGTGGCTGATTTTTCTGTCTTCTTGGGAATGCCCGAACAGCGCCCCGCTTTCTCTCTCGCGGGCGCCTGTGGGCTCTGTGGTTGGGGGCACGGATGCCCCTCATGCGCCACGCCACGTGGACCCTGCCACCGCGCTACGGGAGGCGACAGAGAGGAACGCCCGAGAGGCGCGTGAGAAGCAGGAGGCCGCGCAGGCGAAGGCCGACGCCGCTTCCAAGGCAGAGGCCGAGGCAGCCACCAAGGCCCAAGCGGCCGCCGCTGCCGAAGTCCAGGAGCAGGAGGCGGGCCTCCAGCAGCTGGTGGACCACGCCAACCGCCAGGACATGGGCTCTCTGGACCCGTCCGTCCAAGTGTCGGCTGCTGGCGAGCAGCCGGCTCTCAACAAGGAGGGAGACGGCCGCGCCGCCATGGAGACGGAAGCGACCCCTCCCGCGCCGCATGCTGGGACGCAGGACAGTCGGCCCGCGGGAGCGGTGGTGCCGCCGGCAGAAGGCGTGCTGGTGGCAGGCCCGCTGCCGAGCCCTCGAGCCCCCGCCCGTCTGTGTCCTACGAGGGTGGCCTCAATGCCACGGCAAGTAGAGGCCGGCGTCGCTAGCTCATCATCGCCAGATAACGAGGCCACCAGCGCAGCGCCGCCAGGCTGGATGCCCGGAGGTGGCGGCGCGCTGATCATCGCGTCACGAGACGTCCTCGACCGCTTCAACTCTTTGGGCGAGGTCGTGCAAACGGTCTTGCGGGAGTTCCTGGCTACGCGGACCTCTGTCCGGGTATGTTGTCTCCTTGCATCTGTTTTTATTTCTTCAATTTCTTCCGTGGGGGCGCGTCAGCGCACCCACTGGGTGTAGTCCCCGAGTTCCGAGCCGGCTACTGAGCAGGCGGCTTGGAACTCCAAGTCATTACTTTGTGGGTTGACTTGTTTCTTGTTGCAGGATTACCACAATCTTCGGGTGGCGGCCTTCAACTCCTAGCATCAGGAGCTGGCGCAACTGAGGGCTGCTCTAGCCGACAGCCAGGGTAAGTGTTTTCTTTTCCTCCTTGCGGGAGCGCGTCAGCGCACCCGCTGGGTTTAGTCCCTGAGTTCCGAGCTGGCTGCTGAGCAGGCGGCTTCGAACTCTAAGGTTGTCTTATCTTTTTGCTGATGCTGATGCTTCTTCTCCTTTCTTGCCTGCGACCGCGACCGACCTCCGCAATCAGCTGGGCGGGGTCCAGGTCGAGCTCGCCGCCAAGGAGCAGGAGCGCAGCCTCGCCGCCCAGGACCGTGACCGCCTGGCCAAGGAACTGGCAGACCAGGCAGTGACGCACAAGGCGGAGCTTAGGAAGCTGGCGGACGCTGAGGTGATCCTTCGGGCCGAGTTTGAGACCGAGTGCTCGAACTGGGCCGAGAAGGAGGCAGCCCTGCAGGACGGCTACGAGGCCATTGCGGACATGGTCGATGGTAAGCCGCTTGCCTTGCTTTCACATGCTTGTTGTCTACCACGGTCGGCTTTATTTTTTCCGATTCTTTGTCTTCTCCTTGGCGCAGAATTCTTCCCTAGCCATTTTGTTGCCGCCAGCTAGGCTACTGAGGCCCAGTGCGACGAGAGGTGCCAAGCGGGCCAGGTGATCGCGCCCAATGCGCCCCGGACTCCCACCGAATAGCTTCTCGCTGTCAAGGCGCGCCTCCAGCCGGCCCACCGCCTGCTCCGTCGCCTGCAACGTGCTGGGGGCCAGGTATTGGCCACCCTCTGGCCAGACGTCACAGTACTCCGCACTCCCAGTCGGACCGCCGGCTAGCTGGAGGCGGCCGGCCACCGCTTCGAGGCCTAGAAGGGCGCTGCAGCGAGGGCCGGTGCACGGACCGCCCTGGAATTCGCCAAGGGTTGGTATCCGGACCTGGACCTCGCCCAGCTGGCGACCTTCCGCCTGGAAGCCGAGTCCGAACTGGCCGCAGTGCGAGGAGACCTTGTCAAGAATGTCGCCTCCCTCGCCAACTACGCCGACACTGCCGTTTCATCCCAGAGTTGGATGAAAACGGTCATGTGGTGCCACCCGATAACTTTGGGCTGGACCTGGCGGCGCCGGAGGAGCTAGATGAGGAGATCGCCTCCAGCGACGACGGCGAGGACGAGGAAGACGGCGATGAGGAAGCCAGCTCCCAGGAGGCGGAGCCGTCTGCTCGCTACCAGCCCGATCAGGCCTCCACGAGCGGGCCCCGCGGGACAGCGACATCTGCTGTAGGAAGCGACCAGGCCGAAACCCATCAGGAGGCCCCCCAGCAGCCGGCCCTGTTGATCCCGTCGTGCCACCTACTTCGCCTGCTGCACCTTAGGCGTCGTTTGTGTATCTTTCATTTCCTGTTTTTTCTTAACACTTGGCAGGATTAGTCTGAACAATTCCACCCACTAGGTGTACTCGTAAGATATTGCTGGAATGCGGCCTTCAAGGCCTTTTATTATAAATATTATCTTAATTCTGCATATGACCATGCTGTTTTCCGGGTTCTAGAGTTAGCACCGCCCTTTGTTCCTTCGGGCATTTTTTCTTTTGTTGTTTCCTTTAACTATCGTCCTGCCAGCCGGACAGCCACTCTGTCATCTGTGACTGGGTCAGGTACTTAGCTGTTTTCCAGATAGGCAAGTATTCCGCCCTCTGGAACGTGGTTTGGCTAAGCTAGAAGCCGGCTGGCCTGCTGCTCAGCAGCCGGCCAACTTGTATGAAGGGCCATCTTGCCCTATATTTATTTTTCTTTAGCCATTTTTCATGTGGGCACCACTTCCTGCCTTTGACTCCCGCCACTCAGACAGCCGCTTTTTGCGAGTCTGTGACTGTAGGTGGGAGTGGGCTTGGATGTCGGCACTTGTCCGACTGTTGAAGAAAAAGCTTTAAACATAGGGCCAGGTGGCAAGCCCCTGGGCCGTCTGCTTGGTCCCGATGCCTGGCGAAGGAATGGAAATACCCATTCACGGGCATAAATCTTATCATATAGATAAAGGGTTGGACAGTCCTCGAGAACTCCTCGGGGGTCCCATTGTTTCTCAAAATAAAGTAGATAGCACGACACATATTGTCTTTAGCTATAAAAGCGGCGAAATAGGTTTGCGTTCCACGGGCGCTCCGACTCCTTGCCTGAGTCGTCTCTTTTTCGTGCTCTTGGCTTCTGCGCATCGATGAGGTAGTAGGCATCGTTGCCTAGTACCTTGCTGATGATGAACGATCGTTCCCAAGGGGTTGAGAGCTTGTGCTGGCCGGCTGTTCGCTGGATCAGCCGGAGCACAAGATCCCCCTCGCGGAAGGAACGTGGCCTGACTCGCCGGCTATGGTAGCGAAGGAGACCATGCTGGTAGATGGTGGATCGGTGGAGTGCTACCAGCCGGGCCTCTTCCAGCAGGTCCACGTCGTCTTCTCGTGCTTCTTTTGCTTCGGCTTCTATGTACATGGTGACACGAGGCGAGTCAAACTCAACATCAGTTGGGACGACGGCCTCGGCCCCATAGACGAGGAAGAAGGGAGTGAAGCCGGTTGACTTGTTCGGAGTTGTTCTGACGCTCTAGAGGACAGACGACAACTCTTCGGTCCAGCAACCGGCTGATCTCTCCAAAGGCTCGACTAGCCGGGGCTTGATGCCAGACAAGATAAGGCCGTTTGCGCGCTCGACTTGGCCGTTTGACTGCGGGTGGGCAACGGACGCTAAGTCCAGTCGGATGCCCTGTGTTGCACAGAAAAGGGCCAATGGGCCTTTGGAAAAGTTTGTGCCATTGTCGGTGATGATGTTGTGTGGTATGCCATACCGGACTGTGATGTCTGCGATGAAGGTCACAACAGTTGGGCCGTTGAGTTTCTTGGTTGGCTTCGCCTCGATCCACTTGGTGAACTTGTCCACGGCCACGAGCAAATGGGTCAAGCCGCCGCGGGCTGTCTTGAATGGACCCACCATGTCCAGTCCCCAAACTGCAAATGGCCAAGTGATCAGAATGGTCCTGGGTGCAGAAGATGGCAAGTGTTGCTTGGAGCTGAAGCGCTGGCAGCCATTGCACTTTTTGACTAAATCTTTGGCGTCGTCCAAAGCAGTCGGCTAGAAGAAGCCGTGGCGGAAGGCTTTGGCAACGAGGGATCTTGAGGCCGCGTGGTGGCCGCACTCCCCCTGATGAACATCTCTTAAAATGGCCAGACCCTTTTCGGCTTCCACGCAGCGCTGGAAGACGCCTGTTGCACTTCTTCTGACAAGCTCTCTGTTAACTATTGGATATGCTGAAGCTCGGCGTTGAACTTGCCGTGCCAAGGTTTCATCTGCTGGTAACTCTCCTCTAAGCAGGAAACTGAGGATTGGTTGTGCCCAAGACAGTGCTGAGACTCCTGTTATTTTTGCCACCGAAACCAGGGTGGTTGGGCCGGGAGGTGGAGGGCTGGGGTAAGCCGCCTGCTGTGTTTCTAAAGTTCCCAGGCCAGCTGCAGTAGTCCCCGGGCCGGCTGCTGGAGCTGACGCTTCTTGGCCGCCTGCCGGAGCAGTCCCCAGGCCAGGTGTCGGTGCAGCAGTCCCTGGGCCGTCTGCTGGAGTTGAAATTTCTTGGCCGTCTACTGGAGCAGTCCTCAGGCCGGCTGCTGAGGTTGTTGGGTCGTCTGCCCCAGGATCGGCTGGCATGAAAATTGACTCTCACTCTCGTGATGGCTTGATAGACGGCTTGCGCAGGCATTGGAGGGACACGCCGGCTGGTATTGCTTGGCGGGTGGAGCCAATTCGTGCCAAGGAGTCGGCTTGGACGTTGTCGGCTCGTGGCACGTGGAGGAACTCGCAACCGTCAAAGTGCCCACTGATCTGCTGGACAAGGAAATGGTAACTTGCCATGTTTGCGTCCTTGGTGTCCCAGTCCCCAGAAGACTGCTGGATAACCAAATCTGAGTCACCATAGCACAGCACCCGGCGGATGCCAATCTCTTGGGCCATCCGGAGCCCGTGAATGAGTGCCTCATACTTGGCCACATTGTTGGAGGCGGCAAAGTGGATTTGCAGGGTGTAGTTGAGCTTGTCACCCTTG
Source organism: Secale cereale (assembly GCA_902687465.1). Classification (NCBI taxonomy): domain Eukaryota; kingdom Viridiplantae; phylum Streptophyta; class Magnoliopsida; order Poales; family Poaceae; genus Secale; species Secale cereale. The sequence continues at coordinate 489,015,597 of LR738712.1, forward strand.
TGAGAGGTGAGGACGATGCCGGCTCCCAAGCCAGTGCGCATCTTTGATCTGTCAAAGTGCATCCGCCAATGGGTTGAATCTAGAGCAGGCGGCAGGTACTGGGTCTCGGCCCAGTCGACGAGGAAGTCGGCCAGCGCTTGCGATTTGATGGTGGTGCGGGGATGGTAGAAGATGGCAAAGGGTGCCAGCTCAATGGCCCACTTCGCCACTCTGCCAGAAGCATCTATGTTGCCCATGATCTCAACAAGCGGGGTCGTGCATATTACCGTGATCGGATGCTCTTGGAAGTACTGCTTGAGTATCTTGGCGGCAAAGTACACGCCATAGCACATCTTCTCGTAGTGGGGGTAGTTCTACTTGGAGACTGACAGCACCTCGCTCAAAAGTAGACCAGCCTCTGGACAGGCAAGGCTCTACCGTCCTTTGGGCGCTCGACCATAATCACAGTGCTGAAAGGATCGATATGGTTGACTAGAGGGGGGTGAATAGGCAACTAACATTTTTTAGCTTTTCTTAACCACTTTAAATTAAGCGTCAAAGTAAGTTGTCTAGATATGCTACTAAGATGACAACTAATAGGAAGTAAAGATAACAACCTCACAAGCAAGCTATAAGAGATAAACAAGTAATGCTTGCACAAGTAAAGGAAAGAAATAACCACAAGTGGAACCGGTGAAGACGAGGATGTGTTGCCGAAGTTCCTTCCCTTTGACGGGAAGTACGTCTCCGTTGGAGCGGTGTGGAGGCACAATGCTCCCCAAGAAGCCACTAGGGCCACCATATTCTCCTCACGCCCTCACACGATGCAAGGTGTCGTGATTCCACTAGTGGTGCCCTTGAAGGCGGCAACCGAACCTTTACAAACAAGGTTGGGGCTATCTCCACAACTAAATTGGAGGCTCCCAACGATACCACGAAGCTTCACCACAATGGAATATGGCTTCGAGGTGACCTCAACCGTGTAGGGTGCTCAAACACCCAAGAGTAACAAGATCCGCTAGGGATTAGTGGGGGGAATCAAATATCTCTTGGTGGAAGTGTAGATCGATGCCTTCTCAAGCAATCCTGAGCAAATCAACAAGTTTGATTGGCTAGGGAGAGAGATCGGGCGAAAATGGAGCTTTGGAGCAACAATGGAGTATATGGGGAAGAGGTAAGTCTTCTTGGGGAAGAAGACTCCCTATATATAGTGGGAGAACAAATCCAACTGTTATCCCACGTTTCTGTCCGCAGAGAGCGGTACTACCGCACGTAAGTTGCAGTACTACCGCTTGGCCAGCGGTACTACCGCTGTAGCAGCACTAGCCAGATTGCACTCTGACACGAAGGCATACGGGTGGTAGTACTGCCTGAGCGGTACTACAGCATGCTCTTGCGGTACTACCGCAAGGCAGAGACAAGCAGGCAGAGGACAAGCACGGATGAAATAAATTATATCCGTAGCTACATTCGCAGAAATACGGTAGTAGCAAAACACGGCACGGTACTACCGCTTGATACAAGCGGTACTACCACGTAGGATGCGGAAGTAAAAAACTACTTCCGCACCTACTTCCGCACTTGGTGCAGTGCCGGGCCAGATACACGGTACTACCGCGGGTGCGGTACTACCGTGATCGTAGGCGGTACTACCGTGTGGCTGTGCGGTACTACCGCTTATGTGAGCGGTACTACCGCTTGCCAGGCAGGTGTACTAGTAAGAATCCATGGTTTGCATATACGATAAGAAACGGCCGGAGCTCCAGAGAAGCAAAGGAAAGGTGGTGCGAGAGTAGGATGTGTACGTGTTCATTCCACCCAAACCTTTCTGAAACGGACCCCCTCTTAATAGTACGGCTTTCCTATTACTCAAAGCCACCGACAGGGAGCAAAAAGGAAACACCGTCTTCCATCGAATCCGAGGGGCAAACAATCATCCTGTGCCTAAGTGAGATATACCTAACAGAGCTTAGAGCACACGATTAGTCCGCAAATGCATTGTCATCAATCACCAAAACTACTTAGGGAGAAATATGCCCTTACAATCTCCCCCTTTTTGGTGGATTGATGACAATACGGGATTTGCACAAGGATATATAAGAGAGTATGCAATCCTAGTAAATGCTAGAATATAGGTGAGCTCCCCCTAGATGTGTGCCTACACGAGAGAGTGCTTTGGACTGCACAACACACATACTAGGATAAATGCTCCCCCTATATTCTACAGATAATATACTCCTTACATATAAAGAATAAGAGTCTACGGACAGTAGTAAGGAGGATAAGGTGAGCACATAAACAAGGGAAAGTAAACTAACGGCTCACGACATAATAGTAAAGACATAACAATGAGTTTAACGTAGAGAAGCATATGTCTTACACCATACGATAGTCTCACGCACACAACACAAAAGCAAACAAACAAACAGAGTTCGACCAATGAAAAACACAAGAAACGGCACAAGACGCAAATCACTCTCTCCCCCTTTGGCATCGAGACACCACAAAGGGAAAGAGGACACTAAGAGGGATGGTAGCTCTGGCGGAGGATCTCAGTCATCGTGCTCTCCATCGGATTCCTGCTGCTCTATGTCAGAATCAGACCACTTGTACCCCTGATGGGCCATCCATGCCGCCTCAGGAGTGATGACCTCCTCTGACCCACTGGATACATGCTCACCAAAGATCCGCATGATCCTTTTGTCGCGCTGGCGAGATTGCTTGTGAATGACATGGGCCTTGTACTGACCTTCAGCTTGCATGCAGAAAAGGGCCTTCATCTTCTTCTTTAGCTTCTTAGCCCAAGAAGGCTCAGATGATGGAGGGGCATACCTTCCAGGACTATCCTCAGCTGGCTCCTCCACGGGCTCCTCGTCAGTACCCATCTGAGCTGCGGCAGCTTGTGCACGAGTGGTAGTGTTGGCCCATCGAGTCTTGATGCGAAGACGGGTCATGACGGATACACTCGGCCTCGAACTCCTCACCAGGGTAAAGCTTCTCCCAAGTCTTGGAGATGAGCAGAAATAGGAATGGACCATAGATGGGTACCTTGCGAGTGTAGATCGCAAAGCGGAGATCACACCACATGATATGGGATATGTCAAGTGGTGGAGACTGCGCCGTGCGAGCCGCGTCACACATCAGCAGCATGTCGACTAGGTATGCATGGATCTTGTCCTTGTCCCCAACTCGAGGAAACAAGGTGTTGCGGAAGATCCACTGCATGATGTCCAAAAAGGGGTCCAGCACCCATGTCTTCTTGCCACTTGCAAGAGTCTTCTCCACATAGAATGGTAACAGTTTGTCTTTGTTGGCAGCTTCTTGATTGGCATGAGGCCGTGCTCCAATTGGGTTGTGGAGTCCCTCATCAGCAATCTGTATAAGATCCATGAATTCCTTCCAAGTTGCAGTCATCTTGTGACCATTTGTCATCCAAGTCATTGGGCGATCTTCCTTGGTGTGGAAGTGGAACGAAGCATAAAACTGAGCAATGATTTCTGGATCAAAATCATTCTAAAAGGTCATGAAGTGCTCAAGCCCAAACTGCTCTACCAGATCCAGAGCCTCAGCAAAGTAAGCCAGGTTATCGGCCCTCCGCATGTGGGCCATGTCCACCCAATGAGCATCCACGTACAGGTTGGTCTTGCTCTTGAGCACCTCTGTGTAGATGCGATACTGCTGCTTGGTCCAGAAAAGTTCATCCCCATGAAACTGAGCTCGGGGTTCTCCATAAGGGTTGTGCTTCCTCCGCGCCATGAACTCATTAGCTGGCATTTCTTCCATAGTCATAGAAGATTCATTTTGCTTGTTGGCGGCGGTCTTAAACTTGCTTTGGGGATTGGAGCCCTCTGGCACATCACTGGGGTTGCGCAGACGCTTGAACCCGGTGTCACGGACGAGATTGGTACGACGAACATCGGAACCGGATCCACCACCTAAAACACAAACACAAGAACACGATGAAAACACAAAGAGAATCAATGCAAAAGCCTCAAAAAGCACATGAAACGAGTAGAAAAGGTAATATGTAGGTGCTACGAAGGAACTATGATACAAGCGGTAGTACTGCCTGATGGACGCAGAAGTAAAAAATTAGTACCGCTTAGTGAGCGGTAGTACCGCTTGAGGGATGCGGTAGTACCGCACAGTATGCGGTAGTAAAAGTTTACTTCCGCGACGAAGACGGAAGTAAAAAATTAGTACCACTTAGGGAGCGGTAGTACCGCGTTGTGGTTGCGGTAGTACCGCTCAGTATGAGGTAGTAAAATTTTACTTCCGCGGAGTTACGCGGCAGAGCGGTAGTACCGCGGTTGGCCAGCGGTAGTACCGCTCGTGTCAGATCTGAAAAGACCGGATCTAGACTAGAACGCGGAGATCGAAGAACGGTACTACGGCTGATCATAGTAACTTGGTAGCAACATACATACTAGCATTTCTAGTGCAAAAACACTCTCCTACATCCTAATCTTCCATGGATAAGAACACGAAGAAAACTAGAACACCAAGCATCTCCCCAAACCCTAAAAACAACAACTAGGCAAAAAGAAGAGGGGGATTTGGGGAGAAACCTTCATCCATGGCAAGAGGTCGAGGTGGGGAGCGATCCCACCGGTCGGAATGCGAGGAGAGTGGCCGAGGGAGGAGATCCGGCGAGGTCCTCCGGCAGCGTTCTTGAGAGGGAGAGAGAGACGGCGTGGGGTTGGGAGATGAATGGGTATGGGGGAGTTGGAACTCCCCCTGCCCGCTTATAACCCCCACCCGTTCGGATACGTACGGTAGTACCGCGGTCATCGCGGTAGTACCGCTTGGGCGAAAGTACCGCACACTAAGCGGTAGTACCGCTCTACCAGCGGCAGTAAAAAAATACTGCCGTGCTAGACTTGCGGTGGTACAGTAGGCTCTTTTGCGGTAGTACCGTGACTGCGCACGGTAGTACCGCTCCTCCAAGAACTGGCACGTTTCGACACGATGCTTTTAGCAAAGGAGAGAAGAAAAACAAAGAAACGCACACGCAAGGCAAAACAGTACTCCAACGAGGAGGGCGGTGGCCGAGGCCACATATGTTTGTGTTATTTGGTATGGCACCGCAAAGAACTATCCTTGGGCTCATGACCAATACTCGTCTTGAAGCACTTATACCATCTACGTATGGCAAATGACAAAGACTTGATCAATTTATGCATAATGGGGGGAGGAATAGTTCATTGAGAGAACAATACTCCCCCTATGTCCATGCCTACATCTAGACAAGATAACTATATTGAGTGTGAGGAGTGTGTGCAAAGTCTCAAGCCACATTGCTCAAATCGATGATATTTAGCTCATGCCTTAACTCGCGAAATCTTGCTTCATCCAACGGCTTCGTGAAGATATCTGCGAGGTTATCATGAGTGTTGACATAGTGAAGCTCGATCTCTCCTTGCCTTATGTGACCCCGGATGAAGTGATACCGAATCTCTATATGCTTCGTCTTGAAGTGTTGCACCGAGTTGAGTGAAATCTTGATGGCACTTTCATTGTTACACCAAAGAGGCACTTTGTCACAAGTGACACCGTAATCCTTTAAAGTTTACCTCATCCATAAGAGTTGAGCACAACAACTGCCAGCTGCCACATACTCTGCTTCGGTGGACGAGAGAGACACACAACTTTGCTTTTTGGAAGACCAACTAACGAGAGAGCAACCAAGGAATTGGCACCCTCCGGAAGTGGACTTCCTATCCACTTTGTCTCCCGCCCAATCAGAATCAGAGAAACCTACAAGGTTGAAGCTTCCTCCTCTTGGGAACCATAAGCCAAAGTTTGGGGTATGAGCCAAATATCGAAAGATTTGCTTGACTGCCACAAAGTGACTTTCCTTAGGTGAGGCTTGAAACCGTGCACAGATTCTCGCACTCAACATAATATCCGATCTAGATGCACAAAGGTAAAGCAAGGAACCGATCATAGAGCGATATACCTTTTGATCCACCGCTTTACCATTGGGATCAATGTCAAGTTGGCACTTGGTTGGCATTGGAGTAGTAGCCGGCTTGACATCACTTAGATTGAATCTCTTGAGCATGTCTTGAGTATACTTGGATTGTTTGATGAAGATCCCTTCTCTTCTTTGCTTTATCTCAAACCCAAGGAAGTACTTCAACTCTCCCATCATGGACATCTCAAAATGTGTGGTCATGAGCGCGACGAACTCATCATTGAAAGCTTTGTTAGGAGAACCAAAGATAATATCATCAACATATAGTTGGCATACAAACAACTCCCCTTTGACCTTCTTAGTAAAAAGAGTGGGGTCGATTTTCCCAATTTCAAACCCACGATCTTGTAAAAACTCGGTAAGATGCTCATACCACGCACGTGGGGCTTATTTAAGGCCATAGAGTGCCTTATCGAGTTGGTACACGTGATTGGGGAGCTTAGGATCCTCAAACCCCGGGGGTTGTTTAACATACACCAACTCATTAATAGGACCATTAAGAAATGCACTTTTCACATCCATTTGTTGCAATTTAAAGTTATGATGGGAAGCATAGGCAAGCAACAAACGAATGGATTCAAGGCGAGCAACGGGGGCAAAGGTTTCACCCTAGTCGATACCCTCGACTTGGGAGTAGCCTTGAGCCACCAGACGCGCCTTGTTGCGGATGACAATGCCATGAGCATCTTGCTTGTTCTTAAAGATCCACTTGGTTCCAATGACATTATGGTTCTCCTTTGGCCTTGGCACCAGACGCCACACCTTGTTGCGCTCGAAGTTATGGAGTTCTTCATGCATGGCATTGAGCTAATCAGGGTCTTCGAGCGCCTCATATACCTTCTGAGGTTCAACACAGGAGACAAAAGCTTGATGAGCACAATAGTTTGCTAATTGTCTACGAGTGCTTACCCCCCTTTTGATACTTCCTAGAATGTTCTCCATGTGATGTTCTCTGGAAGCAAGCCTGGAGGCGACTTTTGCAGCACGACGCTCCAATTGCTCTTCAAGAGATAACTGAGGAGCATTGAGTTGATCATCTTGAGCGTCGTCAGGAGCTAGATCTTGATCTTGAGCTTCCTCTTGACCTTGATCTTGCTCGGAGGATAGAACTTGGCCTTGTGCATCATTTGGTGGCTCCCCACCATCTTGTGATTGATCTTGCACTTGGCCTTGTTCATCCGGTTGAGGGCCTTCACTTTGTTCTTCGGAAGCGTGTGGGTCTTGGGTTGGTGATGGTTCCACTTGAGTAGAACATTGTCCTTCTCCGTTGTCCACAAGGGGTTCCTCAATGGGTAGGATATATCCAACGCCCATTCTTCTTATGGCTTGTGGAGGAATTTCATCACCTACATCACAAGTACCACTTTGCTCCACTAGGGAGCCATTATTTTCATCAAACTCTACGTTACTCGTCTCCTCAATGAGTCCATTGGACTTGTTGAGGACACGGTAAGCATGAGAGTTTGTAGCATAACCAACAAATATGCCCTCATGAGCTCTAGATTCAAATTTAGACAACCGAACACCTTTCTTGAGGATGAAACACTTACACCCGAACACCCGGAAGTACTTGAGATTGGGCTTGTTACCGGTAAGAATCTCATATGGAGTTTTGTTCAAGCCTTTGCGGAGATAGAGTCGATTTGATGCATGGCAAGCGGTGTTGATGGCTTCGGCCCAAAAGTTGCATGGAGATTTGAATTCCGCCATCATGGTTCTTGCCGCATCCATCAGAGTTCGGTTCTTTCTCTCCGCTACACTGTTTTGTTGAGGGGTATAGGGAGCTGCATATTGGTGTTTGATCCCCTCATCATTGAGAAACTCATCCAAGGTGTAGTTCTTGAACTCGGTGCCATTGTCACTTCTGATCATCAAAATCTTTGCTTCATGTTGTCGTTGAGCTTCATTTGCAAAGTTGATGACGGTTTGTTGGGTCTCACTCTTCTTCTTGAAGAAGTATACCCAGGTGTATCTTGAGTAATCATCCACAATCACCAAGCAGTACTTTCTACCCCCAAGACTATCAAAAGATGGAGGCCCAAGGATGTCCATGTGAAGGAGCTCTAGGGGTCTGTTTGAATAGATGATAGTCGTGGGAGGGTGAGCCGTCTCATGTAACTTTCCTTCAATGCAAGCCCTGCAAGCACGATCTTTGGCAAAGCTAACATTTGTTAGTCCACGGACATGGTCCCCCTTGAGAATACTTTGCAAATATATCATATTGACATGGGCCAAACGGCGATGCCAAAGCCATCCCACATCAACTTTAGCCATTAAGCATGTCGCGACCTTAGTGGGTTGCTTCGAGAAGTTAACCACATAAAGACCGTTCTAGACATGCCCAATATAGGCTACTTTAAGAGTCTTGCTCCACAAGAGGGCCACGGTATCAATATCAAAGAATGTAGCAAAGCCCATGAGTGCAAGTTGGCGAACAGAAAGTAAATTGTATGCAAGGGACTCAACAAGCATGACTTTCTCGATCGTGAGATCATGAGAGACAACAACCTTGCCAAGCCCCAATACCTTAGACGATGAAGCATCACCCCATTCGACGTTGGTGGCCATAGATGAACCTAGATGCACGTCCACCACCAAGTCTTTGCTTCCGGTCATATGATTTGTGGCTCCACTATTGAGCAACCATGATCCCCCACCGGAAGCAAACTCCTACAAGAGATCAATGCTTGGATTTAGGTACCCATTTGGTAATGGGTCCTTTGAGGTTAGTAATAAGGGTCTTAGGAACCGAAATGGACCATTCAATGTACTCATAAGAAGAACCAACAAATTTTGCAAACACATGACCATCACTAGCACGACATAAAACATATGAAGGATTAAAGTCGCCGGCTATGTTTGATGGTATGGTGGAGTTTTTCTTGACACCACCACCTTTCTCCGTTTTCTTCTTCTTTGATGCGCCCTCTCCTCCTTTCACAAAAGTTTGTCGGAGAGGGGGTGGTAGCTTGATCTTTTCATTCTTCTTCTTCTTGGGCTTAGAAACAAACCCAATTCCTTCTTTTGCCACAACCTCCTTTTGATTGCTCAAAAGGTTGTTGAGGTTCTTCTCACCTTGTATGCATGTCACAAGGCCTTTCTCAAGTTGCTTCTTCAACTTGGCATTTTCTTCAACAAGATGCACATGCTCGCAACATGGGTTAGTAGCATTTGCATTATCAATTAACACCATGCGAGGAAAGACAGCGTTTTCCTTGGTTAGCGAAACTTGGAGTTGATCATGAGACTCCTTGAGAGAAGCATGCATACTTTTCAAGGCCTTGTGAGCCTTGTCGAGTATAACAAACTCCTCTTTGAGTTTAGAATGGTCAACCCCAAGTTTTGCCTTCTCGGAATTAAGCACACGAGAGACAACTAAGGCATGATCAAGATCTTTCATTAATTTAGCATGATCATCGTTGTGTGACTCCTCAAGAGCCAAATGAAGACCACGCTCTTCCTCTAGGGCGTTAGAGAGATCCGATATCTCATCGGCATAGTCTCGACTATGTCCTTCCATTTTAGTAATGGTCTCCTCGTGAGCCTCGATCATGTCATTGGCCTCACCGAGTTGTTCCAAGAGAGCAACAAAGTGCTTCTCGGGATTGCCCTTAAGTTTGCTCATGAACACCTCAAATTCATTTTCTCCCTCCTTAGTTCCCTCACTCTCATCAATGCAATCCGTCAATGAAGGATTATAAGTGATGGTAGTAATGATGTTTGGGGTTACCTTGTTGGAGGCCTTGGCCATGAGGCACTTGGTGGTGATGTTCTCATTAGGCGAGTTGAAGAGAGATGAGCTCGGAGTAGTAGCAATAGCAATTGTGGCCATGGTGACCACCTCATCATCTTCATCATTATCATCATCCTCAACATATTCTTCTTGGGCCACCAACCCTTTGGGTGGGGTCTTCTTGTTGAAGTTGTTCTTGTTGGGATAAGACTTGGCCTTGTCCATCCGGATAAGCTTGCCTCCAAAGTCCTCTCTTTTCTCATATGGGCAATCAACAACGAAGTGGCTAACATTTCCACAATTGAAGCAAGTCCTCACTCGTTGCTTGCCCTTGTTGCCACTTGAGTTGTTCTTGTTGAAGTTGGGTCTTGTGTTCCTCTTGTTGCCCCAAAATTGCCGTGAAACAAGAGCCATGTGCTCATGATAGGCATATTTGGTGTCCTCGGGGCTACTCTCATCTTCTTCCTCCACCTCCTCTTCTTCCACACAATCCTTGGCCTTCAAGGCAAGGTTTGGCTTCTTTGATCGTTGAGCTCTTAAGACCGCATTGTTGGCAGTCATGTCCAAGATCCTCATGGCAACGAACTCATCCAACACTTCATTTGATGACAAGTGGTGGAAGTCCGGTCTCTGATGAATGACAGAGGACATGGCCTTATGATAGGGCATCATGGCCTTGAGGAACTTGCGCTTGATCCAATTGTCATCCGTGTCCTTACTGACATGATCTCGAAGATAGACCACAAGGGTGGTTAATCTCCGATAAAGTTCACGAGGATCTTCTTCTTCGATCATAGCAAACTCATCGGCTTCATCTTGCACAACTTCATAGTTAGAGCGTTGAATGCTAGTGCTTCCCTTGTACATAGTGCCAACATGCTCCCAAGCTTCCTTGGCCACAGTGAAGGGTCGAAGATGTGTAATGTCTTCTGGAGGAATAGCATCTTGAAGAATGCAAAGAGCGGACTCGTTGAATTGATGATCCGCAGTTTCTCTTGGAGTCATGTTGTCGGGATCATGCGGATAAAAACCTTGCTCAATGATTCTCCAAAGATTCGTAGAGCAATGATTTATATGACGTTTGAAGCAAAACAACCAAGTAGCAAAATCAAAATTTTTAATAAACTTGGGAGCAGGCCCAATGGAATTTAAATGCAGTGTAGGAACGGGTCCTCCATAGTGAGTAGGAGGAGCGGAGTGGGCAAAGATCCCACTCCCATTCTTAGTAACAGGGGCTTGTTCACTACTAGCTTCTCCCTTGTCGGGATTAGCCTCCGACACGTTGGTAGCGGGACGAACCACTGCCAACGGTGCGGTGGATAATTTAAGCCCCTCAAGCAAATCTTTAAACATACCTTTGACCTCGGTCGCTAGTGACTCTTTCAATGTGGTCATAGCCACATTGAACTCCTCACGAGAGACCGAGGCTCCCCCATCGGACGTAGGCAAGGACGAAGTTCCACCGGAATGATCCTCTGTCTCGACTATGTTGTCACCCATACTCTTTGGACTGTAAAGTCCTTAAAAAGATACGAGGCTCTGATACCAATTGAAAGGATCGATATGGTTGATAGAGGGGGTGAATAGGCAACTAACAATTTTTAGCTTTTCTTAACCACTTTAAATTAAGCGTCAAAGTAAGTTGTCTAGATATGCTACTAAGATGACAACTAATAGGAAGTAAAGATAACAACCTCACAAGCAAGCTATAAGAGATAAACAAGTAATGGTTGCACAAGTAAAGGAAAGAAATAACCACAAGTGGAACCGGTGAAGACGAGGATGTGTTGCCGAAGTTCCTTCCCTTTGAGAGGAAGTACATCTCCGTTGGAGCGGTGTGGAGGCACAATGCCCCCCAAGAAGCCACTAGGGCCACCGTATTCTCCTCACGCCCTCACACGATGCAAGGTGCCGTGATTCCACTACTGGTGCCCTTGAAGGCGGCAACCGAACCTTTACAAACAAGGTTGGGGCTATCTCCACAACTAAATTGGAGGCTCCCAACGATACCACGAAACTTCACCACAATGGAATATGGCTTCGAGGTGACCTCAACCGTCTAGGGTGCTCAAACACCCAAGAGTAACAAGATCCGCTAGGGATGAGTGGGGGGAATCAAATATCTCTTGGTGGAAGTGTAGATCGATGCCTTCTCAAGAAATCCCGAGCAAATCAACAAGTTGATTGGCTAGGGAGAGAGATCGGGCGAAAATGGAGCTTTGGAGCAACAATGGAGTATATGGAGAAGAGGTAAGTCTTCTTGGGGAAGAAGACTCCCTATATATAGTGGGAGAACAAATCCAACCGTTATCCCACGTTTCTGCCCGCAGAGAGCGGTACTATCGCATGTAAGTTGCGGTACTACCACTTGGCCAGCGGTACTACAGCTCTGGGTGTGGTACTACCGCTGTAGCAGCACTAGCCAGATTGCACTCTGACACGAAGGCATACGGGCGGTAGTACTGCCTGAGCGGTACTACCGCACGCTCTTGCGGTACTACCGCAAGGCAGAGACAAGCAGGCAGAGGACAAGCACGGATGAAATAAATTACATTCGTTGCTACATCCGCAGAAATACGGTAGTAGCAAAACACGAAACGGTACTACCGCTTGATACAAGTGGTACTACCGCGTAGGATGCGGAAGTAAAAAACTACTTCTGCACCTACTTCCGCACTTGGTGCAGTGCCGGGCCAGATACACGGTACTACCGTTCTAGAGCCGCGGTACTACCGCGGGTGCGGTACTACCGTGATCGTAGGAGGTACTACCATGTGGCTATGCGGTACTACCGCTTATGTGAGTGGTACTACCGCTTGCCAGGCAGGTGTACTAGTAAGAAGCCATGGTTTGCATATACGATAAGAAACGGCCGGAGCTCCAGAGAAGCAAAGGAAAGGTGGTGCGAGAGTAGGATGTGTACGTGTTGATTACACCCAAACCTTTCTGAAACGGACCCCCTCTTAATAGTACGGCTTTCCTATTACTCAAAGCCACCGACAGGGAGCAAAAAGGAAACACCGTGTTCCATCGAATCCGAGTGTCAAACAATCGTCTTGTGCCTAAGTGAGATATACCTGACAGAGCTTAGAGCACACGATTAGTCCGCAAATGCATTGTCATCAATCACCAAAACTACTTAGGGAGAAATATGCCCTTACAAGTGCTGACCACCCGGATGGAGGCGGCTATATAAAGGAACATGGGTTCCTTGTCTGTTGGCGCCGCCAGGACAGGCGGCGTGGTCAGCACTTTCTTGAGCTGTTGGAAGGCTTCATCTGCCTTGTCGTTCCACTCAAAGCAAGTAGTCATCTTCATCAGTTGGTACAAGGGGAGTGCCTTTTCGCCCAGCCGGCTGATGAACCGGCTGAGCGATGCCAGGCACACGGTGAACTTCTGGACGTCCCGTATGCGAGTTGCCCTCCATTCTCTCAATGGCCTTGATATTTGCAGGGTTGCACTCGATGCCGCGTTCAGATACCAGGAAACCAAGGGGCTGGCCTACTGGAACCCCGAAGACGCATTTCTCCGGGTTTAGCTTGATCTGAAAACGGCGTAGGTTTTTGAAGGTCTCTTGGAGGTCCTCCAAAAGAGTTCCCCTCTTCTTCGTCTTCACCACGATATCGTCCACGTAAACGTGTGCATTTCTGGCAAGTTGCTTGAGGAGACACTTCTGCATGCAACGCTAAAAGGTGGCGCTAGCATTCCTCAAGCCGAACGTCATAGTCAGGTAGCAGAAGGCCCCAAATGGCGTGAGGAAGGCGGTCTTCAGGCGATCGGCCGGATCAAGTTTGATCTGGTGGTACCCGAAATAGGCATCAAGGAATGATAGCAGCTCGCATCCAGCTGTGGAGTCAATCACTTGGTCTATTCGCGGCAGAGCAAGCGGATCTTTTAGGGCAAGCTTTGTTGAGGCTGGTGTAATCAATGCACATGCACCATTTGTTGTTCTTCTTCAGCACTAGGATAGGGTTGGAGAGCCACTCAGGATAGAACACTTCCATAATGAAGCTGGCTACTAGCAGGCGGGCGACCTCTTCTCCAACAACTCTTCTTTTTTCTACTAACAGGCGACGGAGTGGCTGCCTGACAGGCTTTGCATCTTCCCTCACATGTAGCTTGTGCTCGGCGAAGTCCGTCGGGACACCCGGCATGTCTTTAGGGGACCATGCAAAGATGTCCCGATTCTCACTAAGGAAATCGACGAGCTCGCTTTCCTATTTGCTGTCTAGGTTTGACCCTATGAAAGCAAATCGCTCTGGGTGAGATGGGTCCAACGCAATCTTCTTTGTCTCCTTGGCTGGTTGGAACGAGCCTTGCAGCTCCGCCTCCCTGGGATCGGATGGTATGGCTGGCTGCTCGCCAGCCATTGCCACCAACAGTTCCAGGCGGCGCTTCTCTTCAGCTACAACAAGGGACTCGGCCAGTCGGTTGCTGGCAGTTGCACATGCGACGGACTTCTCATAGTCCCCGACTATGGTGATTATTCCTTTGGAACCGGGCATCTTCATCTTGAGGTAGGCGTAATGGGGTACTGCCATGAACTTCGCAAGAGCTGGCCTGCCCAATATCACGTGATAGGGGCTTTCCAGGTTCACCACTTCAAACCAGACCGATTCCCGCCGGAAATGCTTCTTGTCACCAAACAGGACATCAATCTTGGCCTTGCCGATTGGTGAGCAAGAGAGGCCTGGAACGATGTCGTGGAACACAGTCCTGGTAGGCTGAAGCTGCTTCTCTTTGATGCCCAACTCCTCCATGGTGTCACGGTACATGATGTTGATGTTGTTGCCGCCGTCTACCAGTACTCGGGAGAAACGACATGCCCGCCTGTCGGTGGAAAGAGTTGCATCCAGAACCAATGCGTAAGCTCCTGGTGAAGGCATGACAGTCGGGTGATCTTCACGGCTCCAGCTGATGGGCCTTTCAGACCAGTGCATGAACTCTGGGGCTTCGACGACAATGGTGTTGACTTCTCTGCGCTGCTAGCGGCGGCTGTGCCTGTCGTCCGTCTGGCTCGTGAAGATGACGTAGGCTCCATTATCTTCTGGGAACTCGTCCTGGACCTGGCCGCCTGGCCGAGCAGACGGTGGTTTGAGAGGTAGAGCCGCCTGCCCTGCAGGCGGCGGTGGTAGAGCTTCCCCTCTGGCAATCCGCGTGAGCTAGTGACACTTTCATGTGGTGTGATTGGAGGGCTTCGCGCCGCTGTGAAACTTGCAGGGGGCGTCCAGAGCTTGATCGAAGGAGAAGGTGGGCTGCCAGGCTGGCTTGCCGCCCTTCTGGCGTTTGAGACCTGCTTGAGCTTCTGGCTGCTGGCCATCGACTGCTGCCACCAGCCAGCTGTTGGGAGCTGGCGGGTGGGCCTTGCGCTTATGATCAGTCTGCTGTTGGCGCCGACTGGACTCTCCAGTCGGCGTTCTAGGAGCTGGGGGAGCCATCTTTCCGGAGGCATCCACTTGCAGCTCGGACTTCATGGAGGAATCAGTAGTGGCATACTTGTCTGCTATGCTTACCAGCTCGTCTAGCGTGGCGGGCTCGTCACAGAGGAGTTTGTGCTTGAGCAAGGTGCCTTCTCTACACCCGGCCGTGAAATACTCGATGGCTTGTACCTTGTGCACTCCCTCGCAAGAGTTACGCAGCTATGCCCAACGCGTCAGGTAATCACGAGCGGACTCGTTCGGACCTTGGACACATAAGGAGAGCTGGCGCGGCTTGGCAAGACGCTTGTAGGTCCTGGTGAAGTTGCGAGTGAAGGCGTCGGTGAAGTCCAACCAGCCGTTGATGATGTTGGGCTTGAGGCTGTTCAACCACGTCCGGGCCGTGCCCTGGAGCATGAGTGGCACATACTTTACCGCAACGCGCCTGTTGCCGGTTCCTATGCTGACAGCCGTGGAGTAATCCACTAGCCAGTCCTCCGGCTTCACCGATCCGTTGTACTTGGGGTGTCTCTGGGGAGTGAGAAACCCTTGGTAAAAGGCTTGTCATGGATGCGGGGGCCGAAGCAGGCTGGGCCGAGGGCATCTTCTTCTTCGATTGCCTGGGACCGAGCCAGTCGGTCGAGGCGGTGGCGGGCGTCATTCTCCTCAACTCCCTCGCGGCGGCCCAAGCGGGCCGCGAGAGAAGGATGGTCAACAGGCGGCGGGGATGCACACCTCTGCCGGCGAGGAGGAAGCGGACGATCCTCTCGCCGCTCTACAGCCATTGTGCGGCCGTCTTGATCGCGCTCGATAGTGACGCGAGTCTGTCTGCTGCGGCTAGCAGCCGGCTCTGAGTCATGCCGGTTGCGAGTTCCGACTGTTGGATAGCAGGACGTGGCCCCTTGCTCCCACCGAAGAGGGCAGTTATCCGCCTTTGCGCCGGCCACCAAGGCCCGGCGACGGGCTTCCTTCTGCATGGAAGCCGCGTCGAGGAGCTGTCGGGCACGCTGAGTCATGCAGCGAAGTTCGTCTCCCTCCAAGTGGCCTAGCTCATCGACTACCGCCTGGGCAGCCCTTAGGTTTTCTGACGGGGTGGGGTACACTGGCCGTGGGGCCCCCAGCATGTCGGCCAGCACTCCGCCGTGATCGCGAACGGCATCGTCTCGGCTGGGCTCGCCAGCAGCCGGCATGTCGCCTATGGCACGGTCCATCTCATGGCGGTAGGCTTCGGTGAGGCACCGGGAGGCGGCCAGCTTGTTGGCGTTGTCGAGGAGCGAGACGCGGAGTGCCTCCAGCGCCGCGTCATCTGTTCTCATGGCGATGGGGGCGGAGAGGCTCTGCATGTCCGCCTGCATTGGGTCTTGGCCCGACCCGCCGAAAGGCTCGTCGTGGCTGGTGGCCAGCACCTCCATGACGGTGCTGACGCCACTGCCGCAAGCTGCAGTCGGGAGGGGATCATTGATGATCACCACATGCTCGGGGAAGGAATCGGCGGACGCCGCGTTGAGGTTGATGATCATGTCGATCGGTGGATCAGAGGAGCCCACGGACTCCATGTCGGAGGCGCGCTCGTCGACGATGTGGAGCTTGTCGAGGAGCTCGACTAGGCAACTGGCTCTGCGGCCGGAGAGGGCTCGTCACGAATGTGGACGCCGACGAGAAGGTCAGCGAGTCCGCTCGCGGCGCATGTGGCCTCAGCGTCGCGTAGCATCCCGGCATCCACGCCTGCGGGCGTGCTGGGCTGGCTTTGCTCGCCAGGGAGGAACAAAGTTCCCGTCCAGAACATGTCTCCGGATGACGGTGCACCTTGCCCCATGGTGGGCGCCAAATGTCGGGGTTTTGGTGCGACATATGCCAAAGGATGGCTTATCATGCATGGGGACAACAGAACGTCACCGGGCCCTAGAAGCGGGATAAGGCGATACTTAGGACGCCTACGAATCTTACCCAAGTTCGGGGCTCTCCGTGGAGATAACACCCCTAGTCCTGCTCTGCGGGGACTCCGCGTCATGACTAATGTCAATATGGTAGCTACAAGGTTGCTCCTTGAGTTGTGTCACCTAGAGGAAGAAGAAGGGCAAGGCTAGCTCTCTATCTTCTCTCTAGGGAATGCGGGATGTCGCTAGGGTTTCTCTCTATCTCTCTTCGTGTCTCTCTTCTCTTCCTTCTTAGGGTCCAACCCCCCTCCCCATATGGAGGACCCTGGGGGGTTTATATAGGCCTACCCCCAGGGGTACAATAGTAATCTAGGCGGAATGGCCCCCAGCTATCAGCATCTTCGGGTGCCGGCCTTCCCGCCTGTCTGCTGGGGCCCGCCGTCTGCGGGCCCTCGTGATTGCTTTTTTCTGTGGTCGCTCTTCCGCTGACGGCAGCATCGTCAGGAGGGGAATGGCTACAGTGACGCCGCCTCCTGCCGTACGCTGCCACCACGTCTTGTCTTGTCATCTTAATGGGGTTCAAACTCCTAGGGTACGGTTAGCCGCTTGCTACTAGGCGGCCCGTCCCCCAGGCCGCCTGCCATGGGCCGCTTGCTTTTTGTTCACCCATTGGCAAGTGGGGCCTGCCGCCTGCTGGCTTTGCCGCCTGTCGGTAGTGGGATCATGGCTTCCTCTGACTGGGGCTAGGTCACTGGTAACATGGCTACAGTGATACGCCGCTTAAGGGGCGTCCGTAAGATACACCCTTAGTGTAGCCACGTCGTTATAGATTCTCTAAGGACATGTTCAACTGTAGCCATGCCTTAGCCTCGTCGTGGTTCCCCAGCATGCGTCCCGAGGGGGAGGCGTGGGGCCGGCTTCCAGATGCAAGCCATGAGGCTGCTGTCTGTCCAGGCCCCCGTCGCCTGCTAGCAGCCGGCTCCTGGGCGTTGCTGCCCCAGGAGGCGGCCCGATGAGCAGGCGGACGGGGGTGACAGGCGGCCCCCAATTGTCTTGAAATACCATGGGTGGTCGTTGAGGACACCCGTGGTCAATATCTCCGACAATTCTACTCCACAGCTCACTTTTATCCTGATGGTAGAATTGTATGGATGTCTGAAGGTGCAAGGTACCAGTCAACTGTTGCTGAGTGGGCCAAGCTGATTAATGCCCCTGAAGCGCATGAGGATGATATGGATGTGTATGTCAAGAAGAAGCAAGACCACAATTCCATGGCAAACATGTACAAGGTGATCCCTGATGATGACTTGGAGACACATAAGTTTGGATCTGTACATCACTTGCAGTCTGGTCTAGCCACTATCAACACAATCTTGAGGCATACATTGTTAAATAAATCTGGAGATGCAAAGATGATAAGAGGACATTCAATCAACATGTTGTATATTTTTGATGTGCCCCAAAAATTCAAAGTCATGAGTCTCATTGTTGAAACAATCAAGAGGACTATTGCATATCAGAAGAGATCATGTGGGTATGCTCCACACATCCAGATGCTCATCAACTCTAAGATGGGCACAGGCACATACCTATTGGGCAGAGAATATCTACCCTTGGTGCCTGACTCATAGGACAACACAGTTGTCATGGATAAAAATGAACTATCATCAGTGCAAGCACATGAAAGGAGAGAGAAAGCCAAAGTAGAGAAAGCTGCCAAGATGCCAAGTGCTGAAGAAGCATCTCAAATGACTCTCAAGTCCAAGCCAGACCAAATGGCATATCTGATTCAAGCAACCATGAGGATTGAGAAGGGCTTGGCCACCCTGACTCAGAATCATGAGAGCTTGGAGAGGATCATTGAGGCTAAGTTCTATGGTCTTGATCCGAAGGTGACAGAGATTCAGTCTGCAGTTGAGAAGCTCTAGGAGGAAGCAGAGGAGAGGAGAGGACATGCTACCACAGATGCATTTCAGCGAGTGCCTCAAGGTCAGAGATCTGCTGCAGTGCCAGTTCCAGACACTAGAGCTACAGCATCAGCACCAGCAGCCACAGCTTCAGTGCCACCTCCAGCAACCACTCCACCAGCCCCAGCTACTTCATCTGAAGCATTCGTCCTTGGAGTTCTCTCTACACCACCTCCCGAAGACCGAGCCTGAGAGACGCATAGCACTATGCATATTCAAACTTTTTGGTAACTTGTTGCTAAAGGGGGAGAAATATGTATAGATCATTGGATTCGAGAGAGAGTGTTTTGCCTTGTTGGTCTCTCTTGCTTTTGGTTGAACTTTATTCTGTGTTTGCTTTATACTCTATGTCCGTGTGTGAGATACTTGTTTGATCATGTGATTGATCATATGCTACCTTAATGTTTGCTTGGATGATACTATCTCTATACTTCTATATGATCATTCACCTTGCTTGGTGATGGTTACATATCATTGTGAGCGCTCCACCAAGATGTATGTGACATGGAAGAGTAACCCATGATCCTAATCGATTGTGCATTTGCATTCAAACGCAAATTTTATACAATGCACAAATTTAGGGGGAGCTCTTGTTTATCACATACTTCTCAAAGCGACGGTGTATTTTAATCGTATTCATTTGTCGAAGCTTTGATCTATATGTTGTCATCAATTACCAAAAAGGGGGAGATTGAAAGTGCAACTATCCCCGGGTGGTTTTGGTAATTACTAACAACATATAGGTCATTGAACTAATGCTATCTCAAGACGATATTTCAGGAAAGTTCAATGATTGGCATGGCATGGATTAGGAATGTGGACCCCTCAAAATGCTAAGGACAAAGGATTGGCTCAAGCTCAAGACTCTACATTTTCCATTTTAGTGATTCAAGATCACATTGAGTCCATAGGAAAGCCAATACTATTAAAAGGGGATGAGGTGTTTCCTAATGGGTTTCTTGCTCAAAATGCTTAGTGATATGCTCAAAAACCCTCAACCACTTTCTCACATCCACATATGTCCCAAACCAAAAGTCAAACTCAGCCCCACCAAAAAGATCTAACCGGCACCACCGAGTTCATTTGACATAGCCACTGCCACTAAAGCCTAATCACTTCGGTCTCACCGAAAGGGATCTCGGTCTCACCAAGATGGGATTCCAAACTCTGTGTTTCCCTTCGTAACATTTAGGTCTCACCGAGATGAGTGATCGGTCCCACCGAGTTCGCAATGGAAACTCTTTGTTTCCTCTTCGTAACGTTTCGGTCTCACCGAAATGAGCGAATCGGCCCCACCGAGTTTTCCTGACCAACCTCTGTAAGCTTATTACCAAAATCGGTCCCACCGAGTTTGTGTAATCGGTCTCACCGAGATTACGTTATGCCCTAACCCTAATGAAATTGGTCCCACCGAGTTGATCATATCGGTCCCACAGAAATACCTAACGGTCACATTATGAACTAAATCGGTCTGACCGAGTTCTCTGAATCGGTCCCACCAAGTTTGGTAAATTGTGTGTAACGGTTAGATTTTGTGTGGAGGCTATATATACCCCTCCACCCACTCTTCACTCGAAGAGAGATCCATCAGAACATACCTACACTTCCATCATTCATGTTCTGAGAGAGAACCACCTACTCAAGTGTTGAGATCAAGATATTTCATTCCTACCATATGAATCTTGTTCTCTAGCCTTCCCCAAGTTGATTTCCACTCAAATCTTTCTTCCACCGTATCCAAATCTGTGAGGAGCTGTTTGAGTGTTGGGGAGACTATCATTTGAAGCATTTGAGCAAGGAGTTCATCATCAACACACCGTCTATTACCTTTTGGAGAGTGGTGTCTCCTAGATTGGTTAGGTGTCACTTGGGAGCCTCCGACGAGATTGTGGAGTTTAACCAAGGAGTTTGTAAGGGCAAGGAGATCACCTACTTCGTGAAGATCTACCCCTAGTGAGGCAAGTCCTTCGTTCGCGATGGCCATGGTGGGATAGACAAGGTTGCTTCTTCGTGAACCCTTCGTGGGTGGAGCCCTCCGTGGACTCGCGCAGCCGTTACCCTTCCTGGGTTGAAGTCTCCATCAACTTGGATGTACGATAGCACCACCTATCGGAACCAAGACAAAAACATCCGTGTCTACAATTGTGTTTGCTCCTTCCAAACTCCTCCCTTTACCTTCATATGTAATTGTTTTACATTCCGCTGCTATACTCTTAGAATTGCATGTGTAGGTTGATTGCTTGACTTGTGCTAAGATGCTAAAATCTGCCAAGAATTAAAATTGGGAAAAGGCTAGATTTTTATTTGGTCAAGTAGTCTAATCACCCCCGCCCTCTAGACATAATTTCGATCCTACAGGACCTTTGAAGGAACTTGCAAACGACCTGCAGGGCTAACTGTAAAATAGCATTGTGTCTAGAAGTAGAATGAAACTTTGAGAGATTACATCGAGAGGTGGACCGCTCTTCATCATACCACGGAGAATGTGTCAGAACATCAAGCAGTTTGCACCTTTAAGGAGGGCATTCGATACTGAGAGGTTAACCTCAAATTCGGTCGGACAGGGGACATGTCTCTGGCTCGGATGATGGAAATAGCCACTCGGTACGCTAACGGCGAGGAAGCAGACTGACTCCGCAATGGCAAGAACAAACCAGTCGCCCAGGACGCCGAAGGAGGGAATTCCAGTCGGAAGCAGAAGCGCAAAGCCGAACCCACAAGTCCTGGTGAGGCCCCAGTTGTGAACCAAGGGAAGTTCAAAGGAAAGCCTTAGGGTCCTTGGATCCCAAAGAAAGTGGAAGATCAAGCGGGAAATGATGTGCTTGATTTACCGTGTCATATACACACCAAGAAAGATGAAGAGGGAAACCTGATTTACCCCATACCACTAGACAGTGTCGACTCCTGATTGAGAGATTCCGAGAGGGTCAGCCCAACGAGAAAGAAAAGGAATCTGATAAGGACAAGGACAAAGAGGAGGAGGATGGTGACCCCAATGTCAATGCCACATTGGTGATTTTTGCTGGCATCGAGAGCAAAAGTCGACTAAAAGTCATCAACATGGAAGTGAACATGGTTGCTCCGGCTACGATAATGTATTTGAAGTGGTCAAAGACTCCCATTACATTCGACCAGTCCGACCATCCGGCGCACGTTGCTACCCCCGGGCGGCAAGCATTGGTGGTCGACCCAATCGTTGGGGGCACTGGACTGACCAAGGTTTTGATGGACGGTGGCAATGGTTCGAACATTTTGTATGTTGAGACCCTTCGAGGGATGATATTCCGATGTCCAAGCTCAGTGACAGCAACATGCGATTCCATGGTGTCATCCCTGGGAAGAAAGCCGATTCACTCGGTCAGATCACCCTTGATGTGGTTTTCGGTGATTCAAAGAATTACCGCAAGGAAAAGTTGACGTTTGAGGTGGTCAATTTTCACAGTGCCTACCATGCTATTCTGGGCAGGCCTGCATATGTCTTACGTGTACCTCAAGTTGAAGATGCCTGGCCCCAGAGGCGTGATCGCAGTCATTGGAAATCGGCAGAGAGTAGAAGAGTGCCTCCAGAAAGGCTCAAAGATTGCCGATGAAAAGATGGCAGCAGTAGAGATGCAAGAATACCAGAAGAATGCAGATCCAAGCGATTTGTTACGTGCTAAGAAGCCTGCTTCATAGTCTGCATTTCAGTCGTCCGGTGAAACAAAGCCAGTTCACATTCACCCGACCGATCCCAATGCTGCTCCGACTCATATCTCAACAACACTCGACAGCAAATAGGAAGAAGTGCTCATCTAGTTCCTCCCTGAGAACTGAGACATCTTCGCATGGAAACCATATGACATGTCAGGTGTACCCAGGGGACTGGCTGAGCACCGTTTGCGAGTCGACCCGAAAGCAAAACCCGTTAAAGAGCATCTCCGTCGGTCCGCCATGGAGAAGAGAAAGGCAATTGGCGAGGAGGTGGATCGGCTTCTGGCAGCTGAGTTCATCCGTGAGATATACCACTCTGAGTGGCTCGCCAATGTTGTCATGATCCCCAAGAAAGATGATTCACTTCGTATGTGTATCAATTTCAAACACATCAATCAAGCTTGCCCGAAAGATCATTTCCCTCTCCCCCACATCAATCAAATTGTCGACTCAACTTCGAGATGTGAGTATTTGTCCTTTTTGGACGCATATTCCGGGTACCATCAGATCCGACTGTATGGGCCCAATGAAATAAAAACAGCCTCCATCACCCCATTCGGGTGTTCTTGCTATGTTACCATGCCTTTGGGCCTCAAGAATGCTGGCGCCACATTCATGTACATGATTCAGAAGTGCCTGCTCACTCAAATCAGTCGGAATGTGGAAGCGTACATGGATGACATCATGGTCAAGTCACGTAAAGGTTCTGACCTACTGTCTGACCTCGCTGAAACCTTTGCCAACTTGAGAAGATATGCTATCAATCTTAACCCGTCAAAGTGCATGTTTGGAGTCCCAGAAGGGAAGTTATTCCTCATTTCCGAACAAAGGATCGACGCAAACAAAGAAAAGGTTGAAGCAATCCTCCGAATGAAATGCCCCGTATGTGTGCACGACGTTCCGAAGCTTACTGGTTGTTTGGCTGCATTGAGTCGATTCATCTCTCGTCTCGATGAAGAAACATTGCCTCTTGACCGACTGGTGAAAAAGTATGACAAGTTCGAGTGGACTCTGTCGGATCTAGGGTTCTGGCAAAACCCTTAAGGTTCGAACTCTGGGGTGCGCACAAAGATCTTTACTTCCGCCCTAACTCGCCTACTCGACAGATCCGATGAACAAGAGGCACAAGATTTATACTGGTTCGGGCCACCGTTGTGGTGTAATACCCTAATCCAGTGTGGTCTGCTTAATTTCCTTGTAGGCTGAGGAAGAACTAGTACATGGATGAACCGCCTCCTGAGGAGAGGTGTTCTTGAGCTCGGGTGAGCTTGTGGTGTATGAGAGGTCTCGATGATCCGATCCCTCTCCAAGGTGACGGCTAGTCCTATTTATAGTGGCGATGGGTCCTCTTCCCAAATATTGAGCGGGAAGGAATCCCACAATGGCCAAATTTGAAGGGGGACAGCTAGTACAAGCTATCCTGACAAAAGGTGGTCTTCGCCTGCCAAAGGCTCTGGTGGTGACGCCGCCGTGGGCTCCGCGATGACCTCCATCCTGCCGTCCTGCTAGTCTTGGTCTTGTTGCACCGATATGGAAACCTTTGCCAGATGCCTCGGGACTCCGTGATTGCATCTGCTCCATTAGCACTAAAGAGGAAACTAGCACTATGTGCCCACTGGCGCCCGCCTGGCCTTGGTCGTCACCGCTCACATCACGAGGACCTTGCGATGTACCGCGGGTGCCCGCCTGGCCTTGGTCATCACCGCTCACATCACGAGGACCTTGCGTCATCTGCCTCGTGAGGCTTGGCCCCTCGTGAGGGTCTTGAGTGGTTGCTAAAGATGTTGGGCCGTACCAGGCCGCCTTGTGAGCCACGCCCTGGGCCGCAGGCAGGCAAGTCTAGGTACCCCCGTTCCTAGGACGCCGACAGTAGCCCCCGGGCCCAAGGTGCGCTCGGGCTTGGCGTCGCGGCGAAGCCAAGGGCTAAGCGCGGAGAGCCGCGGGCCCTCAAATCATGTGGCCTTGCTTGACACGTGGCGCTTGATGGGACGTGGGCGTCTCCACTTCCCCATGCAGCCTCGGTGACTGCGCGACTTGACAAGTCTATGCGTGCACAGCGGACCATCATTACTTGCGTTTATGGGGCCGGCAGTTGGCCTTCCTCTGTCTATAAATAGGGCGGCAGGAAGAGTCCTTGCCGCCCATCTTCTCCCTTTGTTCCCCTTGCTCCCTCGCCTGACCAAACCGCCCATGGCACCGCCCAAGAAGTACTCGTCCATGGAGAAGGGGAAGGCTCAGCAGGAGGGGCTTGGCTCACCACCAGCTAAGATAGGACGAGGCCATCCTCGTAAGTGTGCCGTGACCCCCGTCGGGGCTGTGAGTGGGCGTGGGCGGACTCCCACAGCGCCCGTAGCCGCCCTTGGTAGCCATGGCGGCGGTTCGTTGAGTGGCGGGAGCCATCGTGGCGTTGGCAGTCCAGTGAACGGAGGGAGGTGCACTGGGGTTGTCAGACCTCCCCAGCCGCACTCCCACCTGGCGGAGGCGGCGCTGGAGTTTGTTGTGTGGTCGGAGAGCCCAGCCGGCACCAGGCTCCAGCTCCCACACTCCCTGGCCAGCGAACTCCTTGCTGCGAGCTCCGATGGCTTTTAGCTGCAGGCGGACGGTTGTTGTAGCAGGGCTTCATGGGTCATGCTGGAGGTCTCCACCTCGGGCGTTGTGGCTTTGGCCCGAGGCTAGCAGACGTTCTCCCGCGCGCACGGCTTGGGCGGCCGGTGCACCCTTCACTTCAAGTACGACGACGACTCGACCCTCTTAGGGTGTTTGGAGAAGATGAGCGCAGCGTCGAGTGCTGCCCGGAGGACAACGGAGGCGGCGAGGTGCTTGGCCTGGGCGATAGGGGCAGCTCGTCCAGCTACGGCGGCTCCTCCTTCAGCGGTGGCTATGACCAGCTGATACGTCTCAAACGTATCTACTTTTCCAAACACTTTTGATATTGTTTTGAACTCATTCTTGCATGATTTGGACTAAACTAACCCGGACTGACGCTGTTCTCAGCCGAGCTGCCTGTATGGTTTTATTGTGTGCAGGAAAACGGATTTTTAAGTATCTCAGAAAAATCCACGAAAAATCACAGAAAATCCACGCACCCGAAGGAACCAGGAGCCAGAAGTGGGGCCAGAGGGGGGCCAGGGGGTGCCCAGGCGCCCTGTGGGCGCCCCCCCTCCCCCTGGGCCGCGCCGGGGGGTCGCCTGGGTGGGGCCCACACCCCCTGGTGCCCTACTTCGCCTCGTATTTTTACTCGCAACACGGAAACCCCAGATGAGAAGTTCTTTCGCAGTTTTCCGTCGCGGAGCCGCTGCCACCCTCTGTTCTTCCTCGGGAGGGCTAATCTGGAGGCTGAATTGGCCTCCGGAGAGGGGAGATCGTCGCCATCGTCATCATCATCACCACTCCATTATCCCTCCATGACTTCTCCCTCCATGTGTGAGTAATTCCCCTGCTGTAGGCGAAGGGGATGGTAGGGGTTGGATGAGTTAGATCATGTAATAGTTTGTCAGATCGTTGGGGGCATGTTGCCTATCATCTACTATGGTGTTTATCATCTTTGCTTCAACTTGTTATTCTTAATGCTTGACACTTAGGGCCCGAGTGCCATGATTTCAGATCTGAACCATATGTGTTTGCATGAATATATTTGTGTTCGTGATCCTATCTATGAGTTGTTTGCACCTGTTACGGTTCGGAACCGGCGATCCCAAAAGTGATAGCTTGGGACACCAAAGGGGATGGTCCGTAGTTTGAGGATTACATGTATCCATTGAGTTCATGTGTTCCGGTGCTCTTTGACAGGAGCACCTTAATATTCATAAGTTCCTTTTGGCCCCGTTCGTAGCGGGATGGTAGGACAAAAGATGTTGTGCAAGTTCTTATTGCAAGCACGTACAACTACCTACGGGATACATGCCTAATGTTTGATATTTGCCTAGATGATCATTACTTTTCCGTGTGCCGTGCCCCAAGTTAGAATCTATCTCATCCATGCAGTGCCCAACCATCCATCTCCCTAGCCTACAGTGTTTTAAACCCTGCTTGTCACTAGTTGCTACTTTTGCCATTTACCTTCACTATTTACTTTTTGCTGTTTACTTTTACTATCACTATTATCACTATCATATCACTGTTACCACTTATCTTTTGTTGCAAGTAAGTATATTTCAGGTGCGGTTGAATTGACAACTCAACTGTCAAAGCTTATAAATACTCTTTGGCTCCCCGTGTGTCGAATCAATAAATTGGGTTATTCTTACCCGCGAAGACTATCTCGATCCCTTACGGTTGAGGGTTATCAAGTACCGTTTTCTGGCGCTGTTGCCGGGGAGCATAGCAATATTTACAAGTCTACTTGAGGTATCCTACCTGCTGCACTTCATCCACTATGGGTAAGAAAGGAGACCCCAAGGTTCCGATCTTACTATCTACTACAAGAAGAGGTACTGCTCTGAGCACTAGTGCTACACTTGATTCACCTTCTGTTATGAGTAAGTTTGCCTCACCACTACCACATGATGCTCCTACTGAATCTGTTACTATGTCTGATACTCTTGATGATGCCTCTACTACTTTTGATGATATTAGTTCGCTTGGTTATGCTCTTGAGAAACAAATTGCTGCTGCTGCTAAAAAGTCTGGAATTGAACTTCCTGTTACTCGCTACCCTATTGGTGAAACTTATGATTATCCTGATTTGAGTAAACTCAAAGAGAGGCTCCTTGATGATGATTGCTATATGCTTGATGAAGATCTATGCAGGGAACTGACAGAGTTTTCTGGCTCTGACCCTGAAGTTATTAAGAAACTATTTGAAAAACACTCTTTGAAGAACAAAACCGTTCCTGATCCTGAATTTGCTACATCTCCTATATGCATTGATGATCCTGATTATGATTTCTCTGTTGATCTTTCACTTATACCTATGGTTGAAGCTGACCCCTTTTATGGCAGAGAAAATGATGATGCTATTGCACACCTGACTAAACTCGGTGAGTTAGGTGGCCTGTTTACCACAGATGAGAAGATACGATACTTTTATATCACCAAGCTTCTTCCTTTCTCCCTGAAGGAAGATGCTAAAGCATGGTATGATTCACTCCCATGCGGTTCCATTAGGAGTCCTCAAGACTTAGCTCACTCTTTTGTTGATAAGTACTTTCCTGCTCACATGCAACATGCTGCTTTACAAAGAATTTATAACTTTAAACAGTTGCAGGATGAGTCCCTCCCTAAAGCTTGGGGGAGGTACTGCGGTCTGATTCGGGCTAGACCAGGACATGAAATCCCTAAGAATGAATTAATCGATATATTCTATGCTGGTCTAATTGATGAATCCAGGTCCTATTTGGACAGTTGTGCTGGTTGTGTTTTCAGGAAAAGAACACCGGACGATGCGGAAGATTTGATGGGCAGGATTGCCAAAAACCATGAAGATTGGTCCGTCCCTGAACCACCTCCACCACCAAAGAAGAGGGGCATATTTGTTCTAAGCCCCGAAGATATGCGAGAAGCAAAGAAGTCTATTAAAGAGAAAGGTATTAAAGTTGAAGACGTGAAGAATCTACCCCCTATTGAGAAGCTGTGTGAGCCTACTACTCACCCTCCTATGGTAGAGGTACACTCTCTTTTAGATTTCAACGCAAGTGACATCCCTCATGGTAAGCCTCCTGATCAATGTTTAGATGAGTTTGATAATTTTATTATGCAACAAAATCATTTTAATGAGAGGATAGAAAGTCAATTGCATGATAATTCCCTTGCTATCAAAAGACTGCTTGATGTTTTAGATAGAACAGTTAATGATGTTCAATGTCTTGTGAAGCATTTTCAAATGGTTCAAACTCAGCTTGACCAAATTTCTAATGTGCAAAGAGATTTGCTTGCTAACAATGTCAAACAAGATAATTTGCAGGCTTTCGGGATTAAGACCCGAGGAGGAACTAGTACTCAAGATCCTCTCTATCCAGAGGGACATCCGAAGAGAATCGAGCAGGATTCTCAAATGCAGGAAGAAGAAATTGTTGGCTCTCCAAAGAAAAAGAAGAAACATAAGGAGACTGACAATTCTAATGATCCTATTGCAGATTAAGAGCCAACTATTGATCCTAACAGCGTATCTATCTCCGATGCTGAGACTGAAGACGGTGCTGAACCTGAAGGTAATAATGATGAGAAGAATGATCCGCCTGAAGTTCGAGAAGAAGAAGCACCTGACAAACGTAAGAGGTACACTAAAGAAGACTTCATCGCAAGAAAACATGGGAAGGAAAGAGAACCATGGGTACAGAAACCCATGCCCTTTCCAGGTAAGTCCATCAAATCTAAAGAAGAAGAGCATTATAATAAGTTTTGTGAGTGGATTAAACCTCTTTTTCTTCAAATCCCTTTGACTAATGCTATTAAGTTACTTCCTTATTCAAAATATATGAAAGATATTGTCACTAATAAAAGAAAAGTTCCTAATGATGCAATATCTACTATGCTTGCTAACTACTCTTTCAGTGGCAAGATTCCTGAGAAGCTCAGTGATCCAGGTATACCCACCATTCCTTGCTCCATAAAGAATAATTATGTCAAAACTGCCTTATGTGATCTTGGAGCAGGAGTGAGTGTTATGCCTCTCTCTCTGTACGAGAGGCTTTGTTTAGAGAAACTAATTCCTACAGATATCTCCCTTCAGATGGCTGACAAGTCAACCGCTGTTCCGATAGGTATTTGTGAGGATGTTCCCGTAAAGGTTGCTAATTGTTTGATTCTTACTGATTTTGTTGTTCTTGACATGCCCGAGGATGGGAGCATGTCCATTATTCTTGGTAGACCTTTCCTTAACACCGCAGGTGCTATTATTGATTGCAATAAAGGGAAGGTTACCTTCCATGTGAATGATAAAGAACACATGGTATATTTTCCAAAGAAGATCGACAGGAGGCATGCCCTCAACTCTATAGAGAATATCGAGACCGTGAAAATTGGAGAATGGGACTGTCCACTACATGTGCCTCACAAATACAAAACTATCATGGTAGGGACAATGTCCATCAAGGTAAAGGTTCAGTGATTACTTCGTAAGAGGTGAGACTTTTTGCTCTATATATCGCCTGTTTGTTGGTAAGACTTGATCAACCTTATTAGCAAATATGTTTTATATGGATAAAAAGTTGAGCTTGTTATATTTTCATTTGTTTTTAGTTTTTGTCCTACTTGCTGTACCAAGTATTTATGTTTTGAAGCTTCACAATACTCCTCACTACTTCAAGTTTTCAGAAAGTTCCGCAGCTTTTTGAACTTCGAAAAAATTTCAACAGTGAAGTTTTCAGAAAAATTCCAGAAAAATTTAAATAAAAATTTCCACGTCGGGAGAGACCCGGAAAGTCCTGGGGCCAGCCAGGGGGACCCACCAGTGACCCAGGCGGCCAGCTGGCGCGGCCCAGCCCCTGGCCGCGCCCACAGGGCGCCTGGGGCCCACAGGGCCCCCCTCCAGGTATGTCTTCTTCCTCCCTCTCTCTTTTTCTCCAAAAACCCGAGTTCTGCACTTGTTCTTGTGTTCTTGCTGTTCTTGGAGGCGATTCTTCGATCTCTCTCTACAGCCCCTCATTTGAGCTGAAATTTTGAACAAATACTCCCTGGTATGTGACTCCTCCACCCCTCCAATTAGATTTTTTGTTGGTGGCTTCATTTGTGAGTATTTAGTAGTTCTTGGTGCTGTAGAGATGAGCTTGCATGCATATGTAGAAAGTTATTTTTCAAGTTTTGATGCAAGTTTATGCCATGGGCAAGTGAGTTGAGTAGTTTGCCTTAGCTCACCTTGTTTTAATCCTCATTTTTGTAAATTGCAAAAAAAAATCAGAAATGAGTTTGTTAGGAAGGGCAAAAGGGTGGCTTGAGAAGAGGAGGCCCGCACACTCCGATCGAGTTACTAGAGCCGCAGCTTCACCATCGACTGCTAGGGTGAGCTATAATGAAGATCATGTGCCCCTGGAGTTGTTGGAAGATACAAGTCCAGCACGTGCGATGACATTTCCATGTGATGAATTGATGGAAGCTGCGGGAATCAAGGATGAGTTTTATAATCTTTGTGCTAATGCAGGTTTGACACGACTCGTCACGAGCCGTGTTACCCAGTATCAAAAACTCACCTCCAGTTTCATTAACAGTTTTAGATATAATCCTGATTCAGGTGCTATTGAGTTTAAAATTTACAATGATCTTATCACCATGACTTTGGGAAATTTTTGTGAAATAATAGGTGTGCCAAACGTTGGGAGGACGGCTAGGATGGCCACTCAGCCCTCCGAGCTGAAAATCGTCATCAACTCTCTCTGCAGCATGGGTACGAGGGATATTCATCGGTCGAAGATCTCCAGCATCTTATTTCCTCACCTCAGGTGTTTTGCATATTATATTGCCAGAGGGGTGTTAGCTCGTGACAACACGAGCAGCATTTCTGCTCCGGATATTGCTATCCTGGCAGCAGCCCTCTCAGGGAGGTCTGATTATAATCTGGGTGCCTTAATTGCTCGACGCCTTGCTATGAACGGTAACAAGGGGGACTTATATGGTGGCGTTTATGCCACACTTATCTTAGAACATCTTGGAGGCACCCCACACCCTGATGATAATCCTTTTACTTATTTAAGCTTTGATCTTGCTGCTATGAAAAGGCATAAGTTTGTCACCATGGGTTCTGAGCTTGATAATCTTGTTTATATCTTGCGTTTTGGAATCACCGCGGAACGCGAGATCCGTCTACCTGCACCTCTTTTGTTTGATTTTTCTCACAGGAACGGATGGTCCTTTGATGTTGTCCAGTTCGATGAGTTCATGGTCCGGCATCAGTTTCATAACCCCATGGAGGGGGTTGTGCCCGACGAGGAGAAGCACGGTGAGTTACCACATTTTCAGGAAGAGACCGCCATCGAGTTTGGTGAAGGTTCTTCCTCTGTTTGGCGCTCAGAACCTTCCTCGTGGGAGACTCCGAGGAGTTCGGTGTACGCGCCAGCATCATTCTACGACCCTTGGACTCACCACCATACCCCCGGAGCAGGAGGCTCCTGGGGGCAGTAGCTGCTACCAACTTAGGCCAAAAGCCTAAGCTTGGGGTGTACGTGCCCTTCTCACTTTTCCATTGTATTATCCGTTTTATTCACTTTGATCTTTTCAAAGTTTTTGCCCATTCTTCTTTATTTCTCTCTTTGCAAAAACAACAAAAAGATTTTCTCTTTCTTTTGCTTTTATCCAACCTTTGAAAAATCCAAAAAGATTTCCTTTCTCTCTTTAGTTTGCTTTGTTTTCAGAGTTCAGCTCGAGTCTGTGATGGCATTTAATTATATTTCCTACGTTCGATCGTGCAAGTGACAAGCAGTAATGACGAAGATCGACTGAAGGGAAGCAACGAGGAAGACCGGTATGAACTCTTTTTGTTTCTACTTTCGTACATATGCATGTACTTATGATCTAGAGACCAGCTTGTAGCGACATAGTGCTATGTTTACAATGCTCTTCCAGTGGTTCATGCTTTCCTTGTGGCTAGTCTCGAATAACTAGAGTATATAATGTGTTATTGAAATGATCTACATGCATTGCACTATTCATAGTCCGGTATACTAAGGTGGTATTTCCCTTTGGAGAATTTTTGGATTGACTTGGCACATGCTTACACATGTTAGGACTAAAAAGTCTACTCTGCCTTGATGATCTTTGAGTTTCAGAATAGTTATATCACTTTCATGCCCGATTCAATGTTGCTTTGTCGCTATGCATGATTATGACCGTTATTGCTCTCTAGTTGGTCGCTTCCCAGTCTTTTGCTAAACTTCCACCTGTACTAAGCGGAGTGACTGCTTGTGCATCCAAAATCCTTAAAACCAGTTATGCCATATGAGTCCACTATACCTTCCTATACATGGTATTTACCTGCCATTCCTAGCAAAGACTTTCGTGTACCATCTCGAAATTAATCAAAAGTATTTCTCTTTTGTGCCTATGTTTTAGCTCATGAGGAAGTAGTAGTTAATTCATAATCTTTTTAAGTTGGACAAGTTTCACCCCTGGATTGCATGTATAATGTGCAAACCCCTAATACGAAAAGGAACTGGCATTGAGTGCGCCCGGCTCAAAAATATAATATAACAAACAAACCCTCCTTCACGCTTTGTTCATGAGAAATCAGAAAACTTTGGCAGTGATAAACAAAGGAGATTAAGAGGATGTGATCGTCCTCATGCGGGAGCCGTTCCTCGAAACTTGTCCAGCTCAAGAAGTGATTGAGTTATCTGCTAGCATTCGTTGACGAAATATGCACCTCTCAAAACGTTTTTATCTCTGTTTTTTTAAAACCAAGAGCTCTAGTACATGTTTAGTTTTTGTTTCCGACCACGGGTTTTCGACCTTGCCAATAAAAGCCACGGTTCGAGAGTCTCACCTTCTTTCTTCAAAGCACCAACTATGAGAGCATAATTGTCATTCTGAGTGTAACGTGCATTGTCCCAAAGTATTACATTGTCTTCTGCATACTTGTGATATGATTTATTCTAAAATTCTTAGTTCTAGTCTCCTTTAAAACTCTGGAGGAGTTTCTGCATTTATGTTTTGCTTCACTCATGGAGGCTAGCGAGATACCACCCTATAATGCTCAAGCTATGTGCAATGTAATCTGGTCTTGATTTTCAGTAATATATTATTTACTTTTAAGTATTTGTGACTGGTCACTTGAAAGAAGGATTGCTCCTTGCATTGTCCTCATAAGTACTGTTTCAATGCTTGCTAAACTCTTTTCGTAGTACATGCTTATATACATCTAATGAAGCAAAAGAGTTTGTCAAAGTTTTCTTTGTCGCGTCCAGTTCGTTGAACTGAATTGCTTGAGGACAAGCAATATGCTAAGCTTGGGGGAGTTGATACGTCTCAAACGTATCTACTTTTCCAAACACTTTTGATATTGTTTTGACCTCATTCTTGCATGATTTGAACTAAACTAACCCGGACTGACGCTGTTTTCAGCAGAGCTGCCTGTATGGTTTTATTGTGTGCAGGAAAACGGATTTTTAAGTATCTCAGAAAAATCCACGAAAAATCACAGAAAATCCACGCACCCGAAGGAACCAGGAGCCAGAAGTGGGGCCAGAGGGGGCCAGGGGGTGCCCAGGCGCCCTGTGGGCACGCCCCCCCCCCCCTGGGCCGCGCCGGGGGGTCGCCTGGGTGGGGCCCACACCCCCTGGTGCCCTACTTCGCCTCGTATTTTTACTCGCGACACGGAAACCCCAGATGAGAAGTTCTTTCACAGTTTTCCGTCGCGAAGCCGCCGCCACCCTCTGATCTTCCTCTGGAGGGCTAATCTGGAGGCTGAATTGGCCTCCGGAGAGGGGAGATCGTCGCCATCGTCATCATCATCACCACTCCATCATCCCTCCATGACTTCTCCCTCCATGTGTGAGTAATTCCCCTACTGTAGGCGAAGGGGATGGTAGGGATTGGATGAGTTAGATCATGTAATAGTTTGTCAGATCGTTGGGGGCATGTTGCCTATCATCTACTATGGTGTTTATCATCTTTGCTTCAACTTGTTATTCTTAATGCTTGACACTTAGGGCCCGAGTGCCATGATTTCAGATCTGAACCATATGTGCTTGCATGAATATATTTGTGTTCGTGATCCTATCTATGAGTTGTTTGCACCTGTTACGGTTCGGAACCGGCGATCCCAAAAGTGACAGCTTGGGACACCAAAGGGGATGGTCCGTAGTTTGAGGATTACATGTATCCATTGAGTTCATTGCTTTGTTCCGGTGCTCTTTGACAGGAGCACCTTAATATCCATAAGCTCCTTTTGGCCCCGTTCGTAGCGGGATGGTAGGACAAAAGATGTTGTGCAAGTTCTTATTGCAAGCACGTACAACTACCTACGGGATACATGCCTAATGTTTGATATTTGCCTAGATGATCATTACTTTTCCGTGTGCCGTGCCCCAAGTTAGAATCTATCTCATCCATGCAGCGCCCAACCATCCATCTCCCTAGCCTACAGTGTTTTAAGCCCTGCTTGTCACTAGTTGCTACTTTTGCCATTTACCTTCACTATTTACTTTTTGCTGTTTACTTTTACTATCACTATTATCACTATCATATCACTGTTACCACTTATCTTTTGTTGCAAGTAAGTATATTTCAGGTGCGGTTGAATTGACAACTGAACTGTCAAAGCTTATAAATACTCTTTGGCTCCCCGTGTGTCGAATGAATAAATTGGGTTATTCTTACCCGCGAAGACTATCTCGATCCCTTACGGTTGAGGGTTATCACCAGCCTCCGCGCCCGCCTGGAAGGCGGCGCTGGGTCGTCTCGTTGTCACGCTCGGGTGAAGCATGAAGAGGGCTCTACCTGAGCCCGAGGTTTAGGTCCTCACGAGCAATCGTGCCCCGAGGGTCGCTGTCAGCCGTTCCTAGTCTTTCTTCTTTTTGTCCTGCATCGTTTGATCAAACAAGCATGGAGACCTAGGAGGGCATGTAACAAACTGTGGCTTCATGACATTTAGCACCATGCATAGCGTTCCTGTCTATTGCTGTGAGATCCGTGTTTTACACGTCCTTAGGGTGAGGAGACTTATCTTGATGTACTCGGGATTGCTCCCATCTCGTGGCGTTCAACCCTTCGTGAGGCTTCAAAACTCGATAGGTTATTATCTTTTACTACCCAAGGCCTTTGGAGCGGGTCGAGCATGATCGATCGCCCCTTGTCGCGGTACCCGTGGGGCACGCACATAAGGATGGGGGAGCGTGTCAGTTACGAGCCCTGGTTCGGGCGCCTCGTGAAGGATAAAGAGGAGGGAGCGCCGAGGAGGGCGCCGTGCAACTGCCGTTGTCCCAGAGCTATCCCGAAAGCTGGGGAAGAACCACAGAGAATCTAGGAGAAGAACCGCAGAGGGAGATCAAAACCAAGCAATCGAGGAACACCAGAACTTTCAGCATCCGTTAAAAAAGAGAAGATAGGAACAAGCCAACTCTAGAAAGCAAATGAACGGTCGTGTCCGGCACCTAATCTAGTCTTCTCACGAGCGTGGAGCTAATGGCTGCCACTAGGACGTGGGAGGGATCCCCCAAGGCCCGAGGGCGGTTCTCCGGAGACTCCGGGGCGTGTACAGCCCCACTCATTATTACGTGAGAGTGTCACGAGCTGAGATCTTCACAGGCCGGAGCCTTGCTTCACAGGCACTGGGCCTTGGCTTCTCAGGCGCGAGGGCCTTGTTCCTCACAGGCATGAAGCCTAGCCTTCTCAGGCGCAAGGGCCTTGTTCCTCGCAAGCACAGAGCCTAGTCTTCTTAGGCGCAAGGGCTTTGTTCCTTGCAGGCACGGAGCCTATTCTTCTCAGGTGCAAGGGCCTTGTTCCTCGTAGGCACATAGCCTAGTCTTCTTAGGCGCAAGGGCCTTGTTCCTCCCAGGCACGGAGCCTAGTCTTCTCAGGCGCAAGGGCCTTGTCTCATGGGTAGAACCTCTGGAGGTGCCGGATATTCCATGCATTCAGGACGGGGATGCCGTCTCCTGTTTCCAGGCGCACGGCGCCGGGTCTGGAGACGTGGGTGATCTTGAATGGCCCTTCCCACATGGGCGAGAGCTTGTGCGGTCCTTCTCTGGAGAGGACTCTCCTTAAAATGAGGTCACCTACCTCAAGCGTCCTGGGGCAAATGTTGCGACAATGGTACCGCCGCAACGCCTGCTGGTATCGTGCTGCTCGGAGTGAAGTGTCGTGCCGGCTTTCCTCCCCTAGCACGTGGTCTGTCCCCTACATGGCGCCTCGTCAAATGCTAAGACCTGCGGCGACCGGTGCCTGACCTCGTGAGGGTGGACCGCTTCGGCTCCGTGGACGAGGAAGAATGGGGTCTCGCCCGTCGGCTTGGTGGCAGTGGTGCGGGTGGACCACAGCACAGATGGGAGATCCTCGTGCCATCCCCTTCCGCAAGCTTTGAGCTTCTTCTTGAAGGTCCTCATCTAGAGGGCCCTCAGGACTTCCGCGTTGGCGCGCTCGGCCTGGCCATTGCTCCTAGGGAGCGCTACAGAGGCGTAGCAAATATGTGTTCCAAGGTTAGCACAGTATGTCTTGAAAAGGTTACTGGTGAACTATGATCCATTGTCGGTGATGATGCGGTTAGGGACCCCAAACCGGTTTACGAGGCCCTTGATGAACTTGACTGCAAAGCCGGCTGGGATGGTTCGGACTGCTTCCACCTCAGCCCACTTGGTAAACTTGTCGAAGGTGATGTAAAGGTATCTATAGCCCCCGGGCGCTCGAGGGAAAGGGCCCAGGATGTCCAGCCCCCAGACCGCGAACGGCCAAGAGAGTGGGATGGTATGTAAGCATTAGGTCTGGTGGATCTGCTTGGCATGGAACTGGCAAGCCTCGCAAGACTTAACCAGCTCGGCGGCGTTGTTAAGTGTCGTGGGCCAGTAAAAACCACTGCGGAACGCCTTACCGACCAAGGTGCGCGATGATGAGTGATGCCCACAGTCCCCAGCGTGGATGTCAGCTAGCAGCTCACCTTCCTGCTTCCTAGAGATGCACCGCAAAGAAACTTCATTTGGCCGTCTCCTGTAAAGCTCACCGTCCTGGATGCAGTATGTCGTAGCCTGTCGAGCTATGCGCTTGGAATCTTCCTCCTTTTCCGGCAACATTCCTCGCACCAGGTATGACTTGAATTCCTCGGTCCAGCATCCCTCCCGAGGCTCGAGCGCCAGGAGCAAGCGAGCTCCTGAGGCAGGGCCGCGGGTCGGGGCTCCCGAGGTCGGCGGCTGGGGAAGTTCTTCCTGAGGCTTCGCCGGCCCTTCCCACCGGGGTGACGCCGAGGGCCTGAGGAGCCTTTCCTCGAAGACGTCGGGTGCCTGGGGCAGTCGCCTGGATGCTTTCTTGGCGATGTTGTCGGCCTCCTTATTGGCGTCGCGGGGCACGTGCTCCAGCTCGAGGCCGAAGAACTGCTTCTCCATCTTGCGTGCCTCTGCGAGGTATGCCTGTTGGAGAAGTTGACGAGGAGTTGGGAGTCACCCCTGATGACGAGGCGTTTCACCCTCAGGGATATCGCTGCCCTGAGGCCGATGATGAGGCCCTCGTATTCTGCGATGTTGTTGGAGACCTTATCACCTGGCTGAAAGGAGAGTTGCACGGTGTAGTAGAGCTTGTCTTGAGAGGGCGAGATGAGCACATCCCCTGCCCCAGCGCCCTGGCGGGCGAACGCGCCATCAAAGTACATGACCCAGCCATCAGGTGCTTCGCTCCCTGGTAAGAGGGACCGGTTCGGGCTCACTTCGGGCCCTGGGGCGTCGGTCCATTCTGCCACGAAGCCAGCAAGTGTGGCCCCCTTGATGACTCTGGTGGTGCTGAACTCTAGCTGGAATGCCTGCAGCTCTATATTCCATTCCACGACCCTTCCTGCCGTGTTTGGGCTCCGGAGTACCCTTTCCAGGGGTAAGCTGAGATGACCTTGATGGGGTGGCCTTGGAAGTAGTGGTGTAGCTTACGTGAAGCAACGAGGAGCGCATGCAAGAGCTTCTGCGGCATGGGGTAGCGTGCTCGGGCATCACAGAGCACCATGCTGACGAAGTATATTGGGTGCTCGACGAGGGTGGAGTCCGGACTCTCATGCGGCTGTGTGGTCTGAAAAGGTGCCCCAGGGGCTTGGTCATAAGTTGGGGCAGCCGCGGCCTCAGGGAGGTCGGCTTGCATGTCGCGGCCATCTTTCGACCCTGACGGGACCTCGGGAGTACCTCCCTTGGGTTGCAAGGTCTTGTCTTGATGCTCCTCTCAAACAGCCACCAGCGCCGCACTAGCTGAATGTGGCGTTGTGGCCAGGTAAAGCACCAATGGCTCTTGAGGCTTGGGTTCCACCATCACTGGTGGGCTGGTGAGGTATCTCTTGAGGTCTTCAAACACTGCATCAGCCTCAGGGGTCCATTCGAACGGGCCCTTCCTTTTCATCAGCTTGAAGAAGGGCAGGGCTCTCTCCCCTAGCTTGGAGATGAAACGCCCTTGCGACGTTACACAACCGGCCAGCTTCTGCATCTCCTTGAGGTTCTTGGGCGGACTCATCTTTTCTATGGCCTTGACCTTCTCGGGGTTTGCCTCGATTCCTCGATGCGACACGAGGAAGCCCAAGAGCTTGCCTGAAGGGACTCCGAACACGCACTTCTCCGGGTTGAGCCGCAGGTCTACCTTGCATAGGTTGGATAAATTATCTTCCAGATCTGTGATAAGGGTTGACGCCTCCTGAGATTTTACCACGATGTCGTCCACATACGCCTCAGTGTTTCTCCCGAGCTGCTTTCCTAGTGCGATGTGCATTAACCGCTAAAAGGTTGCACCTGCATTCCGTAATCCAAATGGCATGCAGGTTTAGCAGTACACCCCGCATGGGGTGAGGAAGGCAGTCTTCTCGACTTCTTGTAGTGCCATCTTGATCTAGTGGTATCCTGAGAAGGCATCAAGGAAACACAACAAGTTGCACTCGATGATGGAGTCGACGATTCGATCGATGCGTGGCAGAGGGAACGGATCCTGCGGGCAAGCTTTGTTGAGGTTGGCGAAGTCGACACACCTGCGCTCTTTTCCTCCCTTCTTGGGTACGATGACGGGATTTGCCAGCCACTCGGGGTAGCAGACTTCGTGGATGACAGCCCCCGCCTCTAGCTTACGAGTCTCCTGCACGATGAAGGACTGCTTCTCCGTGGATTGGTGCCTGGCCTTCTGCTTCAATGGGCGCATGTTAGGGCATACGTTTAGGTGATGCTCGATCACCTCTCTCGGGACTCCCGCCAGATCCTTGGGTTCCCACGCGAATACGTCCCTGTTCGCGCGTAGGAATCCAACCAACGCCTCCTCCTGAGCTGGGGGAAGGCCAACTCCTATGGTGAAGGCGACACATGACGGCTCATCTTCATCCACCGGCACCTGCTTTGTCTCAGCTTGGTCTTGGGAGAAAATTGCTTCTTCTTGGCAGGGGCAGCCCCCTTGGTCCCAGGGGCTGCTTCCTCGGTATGCGCGCCGCCGCAGCGGTCTGAAGATGCGTTTTAGGGCTGCTAAGGATTCTTTGGTGTCCCCCGTCACGGTAAGGACTCCGCGGCTCCCCGGCATCTTCATGAGGTTATAGGCTGGATGGCTTGGGGCCATGAACTAAGCAAGCACTGGGTACCCGAGGATGACGTTGTATGGGAGACTGATTCAGGCGATGTCGAAGTTGATCAGCCCGGTGCGTCTTGGGTGACGAAGGTGACCAGGAGGCAGATCTGCCCTAGGGGGCTGGTGGAACCGCTGCTGACCCCAGAGAAGGGTTTGGTGGGGCATAGCCGCTCGAGTGGCACTTGGAGCAAGCTAAAAGCTTCCACCGAGAGCATGTTGAGGCCATCTCCGTCATCGATGAGGGTCTTGGTGACTGCCACGTTGTAGAT
Source organism: Secale cereale (assembly GCA_902687465.1). Classification (NCBI taxonomy): domain Eukaryota; kingdom Viridiplantae; phylum Streptophyta; class Magnoliopsida; order Poales; family Poaceae; genus Secale; species Secale cereale. The sequence goes on from LR738712.1 coordinate 489,055,651, forward strand.
GGTGGGGGTGGAGAGCATCGGGAGAGTGCCGGAGTCCGCGGTGGAGGCGCGATGGTCTCCCGAGTCGAAGGTGAGGTCGGCCTTGGGAGGCACCCATCCAGGAGGAGCCCCCTTGCGTATGGAGGCAACGCCCGTCTAGCAAAATATCTGCTTGATGTGTCGGCCGGAGGGTGGTGCTTGGGAGCCGCCGAGGAGGGTCACGATGGCGTGGGGCGTCGGCGCCCCGAAGCACGCGATTAAGAGGTCGCGTAGCTCTTCCCAGGACGCCACGGACAATTCTGGCAAGCTGAAAAACCAGGCACGCGGCACGCCGTTGAGTGCCATGGGGAGCCAGCTGGCCATGACCTTGTCGTCTCCGCCAGCCGCCGAGATGGCCTCTTCATAGGCCTGGAGGAAGATAAACGGGTTTGCCGCCCCATTGTAGCGCGGTGGCAGATTTGGCCTGAACCTGGGTGGCCACTGTACCCACCGTAAGGCGGGGGTGAAGGCCCGGTGTCCGGGAGCACTGCTGCGCGTGGCCACCAAGCCCGTCGGAGGAGGGACGCCCGCCATGAGAACTCGGTGAGCGGAGAGTGGGACGGACGGGGAGAAAACTTCGGCACACCACTACCTGGCGCACCAAATGTTGGATCTAAGGTTCTGGCAAAACCCTTAAGGTTCCAACTCTGGGGTGCACACGAAGATCTTTCCTTCCGCCCTAACTCGCCTACTCGACAGATCCGATGAACAAGAGGCACAAGATTTATACTGGTTCAGGCCATCGTTGTGGTGTAATACCCTAATCCAGTGTGGTGTGCTTGATTGCCTTGTAGACTGAGGAAGAACTAGTTCATGGATGAACCGCCTCCTGAGGAGAGGTGTTCTTGAGCTCGGTTGAGCTTGTGGTGTATGAGAGGTCTCGATGATCCGATCCCTCTCCAAGGTGGTGGCTAGTCCTATTTATAGTGGCCAGGGTCCTCTTCCCAAATATTGAGCGGGAAGGAATCCCACAATGACCAAATTTGAAGGGGGGCAGCTAGTACAAGCTATCCTGACAAAAGGTGGTCTTCGCCTGCCAAAGGCTCTGGTGGTGACGCCGCCGTGGGCTCCGTGATGACCTCCGTCCTGTCGTCCAGCTAGTCCTGGTCTCGTTGAACCGATATGGAAACCTTTGCCTGATGCCTCGGGACTCCGCGCCTGCACCTGCTCCTTTAGCACTAAAGAGGAAACTGGCACTCTGTGCCCGCTGGCGCCCGCCTGGCCTTGGTCGTCACCGCTCACGTCACGAGGACCTCGCGAGGTACCCCTGGCCTTGATACCTCTGATCCTCATGAGCCGGCCTAGTGAGGCCGCCCCAGGGGATGTCTTACGTCGTCCGCCTCGTGAGGCTTGGCCCCTCGCGAGGGTCTTGAGTGGTTGCTAAAGATGTTGGGCCGTACCAGGCCGCCTTGTGAGCCACACCCTAGGCCGCAAGCAGGCAAGTCTGGGTACCCCCGTTCCCAGGACGCCGACAGACTCCTGAAGCCGAAGCAGCGTTTGTAGAGCTCAAAGCCCTGCTTTCCGCCCAGCCGGTGCTTGATGCCCCAATCAGCAAAGAGCCTCTACTACTGTACATTGCAGCCACTGGACAAGTTGTGAGCACGGTGATCACGGTCGAGCAGAAAGAAGAAGGCAAAGCTTACAAGGTTCAACTCCCAGTATATTATATTTCTGAAGTCTTGACTCCGTCCAAGCAGAGATATCCACATTATCAGAAGCTTGTTTATGGAATTTACGTGACCACGAAGAAAGTTGCACACTACTTCTCAGACCACTCGGTTTCAGTCGTCAGCGACGCTCCACTATCAGAAATTCTGAACAATAGGGATGCAACTGGTCAAGTGGCAAAGTGGGCGATTGAACTCCTTCCATTGGATATCAAGTTTGAGGAAAGGAAAGCAATCAAGTCCCAAGCATTAGCAGATTTCCTCGCCGAGTGGATTGAACAGTAGCAACCGACTCAGATTCACTCGGAACATTGGACTATGTTCTTTGATGGGTCCAAGATACTGAATGGGTCTGGTGCAGGTGTGGTTCCGGTATCCCCTAGAGGTGACAAGATCAGCTTTGTCCTCCAAATTCACTTTAATTCTTCAAATAATGAAGCTGACTATGAGGCACTTTTGTATGGGTTGCGTATGGCCATCTCACTCGGCGTCCATCGCCTGATGGTCTACGGCGACTCAGGCTTGGTGGTCAATCGAGTGATGACGGAATGGGATATCAGGAGCCCAGCAATGACTGGTTATTGCAATATAGTAATAAAGCTAGAGAAGAAGTTTGAGGGGTTAGAGCTCCACCACATACCACGTATCAAGAATCAAGCTGCTGATGATCTGGCAAAGTTAGGTTCCACTCGGAAACCTATACCCAGCAATGTGTTCTTGGAGCATCTACATACCCCGTCAGTCCAAGAAGATCCGTTCATAGAAGAGCCCCCACAACCGATAAGTTCAACCAATCCGACTGAAATCTAAGTCCCTGTTGTAGTCGACCTAATCATGGAAGTTTTGGTAATCACCCCCAATTGGACGGTACCATATATTGCGTACCTGCTTAGGAAGGAGCTTCCAGAGGATGAAGATGAGGCCCGTCAAATGGTCCGTCGATCCAAAGCCTTCACAGTGATAGGTGGACAGCTTTACATAGAGAGTGTTACTGGAGTTGCTCAGCGTTGCATCTCCCCAGAAGAAGGTCGAATGATCCTACATGAGATCCACTCGGGGACCTGTGGTCACCATGCGTCCTCTCGGACCATCGTGGCCAAAGCATACCGAGTCGGATTCTACTGGCCGCGAGCAAATGAGATGGCAAAAGATATAGTCGACAAGTGCGAAGGCTGCCAGTTCTACTCAAACATGTGTCACAAGCCCGCGTCTACCTTGAATACTATTCCACTGGTCTGGCCGTTTTCTGTTTGGGGTTTGGATATGGTTGGACCCTTCAAGACCGGCAGAAGTGGTTTCACTCGTTTACTTGTGGCAGTCGACAAATTCACCAAATGGATCGAAGCCAAGCCTATCAAGAATCTTGATTCAAGCACTACCATCAGTTTTGTCAGAGAGCTGATATTCAGATATGGAGTCCCTCACAGTATTATCACAGATAATGGCTCCAACTTTGATTCTGACGAGTTCAGGTCATTCAGTGCTTCCCAAGGCACTCGGGTCGATTACGCATCGGTTGCGCACCCACAGTCGAATGGGCAGGCAGAAAGGGCGAATGGTTTGATCATTCAAGGGCTGAAACCATGACTGATGCGTGATCTCAAACATGCTGCTGGAGCTTGGGTGACTGAATTTCCATCTGTCTTATGGGGACTGAGAACAACTCCAAACCGGTCGACTGACCGAACTCCTTTCTTCATGGTGTATGGCGATGAGGTTGTGCTTCCGAGTGACTTGCTACATAATGCTCCTCGAGTGGAACTCTTCTCGGAAGCTGAGGCAGAATAGTCACACAAAGATGCAGTTGATCTCCTGGAAGAAGAGCGTGAGATGGCTCTGATCCGGTCGACCATCTAGCAACAAGACATGTGTCGATTACATTCCCGTAATGTGAGAGGTTGAGCATTCCAAGAAGGAGACCTTGTGCTCCGAGTGCATCAGAAATGACCTCACAAGCTCGCTCCGGCCTGGGAAGGTCCCTTCATCATCACCAAGATGTTCCACAAGGGGCGTATCACCTCTACAACGTAGCCAAGAAAGAAGACGAGCCACACTCCTGGAATGCGGAGCTACTCCATCGTTTCTATACCTAAACACTCGGATTGACGAGTTGCAATAAGAATCTTTCAGTTTGCTTATCAAATACAAGATTTTTGCAGTATCTTAATGATTGTTATCCCGTAAACACATGTGTTCAAATCCCCTAGTGGGTGGCTTAGCCGCGAATCCCGTTCACCTAAGTTTCAAAAACACTCTGAGTGAAGAGCAACCCTCTCACTCGGGGGATTAGCCGCGAACCCGGTTTGCCTAAGTTTCAAAAACACTCCGAGTGAAGAGCAACCCTCTCACTCGGGGGCTTAGCCGTGAACACGATTCATCTAAGTTTCACAAACACTCTGAGTGGCGAGCAATCCTCCCACTCGGGGGCTTAGCCGCGAACCCGATTCGCCTAAGTTTCAAAAACACTCCGAGTGAAGAGCTTAGTCGCTTGGTTGCTTGGTTGCTTGGTTGTTCCTTGAATATTACCTTGGGGTGACTTGGGAATCCCCAAGCTTAGGGTCTTGCCACTTTTTATTCTCCTCATATCGACATCTCACCCAAAATTGAAAACTTCAATCACACAAAACTTTACGAAACTTTGTGAGGTGGGTTAGTATGATAAAACAAATCATTCACTTTGGGTACTGTAACAGATAAGATTCATACTTGTTATCACACAATTCCTACTGTAGCATATCAGTTGTACAATTTATATTGATCAATATAAGCCATAGAAACTAGAAAACAAGCAAACTATACATTCAAAACATAATCTGTCAATAACAGAACAGTCTGTATTGATGTGGACAACCACCATACTTATTCAACTCTAAAAATTCTGAAAAATTAGGACAACGTGAAAAATTTGTATATTAATCTTCTGCAAAAAGAATCAACTCAAAAACACTCTTCTGTTAAAAATGATACCAAAATTCTTGAGCATAAAAGTTTCTGTTTTTCAGCAAGATCAAATCTACTATCACCAGATATGATCCCAAGGCTTTGCTTGGCACTTTAATGAAACAAAACATGTAAAACATGATTACTTGTGATAGTCTGGCTTATTAGGGATGATAGACTACTCATATCAATAAGAAATTCCTTCTTTTCCGGGAGCCCGTTCGGAAAGAACTCCAAAGTTAAGTGTGCTCAGCTTGGAGTAGTTTCATGATGGGTGACTGCTACTTCTCGAGCTTGTATTGTATTCCCTCAGAGAGGAAAGGGTGATGCAGCACAGTAGCATAAGTATTTCCCTCAGTTTTTGAGAACCAAGGTATCAATCCAGTAGGAGACCACACGCGAGTCCCTCGCACCTGCACAAACAAATAAGAACTTCGCAGCCAACGCGATAAGGGGTTGTCTATCCCTTCACGGTCACTTACGAAAGGGAGATTTGATAGATAGGATAGGATAGTATTTTTGGTATTTTTGGTATAAGAACAGAAAGTAAAGAAAGCAAATAAACAACGGCAACAGAAATTAAAGGAAAAGTAATATGATAAAGATAGACCCGGGGGCCATAGGTTTCACTAGTGGCTTCTCTCATGATAGCAGAATTCTACGGTGGGCGAACAAATTATTATCGAGCAATTGATAGAAAAGCGCATAGTTATGAGAATATCTAGGCATGATCATTATATATAGGCATCACGTCCATAACAAGTAGACCGAAACGATTCTGCATCTACTACTATTACTCCACACATCGACCGCTATCCAGCATGCATCTAGAGTATTAAGTTCATAAGAACAGAGTAACGCCTTAAGCAAGATGACATGATGTAGAGGGATAAACTCAAGTAATATGATATAAACCCCATCTTTTTATCCTCGATGGCAACAATACAATACGTGCCTTGCTGCCCCTACTGTCACTGGGAAAGGACACCGCAAGATTGAACCCAAAGCCAAGCACTTCTCCCATTGCAAGAACTATAGATCTAGTAGGCCAAACCAAACCAATAATTCTAAGAGACTTGCAAGGATATTATAATCATACATAAAAGATTTCAGAAAAGAATCAAATATTGTTAATAGATAATATTAATCATAAACCCACAATTCATCGGATCTCGACAAACACACCATAAAAAGATTACATCAAATAGATCTCCTCGAAGATCGAGGAGAACTTTGTATTGAGATCCAAAAAGAGAGAAGAAGCCATCTAGCTAATAACTATGGACCCGAAGGTCTGTGGTAAACTACTCACAACTCATCGGTGAGGCTATGGTGTTGATGTAGAAGCACTCCGTGATCGATCCCCCCTCCGGCGGAGCTCCGGAACAGGCCCCAAGATGGGATCTCACGGGAACAGAAGGTTGCGGCGGTGGAATTAGGGTTTTCTCTGTTGCCTCAATGTTTTCAGGGTACAAGGATATATATAGGAGGAAGGAGGGCACCGCGGGAACCAGAGGGAGCCCACGAGGGTGGGCGGTGTGCCTGCCCCCCCTGGGCACGCCCTGACCCCTCATGGACGAATCTCTCGTTCCCTCGCGTATACTCCAAGTCTTCTGTGTAGACACGGTTCCAAAAATAACTCTCCCGAAGGTTTCATTCCGTTTGGACTCCGTTTGATATTCCTTTTCTACGAAACACCGAAATAGGCAAAAAACAGCAATTTGCACTGGGCCTTGGGTTAGTAGGTTAGTCCCAAAAATAATATAAAAGTGTATAATAAACCTCGTTAAACATCCAAAATAGAATATATAATAGCATGGAACAATCAAAAATTATAGATATGTTGGAGACGTATCAAGCATCCCCAAGCTTAATTCCTGCTCGTCCTCGAGTAGGTAAATGATAAAAACAGAATTTTTGATGTGGAATGCTAACCAACATAATTATCAATGTAATTCTCTTTATTATGGCATGAATGTTCAGATCCGAAAGATTCAAGACAAACGTCTATATTGACATAAGAATAATAATACTTCAAGCATACTAACAAAGCAATCATGTCTTCTCAAAATAACATGGACAAAGAAAGTTATCACTACAAAATAATATAGTCTCGCTATGCTCCCTCTTCATCACACAAAATATTTAAATCATGCACAACCCCGGTTTCAGCCAAGCAATTGTTTCATACTCAATTTTTTTCAAACCTTTCAACTTTCACGCAATACATGAGTGTGAACCATGGATCACTATAGGTGGAATAGAGTGGTGGTTGTGGAGAAGACAAAAGAGGAAGACAGTCTCACATCAACTAGGCGTGTTAATGGGCTATGGAGATGCCCATCAATAGTTATCAATGTGAGTGAGTAGGTATTGCCATGCAACAGATGCACTATAGCTATAAGTGTATGAAAGCTCATCAAAAGAAACTAAGTGGGTGTGCATCCAACTTGCTTGCTCACGAAGACCTAGGGCATTTGAGGAAGCCCATCGTCGAAATATACAAGCCAAGTTCTATAATGAAAATTCCCACTAGTATATGAAAGTGACAAAACAAGAGACTCTCTATGATGAAGATTATGGTGCTACTTTGAAGCACAAGTGTGGAAAGAATAGTAGCATTATCCCTTCTCTCTTTTCTCTCATTTTTTTTGAAGGGGCTTTCATTTTTTTTTAGTCCCTCTCTATTTTTTTGGGCCATATCCTTTTTTTATTTGGCCTTTCCTCACACGGGACAATGCTCTAATAATGAAGATCATCACACTTTTATTTACTTACAACTCAAAGATTACAACTCGAAGCTAGAACAAAATATGACTCTATGTGAATGATGATGAAGCATGTCATATGGACGAAATGGTGGAAAGTTGCATGGCAATATATCTCGGAATGACTATGGAAATGCCATGATAGGTAGGTATGGTGGCTGTTTTGAGGAAGATATATGGTGGGTGTATGGTACCGGCGAAAGTTGCGCGGTACAAGAGAGGCTAGCAATGGTGGAAGGGTGAGAGTGCGTATAATCCATGGACTCAACATTAGTCATAAAGAACTCATATACTTATTGCAAAAATCTACGAGTTATCAAAACAAAGTATTCAACGCATGCTCCTAAGGGGAGGGTTGGTAGGAGTTAACCATCGCGCGATCCCAACCTCCACACAAAGGATGACACTCAATAAATAAATCATGCTCCAACTTCGTCACATAACGGTTCACCATACGTGCATGCTACGGGAATCACAAACTTTAACACAAGTGTTTCTCAAATTCACAATTAATCCGCTAGCATGACTCTAATATCATCATCCTCATATCTCAAAACAATCATCAAGTATCAAACTTCTCCTATCATTCAATGCACTTGTATGAAAGTTTTTACTATACTCATCTTGGATGCCTATCATATTAGGATTAGTTTTATAACCCAAGCACATTACCATGCTGTTCTAAAAGACTCCAAAAAGGATATAAGTGAAGCATGAGAGATCAATAATTTCTACAACATAAAACCACCACCGTGCTCTAAAATGTATAAGTGAAGCACTAGAGCAAAAACTATCTAGCTCAAAAGATATAAGTGAACCACATAGAGTATTCTAATAAATTCTAAATCATATTTATCTCTCTCAAAAGGTGTGTCCAGCAAGGATGATTGTGGAAAAATAAAAAGCAAAGACTCAAATCATACATGACGCTCCAAGAAAAACACATATCATGAGATCAATAATTTCTACAAAATAAAACCACCACCGTGCTCTAAAAGGTATAAGTGAAGCACTAGAGCAAAAACTATCTAGCTCAAAAGATATAAGTGAACCACATAGAGTATTCTAATAAATTCTAAATCATATTTATCTCTCTCAAAAGGTGTGTCCAGAAAGGATGATTGTGGAAAAATAAAAAGCAAAGACTCAAATCATACATGACGCTCCAAGCAAAACACATATCATGTGGTGAATAAAAATATAGTCCCGAGTAAAGTTACCGATAGATGAAGACGAAAGAGGGGATGCCTTCCCGGGGCATCCCCAAGCTTAGGCTTTTGGTTGTCCTTCAATTTTACCTTTGGGTGCCTTGGGCATCCCCAAGCTTAGGCTCTTGCCACTCTTTGTTCCATAGTCCATCAAATCCATACTCAAAACTTGAAAACTTCACCACACAAAACTTAGCCAAAAATCTTGTGAGCTCCGTTATTATAAGAAAACAAACCACCACTCAAAGGTACTGTAATGAACTCATTCTTTGTTTATATTGGTGTTAAACCTACTGTATTCCAACTTCTCTATTATTCATACCCTCTGATACAACTCATAGATTCATCAAAATAAGCAAACAACACACGAAAAACAGAATCTGTCAAAAATAGAACAGTCTATAGTAATCTGTAACTTTCGAATACTTCTGTAAGTCTAAAAAATTTGAAATAAATTGGTGGACGTGAGGAATTTGTCTATTAATCATCTGAAAAAATAATCAACTAAAAAGCACTCTCCAGTAAAAAATTATAGCCAATCTCGTGAGCGCTAAAGCTTCTGTTTTTTACAGCATGATCATATAAACTTCACACAAGTCTTCCCAAAGGTTCTACTTGGCACAAACACTAATTAAAACACAAAACCACATCTAAACAAAATATATATGCAATATTTATTCCTAAACATAAGCAAAAACAAATAAAATAAAATTGGGTTGCCTCCCAACAAGCGCTATCGTTTAACGCCCCTAGCTAGGCACGATACAAGGATAGATCTAGGTATTGCCATCTTTGGTAGGCAATCCATAAGTGGCTCTCATAATAGATTCATAAGGTAATTTGATTTTCTTTCTAGGAAAGTGCTCCATGCCTTTCCTTAATGGAAATTGGAATATAATATTTCCTTCCTTCATATCAATAATTGCACCAATCGTTCTAAGGAAAGGTCTACCAAGAATAATAGGACATGAAGGATTGCAATCTATATCAAGAATAATGAAATCTACGGGCACATAATTCCTATTGGCAACAATAAGAACATCATTAATCCTTCCCATAGGTTTCTTAATGGTAGAATCTGCAAGATGCAAATTTAAAGAACAATCATCAAGCTCATGGAAACCTAACATATCACACAAAGTTTTTGGAATTGTGGAAACACTTGCACCCAAATCACACAAAGCAAAGCATTCATGATCTTTAATCTTAATTTTAATAGTAGGTTCCCACTCATCATAAAGCTTTCTAGGGATATAAACTTATAATTCAAGTTTTTCTTCATAAGATTGCATTAAAGCATCAACTATGTGTTTGGTAAAAAGCCTTATTTTGATTATAAGCATGAGGAGAATTTAGCACATATTGCAACAAGGAAATACAATCTAGTAAAGAGCAATTATCATAATTGAATCCCTTGAAATCCAAAATAGTGGGTTCATCGCTATGCAAAGTTTTAATCTCTTCAATCCCACTTTTAACAATTTTAGCATCAAGATCTAAAAACTCCGAATTATTGGGATGCCTTTTAACTAAAGTAGACTCATCTCCAGTACCATCTTTATCAAGATTTATACTACAAAACAAGGATCTAATAGGAGACACATCAATCACTTTTAGATCTTCATCTTTACTTTCATGATAACTAGAATAACACGCTTTCATAAAGTAATCCTTTTTAGCACGCATCCTAGCGGTTCTTTCTTTGCACTCATCAATGGAAATTCTCATGGCTTTGAGAGACTCATTGATATCATGATTAGGAGGAATAGATCTAAGTTTCAAAGAATCAACATCAAGAGTAATTCTATCCATGTTTCTAGCCAACTCATCAATCTTAAGCAATTTTTCTTCAAGAAAGGCATTGAAATTCTTTTGTGAATTCATAAATTCTTTAAAACTAGTCTCAAATTCAGAGGGCATCTTACCAAAATTTCCATAAGATTTATTGTAGGAATTACCATAATTATTAGAGGAATTACTAGGAAAAGTCCTAGGATTAAAGTTTCTTCTATAAGCATTGTTACCAAAATTATTCCTACCAACAAAATTCACATCCAAAGATTCATTGTTATTTTCAATAAATGTGGATAAAGGCATATCATTAGGATCAGAAGAAGCAGTCTTAGTAGAAAATAATTTCATAAGTTCATCCACATTTCCACTCAAAACACTAATCTCTTCAATAGCATGCACTTTTTCACTAGTAGATCTTTCGGTGTGCCATTGAGAATAGTTAACCATAATATTATCTAGGAGTTTGGTAGCTTCTCCTAAAGTGCTTTCCATAAAAGTGCCCCCCCTGCAGCCGAATCTAAAAGATTTATAGAAGCAAAATTCAAGCTAGCATAAAAGTTTTGTATAATCATCCATAAGTTCAAACCATGTGTAGGGCAATTACGTATCATTAATTTCATTCTCTCCCCAGCTTGTGCAACATGCTCATCATCTAGTTGCTTAAAATTCATAATATTGTTTCTAAGAGAAATAATCTTAGCGGGAGGAAAATACTTAGAGATAAAGGCATCTTTGTAGTTATTCCATGAATCAATACTATTTCTAGGCAAAGAAGAAAACCAGGTTTTAGCACGATCTCTAAGTGAAAACAGAAATAGCTTTAATTTAACAATATCATTATCCATATCCCTCTTCTTTTGCATATCACATAAATCAACAAAGTTGTTCAGATGGGTAGCGGCATCTTCACTAGGAAAGCCAGAAAATTGATCTTTCATGCCAAGATTCAACAGAGCAGCATTGATCTCACAAGATTCAACATCTAAGATAGGAGCAATTGGCGTGCTGATAAAATCATTATTGTTGGTATTGAAAAAGTCACACAATCTGGTATCATCTTGAGCCATAGTGACAAGCAAGCAATCCAACACACAAGCAAACAAGAGGCAAGCGAACGGTAAAACACACGGAGAAAAGAAGGGCAAATAAAACGGCAAGGGTGAAGTGGGGGAGAGGAAAACGAGAGGCAAATCATGTAATGCGAAGGATAAGGGTTTGTGATAGGTACTTGGTATATGACTTTTGTGTAGATCTCCCCGGCAACGGTGCTAGAAATTCTTCTTGTTACTTCTCGAGCTTGCATTGTATTCCCTCAAAGAGGAAAGGGTGATGCAGCACAGTAGCGTAAGTATTTCCCTTAGTTTTTGAGAACCAAGGTATCAATCCAGTAGGAGACCACGCGTGAGTCCCTCGCACCTGCACAAACAAATAAGAACTTCACAACCAACGCGATAAGGGGTTGTCGATCCCTTCACGGTCACTTACGAAAGTGAGATCTGATAGATATGATAGGATAGTATTTTTGGTATTTTTGGTATAAGAACAGAAACTAAAGAAAGCAAATAAACAACGGCAACAGAAATTAAAGAAAAAGTAATATGATAAAGATAGACCCGGGGGCCATAGGTTTCACTAGTGGCTTCTCTCATGATAGCAAAATTTTACGGTGGGTGAACAAATTACTGTCGAGCAATTGATAGAAAAGTGCATAGTTATGAGAATATCTAGGCATGATCATTATATATAGGCATCACGTCTGTAACAAGTAGACCGAAATGATTCTGCATCTATTACTATTACTCCACACATCGACCGCTATCCAGCATGCATCTAGAGTATTAAGTTCATAAGAACAGACTAACGCCTTAAGAAAGATGACATGTGCTACCTCTTGAGCTTGCGTTGTATTCCCTCGAAGAGGAAAGGGAGATGCAGCACAGTAGCGTAAGTATTCCCCTCAGTTTTTGAGAACCAAGGTATCAATCCAGTAGGAGACCATGCGCCAATCCCTCGCACCTGCACAAACAAATAAGAACTTCGCAGCCAACACGATAAGGGGTTGTCAATCCCTTTACGGTCACTTACGAGAGTGAGATCTGATAGAGATGATAATTATATTTTTGGTATTTTTAGTTTAATAAAACAGCAAATAAAAGCAAGAAAAGTAAAGTAGATGTAGATTGATATGTTGAGAATAGACCCGGGGGCCATAATTTTCTCTAGTGGTTTCTCTCATGATAGCGGTATTCCACGGCGGGTAAACAAATTAGTGTCGAGCAATTGATAGAAAAGTGAATAATTATGAGACTATTTAGGCATTATCATTGTATATAGGAATCACGTCCGAGACAAGTAGACCGAAACGATTCTGCATCTACTACTATTACTCCACACATCGACCGCTATCCAGCATGCATCTAGTGTATTGAGTTCATACGAACAGAGTAACGCTTTAAGCAAGATGACATGATGTAGAGGGATAAACTCAAGCAATATTATGAAAACCCCATCTTTTTATCCTCGATGGCAACAATACAATATGTGCCTTGCTGCCCCTACTGTCACTGGGAAAGGACACCGCAAGATTGAACCCAAAGCCAAGCACTTCTCCCATTGCAAGAACTATAGATCTAGTAGGCCAAACCAAACCAATAATTCGAAGAGACTTGCAAGGATATTATGAGCACACATAAAAAGTTCAGAGAAGAACCAAATATCTTTCATAGATAACCTTGATAATAAACTAACAATTCATCGGATCTCGACAAACACACCGCAAAAAGAGATTACATCGAATAGATCTCCTCGAAGACCGAGGAGAAACTTTGTATTGAGATCCAGAGAGAGAGAAGAAGCCATCTAGATACTAGCTATGGACCCGAAGGTCTATGGTAAACTACTCACAACTCATGGTGAGGGCGATGATGATGATGAAGGCCTCCGTGATGGATCCCCCTCCCGGAACAAGCTCCAAGATGGGATCTCCACAGGAACAGAAGCTACGGCAGTGGAATTAGGGTTTTCTCTCTGCGTATGGAGTTTCTAGGGTACGTAGGTATATATAGGAAGAAGGAGGGCACCGGGGGCCGTGTGGGCCAGCCTCGAGGCACGGGGGCGTGCCTTGGGAAGGGGGGGCGCCCCCCACCCTCGAGGGTAGCCCAGCTGTCCCCTGACTTGGTCCTGACGCTTTTCGTGCGTTATTTTCTCCAAAAATATCTCTCGCGAAGGTTTCATTCCGTTCGGACTCCGTCTGATATTCCTTTTCTGCAAAACCCTGAAATAGGCAAAAAAACAGCAATCTGGACTGGGCCTTTGGGTTAGTAGGTTAGTCCCAAAAATGATATAAAAGTGAATGATAAAGCCCATTAAACATCCAAGACTTCATAAATAATAGCATGGAACAATGAAACATTATAGATACGTTGGAGACGTATCAAGCATCCCCAAGCTTAATTCCTGCTCGTCCTCGAGTAGGTAATTTTTTATGTGGAATGCTAACCAATGTAGTTTTTCAATGTAATTCTCTTAATTGTGGCATGAATGTTTAGATCTGAAAGATTCAAGATAAAAGTCCATATTGACATAAGAAATAATAATACTTCAAGCAATACTAACAAAGCAATCATGTCTTCTCAAAATACCATGGCTAAAGGAAGTTATCCCTACAAAATCATATAGTCTGGCTATGCTCCCTCTTCATCACACAAAATATTCATATCATGCACAACCCCGATTTCAGCCAAGCATTTGTTTTCATACTCTATTTTTTTCAAACCTTTCAACTTTCACGTAATACATGAGCGTGAGCCATGTATATAGCACTATGGGTGGAATAGAGGTGGTTGTGGAGAAGACAAAAAGAGGAAGATAGTCTCACATTGACTAGGCGTGTCAACGGGCTATGGAGATGCCCATTAATAGATATCAATGTGAGTGAGTAGCGATTGTTATGCAACAGATGCACTAGAGCTAAATATGAATGAAAGCTCAACAAAAGAAACTAGTGGGTGTGCATCCAACTTGCTTGCTCACGAAGACCTGGGGCATTTGAGGAAGCCCGTTGTTCGAATATACAAGCCAAGTTCTATAATGAAAATTCCCACTAGTATATGAAAGTCACTAATCTTGAGACTCTCTACAATGAAGATCATGGTGCTACTTTGAAGCACAAGTGTGGAAAAAGATAGTAGCAATTGTCCCTTCTCTCTTTTCTCTCATTTTTTTGGAGGGGCTTTTCTCTCCTTTTTTTATTAGCCCCTCTCTATTTTTTTTAGGCCTTCTCTTTTTTTATTGGCCTTTCCTCACACGGGACAATGCTCTAATAATGATAATCATCACACTTTTTGTTACAACTCGAAATTACAACTCGATACTACAACAAGTATGTCTCTACATGAATGCCTCCGGCGGTGTACCGGCATAAGCAATGAATCAAGAGCGACATATATAAAAAATTATGCATGGTGGCTTTGCCACAACTACGATGTCAACTACATGATCATGCATGGCACTATGACAATATGATGCGTGTCATATGAACAGAACGGTGGAAAGTTGCATGGCAATATATCTCGGAATGGCTATGGAAATGCCATGATAGGTAGGTATGGTGGCTGTTTTGAGTAACAATATGGTGGCTGTTTTGAGGAAGGATATATAGTGGGTTTATGGTACCGGCGAAAGTTGCGCGGTACAAGAGAGGCTAGCAATGGAAGGGTGAGAGTGCGTATAATCCATGGACTCAACATTAGTCATAAGAACTCATATACTTATGGCAAAAATCTACGAGTCATCAAAAACAGAGCAATCAACGCATGCTCCTAGGGGGGAGGTTGGTAAGAGTTAACCATCGCGTGCCCCCGGCCTCCACACAAAGGTTGGCACTCTACAAATACCTCATGCTCTAACTTCGTCACATAGCGGTTCACCATACGTGCATGATACGGGAATCACTAACCTTAACACACGTATTCTTCAATTTCATAATAAATCCACTAGCATGACTCTAATATCACTATCCTCATGTCTCAAAACAATTATCAAGCATCCAACATCTCATTCTATTCAATGCACTTGGTGTGAATTTTTTACTACATTGACATTGGATGTTTATCATGTGAAGACTAGTTTATTTATCCTAAACACATTACCATGCTGTTTTAATGGACTCTCAAATATATATAAGTGAATCATGAGAGTTCAACAATTTCTACAAAATATTACCACCACCGTGCTCTAAAAGATATAAGTGAAGCACTAGAGCAAAAACTATTCAACTCAAAAGATATAAGTGAAGCACACCGAGTGTTCTAATAATTTCTAGGCCATATTTAACTCTCTCAAATAGGTGTGTCCATCAAGGATGATTGTGGAAAACTAACAAGCAAAGACTCAAATTATACAAGACGCTCCAAGCAAAACACATAGCATGTTGCGAATAAAAATATAGCTCCAAGTATAGTTACCGATGGATGAAGATGAAAGAGGGGATGCCTTCCCGGGGCATCCCCAAGCTTAGGCTTTTGATTATCTTGAATTTTCTTTGGGTGCCATGGGCATCCCCAAGCTTAGGCCCTTGCTACTCCTTGTTCCATAGTCCATCAAAGCAATACTCAAAACTTGAAAACTTCACAACACAAAACTTAGACAAAAATTCTCGTGAGCTCCGTTAGTAAGAGAAAGCAAACCACTACTCAAAGGTACAGCAAGGAATTCATTCTTTGTTTATATTGGTGTTAAACCTACTGTACTCCAAGTTCTCTATGATTCATATCCTCCAATATTACTCATAGATGCATTGGAATAAGCAAACAACACACGAAAAACAGAATCTGTCAAAAACAGAACAGTCTGTAGTAATCTGCAGGGTTCGCCTACTTCTGGAACTCCAAAAAATTCAAAATAAATTTTTAAATTTGCTCAATTTGTCTACTAATCAGCAGCAAAAAGAATCAACTAAAAATCACGCTCCAGTAAAATCTGAAGACTACTTTAGCGAGTGCTAACGATTCTGTTTTTCACAGCAAGATCAAATAAACTTCACACAAGTCTTACCAAAGGTTATACTTGGCACAAACACTAAACAAAACATGAAACCACATCTAATAAGAGGCTAGATGCAATATTTATTCCCTAACAGCAACAAAAACAAAAAAAACAAAAAAATGGGTTGCCTCCCAACAAGCGCTATCGTTTTACGCCCCTAGCTAGGCACGATTTTAGTGATGCTCTCATGAAAGACAAGAATTGAAGCACAAGGAGAGCATCATAAAGAACATGGCAAACACATCTAAGTCTAACATACTTCCTATGCATAGGCATTTTATAGGAAAACAAATTAGCAAGACAAGCAAGATCTAGCATATGAAAGGAAGAAGAAAGAAACAAGATCAATCTCAACATGAAGAGGGGTAATTTAGTAGCATGAAGATTTCTACAACCATATTTTCCTCTCTCATAATAGTTGCATGTAGGATCATAAGAAAATTCAACAAAATAGCTATCACATAACATATTCTCAACACGATGCGCATGCATGCAAAGTTGACACTCTTCCAAAATAGTGGGATTAACATTAACTAAAGTCATGACCTCTCCAAACCCACTTTTATCAAAAGTTTCATAAGATTGAACATTCTCCAAGTATGTGAGATCTAAAGTTGACACTCTTCCAAACCCACTTTCAATATTAATGCAAACATTATCATCAATCTTATATTCATCATGGGGATTAAATAAATTTTCAAGATCATAAGAAGAATCACCCCAATCATGATCATTGCAACAAGTAGTGTACATAGCAATACTAGCATCCCCAAGCTTAGGGTTTTGCATATCATTAGCACAATTGACATTAATAGAATTTGTAATAACATCACTGCAATCATGCTTTTTACTCAAGGAGCTATCGTGAATCAATTTATGTTTTTCTTTCAACACTTCGTCACAATTTTCAGATTCACTAATTTCAAGCAAAACCCCATAAAGATAATCTAGTGCAGTCAACTCACTAGCAATAGGTTCAACATAATTATATCTCTTAAAGAGATTAGCAAGTGGATGAGGATCCGTACTTTAGCAAGCGAAGATGCAAGCTAATTGAGGGCACATAGCACACAAGCAAACAAGAGGCAAGCGGACGGTAAACACACGGCAGAAGAAGGGCAAATAAAACGGCAAGGGTGAAGTGGGGGAGAGGAAAACGAGAGGCAAATAAATGTAATGCGAAGGATAAGGGTTTGTGATAGGTACTTGGTATATGACTTTTGTGTAAGCCTCCTCGGCAACGGTGCTAGAAATTGGCTAGTTGACGGGGTGGCAAATCTTGACTTCACTTGGCGTGAGTCTCCCCGGCAACGGCGCCAGAAATTCTTCTTGCTACCTCTAGAGCTTGCGTTGTATTACCTTGAAGAGGAAAGGCAGATGCAGCACAGTAGCGTAAGTATTTCCCTCGGTTTTTTAGAACCAAGGTATCAATCCATTAGGAGACCACGCGACAGTCCCTCGCACCTGCACAAACAAATAAGAACTTCGCAGCCAACGCGATAAGGGGTTGTCAATCCCTTTACGGTCACTTACGAGAGTGAGATCTGATAGAGATGATAATTATATTTTTGGTATTTTTAGTTTAATAAAACAGCAAATAAAAGCAAGAAAAGTAAAGTAGATGTAGATTGATATGTTGAGAATAGACCCGGGGGGCATAGTTTTCTCTAGTGGCTTCTCTCATGATAGCGGTATTCTACGGCGGGTAAACAAATTACTGTCGAGCAATTTATAGAAAAGCGAATAATTATAAGACTATCTAGGCATGATCATTGTATATAGGCATCACGTCCGAGACAAGTAGACCGAAAAGATTCTGCATCTACTACTATTACTCCACACATCGACCGCTATCCAGCATGCATCTAGTGTATTGAGTTCATACGAACAGAGTAACGCTTTAAGCAAGATGACATGATGTAGAGGGATAAACTCAAGCAATATGATGAAAACACCATATTTTTATCCTCGATGGCAACAATACAATACGTGCCTTGCTGCCCCTACTGTCACTGGGAAAGGACACCGCAAGATTGAACCCAAAGCCAAGCACTTCTCCCATTGCAAGAACTATAGATCTAGTAGGCCAAACCAAACCAATAATTCGAAGAGACTTGCAAGGATATTATGAGCACACATAAAAAGTTCAGAGAAGAACCAAATATCTTTCATAGATAACCTTGATCATAAACTCACAATTCATCGGATCTCGACAAACACACCGCAAAAAGAGATTACATGGAATAGATCTCCTCGAAGACCGAGGAGAACTTTGTATTGAGATCCAGAGAGAGAGAAGAAGCCATCTAGATACTAGCTATGGACCTGAAGGTCTGTGGTAAACTACTCACAACTCATGGTGAGGGCGATGATGATGATGATGAAGGCCTATGTGATGGATCCCCCTCCCGAAACAGGCTCCAAGATGGGATCTCCACGGGAACAGAAGCTACGGCGGTGGAATTAGGGTTTTCTCTCTGCGTATGGAGTTTCTGGGGTACGTAGGTATATATAGGAAGAAGGAGGGCATCGGGACCATGTGGGCCAGCCTCGAGGCAGGGAGGCGCGCCCCCCACCCTCGAGGGCAGCCCAGTTGTCCCCTGACTTGATCCTGACGCTTTCCGTGCGTGATTTTCTCCAAAAATATCTCTCGCGAAGGTTTCATTCCGTTTGGACTCCGTCTGATATTCCTTTTCTGCAAAACCCTGAAATAGGCAAAAAAACAGCAATCTGGACTGGGCCTTTGGGTTAGTAGGTTAGTCCCAAAAATGATATAAAATTGAATGATAAAGCCCATTAAACATCCAAGACTTCATAAATAATAGCCTGGAACAATCAAAAATTATAGATACGTTGGAGACGTATCTACATGATGTAGAGGTATAAACTCAAGCTGTATGATATAAACCCCATCTTTTTATCCTCGATGGCAACAATACAATACGTGCCTTGCTGCCCCTACTGTCACTGGGAAAGGACACCGCAAGACTGAACTCAAAGCCAAGCACTTCTCCCATTGCAAGAACTATAGATCTAGTAGGCCAAACGAAACCAATAATTCGAAGAGTCTTGCAATGATATTATAATCATACATAAAAGATTTCAGAAAAGAATCAAATATTTTTCATAGATAATTGCTACTTCTCGAGCTTGTGTTGTATTCTCTCGAAGAGGAAAGGGAGATGCAGCACAGTAGCATAAGTATTTCCCTCAGTCTTTCAGAACCAAGGAATTAATCCAGTAGGAGACCACGCGCGAGTCCCTCGCACCTGCACAAATAAATAAGAACTTCACAGCCAACGCGATAAGGGGTTGTCAATTCCTTTACGGTCACTTACGAAAGTGAGATCTGATAGATATGATAGTTTATATTTTTGGTATTTCTGGTTATAAAAACAGAAAGTAAAAGCGGAAAAGGTAAAGTAGATGTAGATTGATATGTTGAGAATAGACTCGGGGGCCATAGTGTTCTCTAGTGGCTTCTCTCATGATAGCGATATTCTAGGCCGGGTAAACAAATTACTGTCGAGCAATTGATAGAAAAGCGAATAATTATGAGACTATCTAGGCATGATCATTGTATATAGGCATCACGTCCGAGACAAGTAGACTGACTCCTGCCTGCATCTACTACTATCACTCCACACATCGACCGCTATCCAGCATGCATCTAGTGTATTGAGTTCATAAGAACAGAGTAACGCCTTAAGCAAGATGACATGATGTAGAGGGATAAACTCAAGCAATATGATATAAACCCCATCTTTGTATCCTCGATGGCAACAATACAATACGTGCCTTGCTGCCCCTACTATCATTGCGAAAGGACACCGTAAGATTGAACCCAAAGCCAAGCACTTCTCCCATTGCAAGAACTATAGATCTAGTAGGCCAAACCAACCCAATAATTCGAAGAGACTTGCAAGGATATTATGAGCACACATAAAGAGTTAAGAAAAGAACCAAATATTTCTCATAGATAATCTTGATCATGAACCCACAATTCATCGGATCTCGACAAACACACCGTGTCGGTGTACTAAGGTAGGGGTACCCCAGTACCCCAACTTGTGCACGGGCAGTTGCAGCTTCCCGCGGCAAGGTTTACTGCGGGCTCGCCGGAGACCTTCCTGCTCCTTATTAAACCATTCAAAAACAAAGTATAAAAGGAAGAAGACCAAGACCCCGGTAAGAGGAGCTTGCCGGGAAGGCCGTACCAGGCTCAAGACCGCCCCACTAGCACAAGGCCCTGGCAAGAGGAGCTTGCCAGGAAGACTAGGAGACAAAGCCTCGGCGCTACATGCGCCCCGGCAAGGGGCCCGGGGAGCGGCAAGCTCCCGGGCCCGGCAAGATCAAGGCCCCGGCAAGGTGCTTGCCGGGGAGGTTGCGCTGTGTGCCCGCGCTCCAGCTCATCGGCCCACGCGTCGCCCTGGGGCCTATCCAGGGACGCGTGGCGGATGGCTGTGCAGCCTGGGGTACACGGTGGCACTCCACGGTGATGGATCCATCGCCGTGGCAGACGGAGACGCTAAGGCGGGAGCTTTTGGGGTCGACGGCGACGGGCATTAAATGCCCTTGTCCCCCACTGTTAAAGTAGGTATAGACCACTGTTCTGTACTGTAGCTCCACTGTTCCCGCACTGTTACAACTACCACCTCTTTTACGTTTTTACCCCTTTCTCCTACGTTGACACCTGTCGGTGACCCCTTACACTATAAAAGGAGGCCCATGCACAACGTGGAGGGGGTTCGGAACCTAGATCACTCTCACGCTCGGTGTAGCTGCTTCTTCAAGCTCCCGAGCACTCAACTCAATACACAACCAAGCAGGAGTAGGGTTTTACGCATCCGTGCGGCCCGAACCTGGGTAAAACTGCCCGCGTGCTCGCTACGATCCGCTCTTTGTGCTCCCTCCGCCCTCGTACCGCACAGACAAGGGGCTCCGGTCCCATAGGTGTTCGTGGCGGACAGTTTCCCCCGACATCTTTGGCGCGCCAGGTAGGGGGCGTCGAGGTTGTGCGAACCTGATCTGGCGTTCGCGTGGGCGCACTCTTCATCAACCTCTCTAGCTTCATCAGCAACTTCATCAGCGACAACTCCATGGCCCCGAAGAAGAAGCCTTCGGAGGTCGGAGGCCCGTCTGCGTCTCACCCGCCGCCACCAGAGCCAACGGTGGGCGGGGGAGACGCCGTCGGAAGGGTGGTTGCCGGTGAGGACACTCACGGTGCCACCAGATCCAAGAACAGGACGGACGACCGGACCTCGGTCTCCGTGGACGCGCCGCGTCCATCGCAGCACACGACGACCCCGCAGCGCCATACCACGGGAGGTGGTATCCGCTTGCTGGGGCAAGGCCAAACCGGAGGCTCGCGGGACGCCCCGGACCCCCGTCCGGGCACAAGCAAAGCGAAGGCGCCGGCGCGGGACCCCGCTCCTTCTAACGTTGTTAGAAGTCCGAGCGTATCCCGCTCCTCGCACCGCTCGCCCGCGTTCCCCTCCACTCCAGCGGAAGCGCTCGCAAGAGCGCAACTGCTCCTCGACTTTCCTCCAGCGGCCGACAAGGCCGAAGAATGGAGGGCCACCATCCGGAGCCTGATAGACTTCGCCAACAACGACTCTCCACAGCAGCCGTCGGCCTCACGGCCGCGGCAAGCTGAGAAGACGAAGGCTATCGGCGACAAGACTGCTGGGGGTGCGACAAGCGTGCACTCCCCGCCGCAGAAACAGAAGACGCCGCCCCGCCGGAACAACCCCGACGACGGCTCCACAGCCTCGTCGGACCCGCGGGCCCGTCGGGACCAGCGCCAGGTCCTCGACGACCGGCGAGATGAAGACGCTCGGACCACAATCGAGCGCCGCCGAGAAGCTCGGCGACAATCCGACAAGAGAGCTGGGAACACTGTCGACGCGCACGCGCCCGGTGAACCAGGCGACTTGCCGTACGCGGCAGGCTGCCCTGCGTTCACCCGCGAGCTGCGGCGCGTCCAGTGGCCCAGCATGAAGAATTTCAAGCCCGATGTACCGGAGAAGTACGACGGCAAGACGCACCCCTCGGAGTTTCTCAGCGTCTACACCATCGCAGTACAAGCTGCCGGGGGGCGCGACGAGAAGATCTTGGCGAATTACTTCCCGCTCGTGCTAAAGCCGAACGTCCGTTCGTGGCTCATGCACTTGCCGGAAGGTTCCATCTCTTCTTGGGCCGACCTTTGCCACCAGTTTGTTGGCGCCTTCACCGGTGGCCACAAACCCCATGGCCAGGAGAGCGATCTCCATATTTTGGCCCAGAAGGAAGGCGAGCCCCTGCGCAAGTATATCCAACGCTTCAGCCGGGTGCAGCACAACATCCCTGACGTTCACCCTGCCGCGGTTATCAGCGCGTTCCATCAGAACGTGCGTAACCGCCGCATGCGTGAGGAAATGGCGATGACCAAGATTAGGGACGTCAGCGAGCTCTACGCTCTTGCTGACAAGTGCGCACGCGCAGAAGAGGGGAGGAAACTCCCCGGGGAGGATGCTGGCGCAGGGGGAAGCGACAGCGACGACACCGCCCCGGCAAAGAAGAGCCGGCGGCGGAACAACAGAAAGAAGGGCAAGAAGGAGGAGCTTGCCGTTGAGAAGTCCGGCAAGGAGGCCCCCGCCAAGCAAGCACAGGCTGGCGGCTCCGGCAAGGAGCCTGCCCCTGCAGCGGCGGCCGACAAGCCGGCTAGCTCCGACAAGCAATACTGTAAGATTCACCGCACCAAGGGTCACGATCTCTCCAACTGCAAGCGCGTCGAGTACCTCGTCGAGCAGCAAAAAGCTGAGTACGAGAGGCGCGACAAGGAGAAGGCCCAAGGTGGCGGGGAAGAGCCCAGCAAGAAGCGGCCGTTCAACGGCCGGGGAGGACGCCGCGGCAAGGCTAAGCAGCGGCAAGGGGATCGACCTCCCCGGGGCCGCGACAACGACGAAGACGACGATGAAGACATGGAGGACGACGAGAACAGCGAGCAGGAGTTCCAGAAGGCCACGGAGGTCCTGTGCGTCGACGGTGGCGCCTCCCTGCACACCTCCCACCGCCAGCTAAAACAGTGGGTGCGTGAGGTGAACGCAGCGGAGCCGCCCGTGGAGTCGCGCAGGCTCCTCAAATGGTCCAGCACGCCCATCGTTTTTGATCTTGAGGATCACCCTGACCGCACCACTGCGGTCGGGTGCTTGCCGATGCTGGTTTCTCCCACCATCCGCAACCTCAAGGTCACCAAAATGTTGGTAGACGGCGGGGCCGGCCTGAACTTGATCTCCTCTGCTGTGATCAAGAAACTCCAGATTCAAGACGGCGAGCTCGAAGAGACCGGTTCATTCCAAGGAATCAACCCGGGAAGGAGCAAGCCCAAGGGAAAGATCACTCTGCCGGTGACCTTTGGCGGGGAGCTCAACTTCAGAACTGAGCGCATCACCTTTGACGTCGCCGATATTCCATTGCCCTACAATGGAATACTTGGCCGTCCTGCCCTCGCCAAGTTCATGGCAGCTTCCCACTATGCTTACAACGTGCTGAAGATGCCGGGGCCAATAAGCGTCATCACTGTCCACAGCGACAAGAAGGATGCGCTTATTTGCGCCGACAAGATTTACCGGGATGCGGCAGCTGCGGTCGAGAAGGATACTCTTGCCGCTAAAGCTCCCGGGGGGAAGAAGGCGAAGACCAAGTCCGGCAAGTGCTCTGGGACCCACTCCGGCAACCGCACCTCCTCGGAGTGCTGCGCTGCCGTCGAGGACGTTCCATCGAGCTCCACCGGCAAGAGTAAGAAAGGAATGGCTGCTCCTCCAGCAACCAAGAAGGTGTCCGCAAAGGAGGACGGCACTGGTGGTACCTTCACCATCAGTGCCGCCCTCGACAGCAAATAGGAAAGCGCGCTCGTTGCCTTCCTGCGGGCGAATGTCGATGTGTTTGCCTGGCAACCATCTGACATCCCCGGTGTTCCCAGGAAGGTGATTGAGCACAAGCTTGCTGTCTGTCCTCATGCGCGGCCCATCAAGCAGAAAGTGAGGAAGCAAGCCGTGGAGCGCCAAGAGTTCATCAACGAGGAAATCAAGAAGCTAGAAGCAGCAGGCCTAGTTAGAGGTGTGATCCATCCGACGTGGTTGGCAAACCCAGTCGTCGTGCGCAAGGCCAACGGGAAGTGGAGATTGTGTATAGACTTCACCGATGTCAATAAAGCATGTCCCAAGGATCCATTCCCTTTGCCGCGCATTGACCAGATCGTTGACTCCACTGCCGGATGTGAGCTACTCTGTTTTCTTGATGCATACTCAGGCTATCATCAGATTTTCATGGCTAAGGAAGATGAAGAGAAGACTGCGTTTATCACTCCATGTGGCACTTATTGCTTTATCCGCATGCCATTTGGATTGAAGAATGCAGGCTCAACCTTTGCAAGGGTAGTGTACACTGCTTTTGAGCCACAGATCCACACAAATGTAGAAGCTTACATGGATGACATCGTGGTGAAGAGCAAGAGCAAAGAAACCCTGATTCAAGACTTGGAAGAAACGTTTCAGAATCTGCGCAGGATACAGCTCAAGTTGAACCCCGAGAAGTGCGTCTTTGGAGTCCCCTCCGGCAAGCTTCTCGGGTTCTTTGTATCACAGAGGGGGATTGAAGCCAACCCCGACAAGATCAAAGCCATCGAGCAGATAGAGGCCCCGAAGCGCGTCAAGGATGTCAGAAGGCTTGCAGGTTGTGTTGCTGCCCTCAGTAGGTTCATTTCAAAGTCTGCAGAACGCGCCCTACCTTTCTTCAAAATCTTGAAGAAGGCAGGTCCCATGAGGTGGACTCCGGAAGCGGAGGCGGCGTTGCAGGATTTGAAACAGTACCTGTCCTCCACTCCTATACTTGTCGCACCTAGACCACAGGAAAAGTTGTTGCTATACTTAGCGGCAACCAACCAAGTGGTTAGTGCTGCGTTAGTAGCGGAGAGGGAGTCCGACGAGGAGTCAGCATCACCGGCAAGCGAATCCAGCGACAAGCAGGGGGCTGTCCCGACAAGCTCTGGTCCCGACAAGGAAGACTCTGCGCAGGAGCAAGGAGAGGTGCGGAAGAAGATGGTGCAGCGCCCAGTGTATTTTGTAAGTTCCCTTCTCCAGGGGGCTAGATCAAGATACTCTGGTGTGCAAAAATTGCTTTTCGGCCTCCTCATGGCCTCGAGAAAGCTGCGCCATTACTTCCAAGCCCATGAGATAACAGTGGTCACTCGCTTTCCGTTGAAGAGGATATTGCACAATCCAGAAGCAACAGGCAGGATCGTTGAGTGGGCACTGGAGCTGTCGAGCTTTGGACTCAAGTTTGAAAGTACTTCAACCATACAGAGCCGAGCTTTGGCAGAATTCATAGCTGAGTGGACCCCAACGCCAGAAGATGAAGTTCAAGAAACAAGTGCACCCGTACAAGAAGCGACAAGTGAATGGGTAATGTATTTTGACGGTGCCTTCTCGCTGCAAGGCGCCGGTGCCGGCGTGGTACTCATCGCGCCCACCGGAGAACACCTCAAATATGTTATCCAGATGCACTTTCCCAGGGAGCAAGCGACAAACAACACCGCAGAATATGAAGGCTTGCTTGCCGGCCTCAGGATTGCGGCCGAACTTGGGATCAGAAAGCTGATTGTGCGGGGCGATTCTCAGTTGGTGGTCCGACAAGTTAACAAGAGCTATCAAAGCCCTTTGATGGAAGCATATGTCGATGAAGTGAGAAAGCTTGAAGAGCACTTTGAAGGTCTGCAGATGGAGCACGTCCCAAGGGCTCAAAATGAGATTGCAGATGGCCTTTCAAAGTGCGCCGCGATGAAGTTACCTGTGGAACCAGGGACCTTTTTGCTCAAGCTGACTCAGCCATCCGTTACACCATCAATTGGGCAGTCCAAGAAGAGAAAGTTGGTCTCCGGCGACTACTTGCCGGCGGATCTTCCTGAAACCGCCGCCAAGGTCCCCAAGCCCAACAACCAGAACGCTGAGGAACAGTTTGCTCCTGCAAGTCCTCAGGCTTGTACAGTTGAAGCAAACGTTCCCGGCAAGCCTCGCCCCGGTGAGCTTGCCGGGGGACCGTCGGCTCCGGCAGGACCAGAGGTCTTTGCCGTAGAAGCTGAGGTTCCCGCAGCAGCCCTCGAGCCTTTAGTCCTTGCCGTCGAGCCTCGGGCTCCGGCATGGGCGCAGCAGATCGTCCGTTTTCTGCAAACTGGAGAACTTCCCGACGACCCTCAAGAGATAGAGAAGATAACCAGGCAGTCAAGTATGTACCAGTTCGTGGATAACGAGCTGTACAGAAGAAGGCTCAATGGTGTCAGACTGAAGTGTATCTCCAGGGAAGATGGACAGAAGCTGTTGGCGGAAATACACGGAGGCATATGCGGCCACCACATTGGCGCAAGGGCGCTTGCCGGGAAAGCTTTCCGGCAAGGGTTCTTTTGGCAAGAAGCCCTCCAAGATGCAACTGCACTAGTAACCAAGTGTGAAGCGTGCCAGTTCCATGCAAAGCAAATCCATCAGCCAGCTCAAGCTCTCCAAACAATCCCTTTATCATGGCCCTTCTCGGTCTGGGGGCTCGACATCCTCGGCCCTTTCCCTCGAGCTGTCGGGGGCTTTGAGTACTTGTACGTTGCAATCGACAAGTTCACAAAGTGGCCAGAAGTGGAGCCAGTGAGGAAGGTGACAGCACAGTCAGCGGTCAGGTTCTTCAGGTCGATTGTTTGCCGTTTCGGGATCCCTAACAGGATCATCACCGACAACGGTACGCAATTCACTAGTCGCACCTTCATGCGGTATGTCCAAGACCTTGGCGCCAAGGTCTGTTTCGCTTCTGTTGCTCACCCGAGGAGCAACGGTCAAGCGGAGAGGGCAAACGCTGAAGTGCTGCGCGGACTCAAGACAAGGACCTTTGACAGGCTGCGCAAGTGCGGAAGAAATTGGATAGAGGAGCTCCCGGCGGCTCTTTGGTCAATCAGAACGACACCAAGTCGAGCCACCGGACAGACACCTTTTGCTCTAGTCTATGGAGCAGAAGCAGTTCTCCCCACGGAACTCGTATACGGATCTCCTCGAGTGCTCGCTTACGATGAGCTCGAGCAAGAGCAGCTGCGGCAAGATGACGCATTGCTCCTCGAGGAGGGACGTCTCCAGGCTGCTGTACGAGCTGCTCGGTACCAGCAAGCTTTGCGCCGCTACCATAGCCGCAAAGTCAAGGCCAGGAGTCTCGAGGAAGGCGACCTTGTTCTTCGGCGCGTTCAGTCCGCCAAGAGTTCCAACAAGTTGACGCCGAAGTGGGAAGGCCCTTATCGGGTGAGACAAGTTACGAGGCCCGGCGCTGTCCGCCTCGAGACCGAAGAAGGCTTACCGGTGAGCAACTCCTGGAACATAGAGCATCTTCGCAAGTTTCACCCATAAGGCGCGGTTGCCGTGATCCGCTCCGGCAACCACCTTTTGTACAAGCTTTGCCGCTGTTGCATGTGACCCTTTGTACAAAGCCGGGCGCAGACCCCGTGCATCAGTAAAGATTTCGTGTTTTGTGCTATTTGCCATTTGCATGCTTTTCTCTGCTATTTGCATGTTTTCTTTGGCATTTGGTACGACACTCAAGTATCCGGTAAGCATTAGCACGTCGACAGGACATATACTTGTTTCCCTCTCCCTTTTCTTTTTCCTCTAAAGCAGAAGGAAAGTTCCTCGCGCACAAGTTTGCCGGGGGGAAGGAGGTGGAGGAGGAACCAAGTGCTGTTCAAGAAAGGGAAGCCTTACCGGAAAGCAAGCAATATAAGCAAGCAGCATATGAAAGATAAGTCGTTAGAATTTGACCAGTTCAAATTTTAAATTTTAGTTGTCTTCCTTGAACGATCACATTTTGTATGGAAAACCTGTGCGCGGAGGAACCTACCCGTAGCTTGCCGCACCCTTATCTTGCTTTCGAGTTCACTCAACGATTTAAGTGAGCTGCGACAAGTGTCGCGCCCTTGCTTCGTTTCCGAGTACGCTCGGCAAGCTAAGTGCGTTGCGACTAGCTGCGGCAAGGTTGCTTGCCGGCGAAGACCTTGGCCAGCAGGCCGCTCAGAGTCCAGCACTCAGCGCTCGCGGCAAAGGCCCCTTGCCGGCATGCTCCCCGGGAGCGTAGGGTGGAAAACATACAAAGTCAAAGATTGAAACAAGGGAGATAACATTGCACTGATTGATCAAAATAAAGTAAATATCTTACAAGGGATAAACTTGTCGCGATGGACTAATAAGTTCATGACATAATATGCAGCAACAAAAAGATAAAGATAAATGGAGCCCTAGTCTACGCGGTCGCCCTCCTTCCTGCCAAGCTTTGCCACCTTGGCGATGATGTGGCCGACCTGCTCCTTCAAGGCCTCCGTGTCTGCATCAGCCGGCAAGCTGCGAAGAACGTTCGTGAGGTTGATTCCCGGGTTGCGGTACACGATCTTCGTCAGCACCCGCTCCAGAGTTCCCGCGCAGAGCCGGCGCGACTCCTCGGCCAGCTGCGCGGGGATGCGGTTCCGGAGACTTGCAAGAGCCGGCGCGACCCCTCTGAAGAAGAGGCTGAGCCTGGCGCTGTGCGGGAGATCCGGATCCGGCGAGTAGATAAGATGTTCGACCTTCAACGCCAGCAACTCCTGGTCAATATTGGACGCAGAAGAAACCAGCTCTTCGGTCCACACTTCAATAGTCTGCCGGAAGAGCTCGGACGCCTTGTTGACGTTCTCCACCAAGGTCCGCTCCTTGCGGAGCTCATCCTTCAACTTGGTCTCCTGAGCTCGGGCGGCGTCGAGCGATTCCTTCAGAGTGGTGACCTTCAGCTCCAAGTCCTCAATGGAGTCCTTGGCGGCCTTCAGCTCGTCGCCCCTCTTGGAGAGACTCACCTGAAGCTCGGAATTTGTGTGAGCGTCCTTCTCGCGCTCCAAGATGAGCGCGGCAACCTTCTCGGCGCTCACCTTCATCGCCTTCTCCAACTGTTCAACCTTGGCGGCGAGCTCCTTCTTGGCGTCTTCCGCGGCAACCGCGGCGGCTTTCGCCTCCTTCAGCTCCCCGCCAAGGGCAGCCTCGCGAGCGGCAAGGTCCTCCTCGTGGGAGTCGAGCTCGACCTTCCGCTGCGCGAGCTCTCCCTCTCGCCGGGACATCTCCACCCCGGCGAGCCGCTGCTGTTCGTCGGCTTCAGCTTTCTCGAGCACCCACTCCTGGTACTCGCCGGCGAGACGCTCACGCTCCTCCGCCACCTGGCGGAGGGCAGCCTGATTGGCGGCGCTGAGCTCCGCCGCACGCTTCTCCATTTCTGCCGCGGCCTTGGCGGCAAGAGCTTCCCGGGAGGCGAGCTTTGCCTGCCTGGCCCGGTAAAGGGCCAGGAGTTGGTGGAGCAACCTCTCCTCCTCGGGCCCCTCACTCCCGCCAGGCGCCTGGACGATCTTCAGACCTGCGGAGGCGAGGACTTCTCCGTCGAATGCCTCGCCCTCCGCAGGAGCTCGCGACGAAGACCCCCACGGCATCTGGATGAAGACGCCGTTGGGGGCCTCGAGATAGTACCTCTGCTCCTCGCCGGCGGAGGGGCCGGTGGCCGGTGCAGCATCCGATGCTCCCGCCGCCTCCGGGTCGGCGGTGCGACCACCGTCCCCCTCCCCGGCCGCTGCGTCTGCAGCCGGAGCAGTCTCTTGCGCGGCCGGCTCGGCGGCCTCGGCTATCTCCTCGACGACAGGGGCGTCGCCGCCGCCGCCCTGCGCGCCCTCCTCCTCAAAGTCGATGACCTCCGTCTCCATGGGCACAAGAGGAGGAAGATCTAGAAAGAAGAAGAAGAAAAAGAAGTTCAAGACTCAAGCAAATATCCAAAAAAGAGACAAGCCAAGAAGACAAGTCACAAAGCTTACCTTGGCGGACGTCCTCAGCGGCGGGCTCCCTCGCCGGGGAGCTCGGCCTCGTCGGAGTAGTCACCCTCGCCGGGGAGCTTGGCCTTGGCGGGGTGGCCGCCCTCGCCGGGCTGCTCGCCCCAGGCGGGGTACTCTGCCTCGGCGGAGTACCCACCCTGGGCGGAGCACTCTCCCTTGCCGGAGAGTTCTGCCTTGGCGGGGATGGCGGGGCCTGCGGCTCCTCAGCGGTGGTCTCCGGGCGCTCTTCCCGCTGCGGCTCCACCTCTGCACGGAACAAGACAAGAGATGTCAAGACATGAAGACAAAATCAAATCCTCAGGCGTTCCCCGACAAGCGAAAAAAGAGGACCCCAGACTTACGCTGGGGGCTGCGCTGCGGGCTGCGCTGGGGGCTGCTCATCGGAGCAGCGCTCGAGTCCGGCAGGCTCGGCTCCGGCACACCCCCTGTTGCCGCTGCTGCTGAGCCTTCCGCGACCTCGGCCTCGGGCGTCTTGGCCTTCTTCGCTGCGCGATGGGCCAGGGTCCTGAAATCAGAACAGTAGACAGAGTCAGCATCAACAGAAAAATCAAGACAGAAATCAAGAAGATATAAGGATTTGGATCCTTACTCTTGGTCCTCCTCGTCGTCCTCGCTCAGGGCGGAGAAGTCATACTCCACCGTGGGCGCGTCGGCGCGAGGAGCGGAAGACGAAGGCTCCCTTGCGCGCTTGGTGTTCACCGGGGCTGGGGGCTGCGAAGACCCAGCCCCTGTGGTCGCCGGCGCCCGAGGGGCGGGCGGAGCCGCTGCTCCGCTCCGAGAAGACCCCTGCCGGCTCGCTGCCGGCCTGCGAGGCGCTTCAGTTGTGGTCCGCGCACGGGCCGCCTCCGCTGCGGCCGGTGCGCCGGACGACCTTGGCGCGGCTTGGCTCCCCCGGGGAGCTGCCCGGCGAGGTGGCTGTTGCCGGGGGGCCTGCGCTCTCTCCCCCGTCGCCGCCTTGCGGAGGCGCTTCGCCGGGGACTGCCTCGGGCTTGCCGGGGGCGGGGAGCTCTCCGACGAGGAGAGGTCGTCGGCGTACAATTCCGTGGATCCGCCGGAGTCCTCGGCCTCCTCCTCCTCCTCCTCCTCTGCCCCGGCCGGCTCGCTGGGCCCAGCATCCAGCGCTGCGGCCCTCTTTCCCTTGGCGCCTCCGCCTCTCGCGGCGCCTCTGCTCCCTCCGGCGGTGCCCTCCATTGCCGCGGCCTCGGTTGCGATCCCGCTGATCCCGGAGTGCCTCAACGAGGGAACCCCGGCAAGCGCGTCGGGGGGAAGATTCAGCAACCTGCGGATCTCCGCCTCCTCCGCTTGGGTGGACGCGTCCGCAGCTTCCGCCTGTTCCGGCGAGTACCCAAAAATTCCTGCCGCCGCGGCTGCGGCGGCCTCTTCAGCCCGGGAAGCTATGTAGGCGATCTCCTGCTCGGTGGTGTCCCGTGTGTGCAGCTTGAGGTCCTCCTTGTTCCTCGCCACCTCTTCGAGGTTGTCGTAGAAGTTGAGGACGTCGATGGGCTTCGGGGCGATCCACGTGCGGTCCACGCCGTGCGAGTCACACATGGGCATCATGGCGAGGATCCGATCCCTGACGGCGTTGTTGCAGAGCGGCACCACTCCCCGGGGAGTCCTGAACCACTCGGGGTGTGTCGGGTCGGGCTTGAAGAGTTCCCGTACCATTCCCCGCAGCTCCAGCGTGGTGAAGTTGAAGTTGAGCCCGGGGCGCAGCCTCATGATGTCTGCCGGGCCGCCGTACTCCCAGGCCGGCCTCTTCCGGTCTTGGAGAGGGGCGATGCGCCGGCGGAGGAAATCTGCGCCCACCTCAGCAACTGACAGATTGGCCAACCGAAGACGAAGAATCCGGACGAGGGCGATGTTGAGCTTGACGTCGTCTGAGTCCAGCTCACTCCAGTCCCTGCCGCGCATGATGGGCGTTGTGCGCGGCGCGGTGAAGGCTTGCGGCTGGTCTTCTACGATCCAGCACCACTCCGCTCGCCATTCCTCCCACTTGCCGCGGAGCTCCCCCGGCAAGTACGCCCCTTTCTTGTTCAGACGAAAGATCCAAGAAATTCCTCCGGAGAGGGGGGCATCGGCCTCGGCTCTAGGAGTGAAGAAGTGTCTAAAGAGGGCTACATTGGGGTGGACTCCTATGAAGTTTTCGCACATGTGTGCGAAAACAGCCATGGTGAGAATGGCGTTGGGGGTGAAGTCAAGCAAATGGAAGCCATATGTGTTCATGACGTCGCAGAAGAAGTTTGAGAAAGGAGGACAGAGACCACAATGGAAGAAAGCAGCGAAGAAATGGTACCCGCCGGGATAGCTGTCCTTGGCGGCGGCCGGATAGGCTCGCGTGCGGGGGTGCGCGTCGGTCTCCTTGGACCAGAACAAGTAATACTTGTTCCAGAGCTCCCGCACGCCGAGCTTCGGCGGGAAGACGACATGCCGCTTCCGGTACGCGATGAGCTTGGCCGCTTGCTCCGATTTCTCCTTCTTGGCCTTCTCCGCCTTCGCCTTGTCGGTCTTTGGGGCCATGGCGGACGCGGCGGAGGGAGGGGAACGAAGAGCTCGGGGGCGGCGAAGATGTGGAGGCAGAGCGCAAGAGGGAATCTTTTGCAGGAGGAAGACGACGTAATGAGAGCGCAAGGAGGGGAACCGCGCCCGCTTCCTCTGCTTTTATGGGGGGAGTGGGGGGCGTTTCCCCCTTTCCATTATGAGATCGTGGGCACGTCCCATCCCACGGTGCCGCGATCGACGCGTGCCGTTACCGTGGGGTGCGGCGGATATGGAAGTGGATTCGGCGCGCCGCGGGCCGCGGGTGCCCGTGCACTGTTTTGGGCCTGGCCCAACAGCGCTCGGCACCGTGTGTGGCCCAGGCCCGGGGGCTCCTGTCGGTGTACTAAGGTAGGGGTACCCCAGTACCCCAACTTGTGCACGGGCAGTTGCAGCTTCCCGCGGCAAGGTTTACTGCGGGCTCGCCGGAGACCTTCCTGCTCCTTATTAAACCATTCAAAAACAAAGTATAAAAGGAAGAAGACCAAGACCCCGGCAAGAGGAGCTTGCCGGGAAGGCCGTACCAGGCTCAAGACCGCCCCACTAGCACAAGGCCCTGGCAAGAGGAGCTTGCCAGGAAGACTAGGAGACAAAGCCTCGGCGCTACATGCGCCCCGGCAAGGGGCCCGGGGAGCGGCAAGCTCCCGGGCCCGGCAAGATCAAGGCCCCGGCAAGGTGCTTGCCGGGGAGGTTGCGCTGTGTGCCCGCGCTCCAGCTCATCGGCCCACGCGTCGCCCTGGGGCCTATCCAGGGACGCGTGGCGGATGGCTGTGCAGCCTGGGGTACACGGTGGCACTCCACGGTGATGGATCCATCGCCGTGGCAGACGGAGACGCTAAGGCGGGAGCTTTTGGGGTCGACGGCGACGGGCATTAAATGCCCTTGTCCCCCACTGTTAAAGTAGGTATAGACCACTGTTCTGTACTGTAGCTCCACTGTTCCCGCACTGTTACAACTACCACCTCTTTTACGTTTTTACCCCTTTCTCCTACGTTGACACCTGTCGGTGACCCCTTACACTATAAAAGGAGGCCCATGCACAACGTGGAGGGGGTTCGGAACCTAGATCACTCTCACGCTCGGTGTAGCTGCTTCTTCAAGCTCCCGAGCACTCAACTCAATACACAACCAAGCAGGAGTAGGGTTTTACGCATCCGTGCGGCCCGAACCTGGGTAAAACTGCCCGCGTGCTCGCTACGATCCGTTCTTTGTGCTCCCTCCGCCCTCGTACCGCACAGACAAGGGGCTCCGGTCCCATAGGTGTTCGTGGCGGACAGTTTCCCCCGACACACCGCAAAAAGAGATTACATCGAATAGATCTCCTCGAAGACCGAGGAGAACTTTGTATTGAGATCCAAAGAGAGAGAAGAAGACATCTAGATACTAGCTATGGACCCGAAGGTCTGTGGTAAACTACTCACAACTCATGGTGAGGCGACGATGATGATGTAGAAGCACTCCGTGGTAGATCCCCCCTCCGGCGGAGCTCCGGAACAGGCGCCAAGATGGGATCTCACGGGAACAGAAGGTTACGGCGGTGGAAATAGGGTTTTCTCTGTTGCTCTGATTGTTTCAGGGTATGTAGACTTATATAGGAGGAAGGAGGGCACCGGGGGCCTTACGAGGGACCCACGAGGCAGGGGGTGCGCCCCCATCCTCGTGGGCACCTCGTGGCCCCTACTCAGTGGTTCTCAAGTCTCCCGTGCGTGACTTTCTCCAAAAATATCTCTCCCGAAGGTTTCATTCCGTTTGGGCTCCGTTTGATATTCCTTTTGTGCAAAACCCTGAAACAGGCAAAAAAACAGCAATCTGGACTGGACCTTTGGGTTAGTAGGTTAGTCCCAAAAATAATATAAAAGCCCAAAAATAATATAAAAGTGTATGACAAAGCCCACTAAACATCCAAAACATCATAAATAATATCATGGACCAATCAAAAATTATAGATACGTTGGAGACGCATCAAGCATCCACGAGCTTAATTCCTACTCGTCCTCAAGTAGGTAAATGATAAAAATAGAATTTTTGATGTGGAATGCTAACCAACATAGTTTTTCAATGTAATTCTCTTAATTGTGGCATGAATGTTCAGATCTAAAAGATTCAAGACAAAAGTCTATATTGACATAAGAAATAATAATACTTCAAGCATACTAACAAAGCAATCATGTCTTCTCAAAATACTATGGCTAAAGAAAGTTATCCCTACAAAATCGTATAGTCTGGCTATGCTCCCTCTTCATCAGACAAAATATTTATATCATGCACAACCCCGTTTTCAGCCAAGCACTTGTTTTCATAGTCTATTCTTTCAAACCTTTTCAACTTTCACGCAATACATGAGCGTGAGCCATGGACATAGCACTATGGGTGGAATAGAGAGGTGGTTGTGGAGAAGACAAAAAGGAGGGAGATAGTCTCACATCGACTAGGCGTATCAACGGGTTATGGAGATGCCCATCAATAGATATCAATGTGAGTGAGTAGGGATTGCCATGCAACGGATGCACTAGAGCTAAATATCTATGAAAGCTCAACAAAAGTAACTAGTGGGTGTGCATCCAACTTGCTTGCTCACGAAGACCTAGGGCATTTGAGGAAGGCCATCGTTGGAATATACAAGCCAATTTCTATAATGAAAATTCCCACTAGTATATGAAAGTGACTAAACATGAGACTCTCTATCATGAAGAATATGGTGCTACTTTGATGCACAAGTGTGGAAAAAGATACAAGCCAAGTTCTATAATGAAAATTCCCACTAGTATATGAAAGTGACTAAACATGAGACTCTCTATCATGAAGAACATGGTGCTACTTTGAAGCACAAGTGTGGAAAAAGATAGTAGCAATTGTCCCCTTTTTTTGGGCCTTTCTTTTTTTTCTTTGGCCTTTTGGTTTTTTTTGTGGAGGGGCTTTATTGATTTAGCCTTTCCTCACATGGGACAATGCTCTAATAATGATGATCATCACACTTTCATTGAATTCAACTCGATATTACAACTCAATACTAGAACAAAGTATGACTCTATATGAATGCCTTCGGCGGTGTACCGGGATGTGCAATGAAACAAGAGTGACATGTATGAAAAATTGTGCATGGTGGCTTTGCCTCAAATACGATGTCAACTACATGATCATGCATGGCAATATGACAATATGATGCATGTCATATGAACGGAACGGTGGAAAGTTGAATGGCAATATATCTCGGAATGGCTATGGAAATGCCATGATAGGTAGGTATGGTGGCTGTTCTGAGGAATAATATGGTGGCTATTTTGAGGAAGGATGTATAGTGGGTGTATGGTACCGGCGAAAGTTGCACGATACAAGAGAGGCTAGCAATGGTGGAAGGGTGAGAGTGCGTATAATCCATGGACTCAACATTAGTCGTAAGAACTCATATACTTATTGCAAAAATCTATGAGTCATCAAAACAAAGCAATCAACGCATGCTCCTAGGGGGGAGGTTGGTAGGAGTTAACCATCGCGTGCCCCCGACCTCCACACAAAGGTTGACACTTTATAAATACCGCATGCTCTAACTTCGTCACATAGCGGTTCACCATACGTGCATGCTACGGGAATCACTAACCTTAACACAAGTATTTCTCAATTTCATAATAACTCCACTAGCATGACTCTAATATCACTATACTCATATCTCAAAACAATTATCAAGCATCCAACTTCTCATCATATTCAATGCACTTAGTGTGATTTTTTTTACTACATTGATATTGGATGTCTATCATGTGAAGACTAGTTTTATAGCCTAAACACATTACGATGCTGTTTAATAGACTCTCAATAGGATATAAGTGAAGCATGAGAGTCAACAATTTCTTCAAAATATTATCACCACCGTGCTCTAAAAGATATAAGTGAAGCACTAGAGCAAAATCTATTCAACTCAAAAGATATAAGTGAAGCACATAGAGTGTTCTAACAATTCCTAGGCCATATTTAACTCTCTCAAATAGGTGTCTATAGCAAGGATAATTGTGGCAAACTAACAAGCAAAGAATCAAATTATACAAGACGCTCCAAGCAAAACACATATCATGTGGTGAATAAAAATATAGCTCCGAGTATAGTTACCGATAGATGAAGACGAAAGAGGGGATGCCTTCCCGGGGCATCCCCAAGCTTAGGCTTTTGGTTGTCCTTGAATTTTACTTGGGGTGCCTTGGGCATCAACAAGCTTATGCCCTTGCTACTCTTTGTTCCGTAGTCCATCAAAGCAATACTCAAAACTTGAAAACTTCACAACACAAAACTTAGACAAAAATCTCGTGAGCTCCGTTAGTATAAGAAAGCAAACCACTACTCAAAGGTGCTGCAATGAATTCATTCTTTGTTTATATTGGTGTTAAACCTACTGTATTCCAACTTCTATATGGTTCATACCTCCCAATATTACTCATAGATGCATTGAAATAAGCAAACAACACACGAAAAACAGAATGTGTAAAAAACAGAACAGTCTGCAGTAATCTGCAGGTTTCGCATACTTCTATAACTCCAAAAAATTCAATCTAAATTGGTAAACGTGAGGAATTTGTCTATTAATCATCTGCAAAAAGAATCAACTAAATAGCACAATCCAGTAAAATCTGATGACCATTCTAGCGAGCGCTAACGATTCTGTTTTTCACAGCAAGATCACATAAACTTCACACAAGTCTTCCCAAAGGTTCTACTTAGCACAAACACTAAACAGAACACAAAACCACATCTAAACAGAAGCTAGATGCAATATTTATTCCCAAACAGCAGCAAAAAAAATTGGGTTGCCTCCCAACAAGCGCTATCGTTCTACGCCCCTAGCTAGGCACGATACATGATAGATCTAGGTATTGCCATCTTTGGTTTTTACCTTTTTGGTGGTATCAAGTTCGAATCTGGGAGGTTCTTTACGTTTCCCTTCATCTTCAGAAATCTTTAGATCTAACGAATCCAACCGCTTATTGCAAAGGGTAATCAACATATTCATGCGGTGGAGATTTCCACTAACATTCTTAGGAGGTTCAAGTGACTTTTGTAATAATTTTTGTTACTTCGCAAATTTTCTCAAAAACTTGAGTCTCTTTCGGGGTAGAAGGTTGCCCGAATAACTCCATCAAGGCATTATAAGAATCAAGAGTATGACTCCCCAAGAAATTTCCTCTGGTAACAGTATCAAGAACAAGCCTATTCCAAGGAGTAATGCCAACATAAAAATTGCGAAGAAGCACGGAAGTGGAAAGCTTCGTAGTAGATCTATTTTGAGCATTGCAAATTCTATAACAGGCATCTTTTAAGTTTTTTTCCTCCCTTTGTTTAAAATTGAGAACCTCACTCTCGGGAGTACTGATAATAATAGGTGTGCTAGACATGATGACAAGCAAGCAAGCAACACACAAGCAAACAAGAAGCAAATGAACGAAAAACACATGGCAGAAGTAGGGCGAATAAAATGGCAAGGGTGAAGTGGGGGAGAGGAAAACGAGAGGCAAAAAATGTAATGCAAAGGATATAGGTTTGTGATGGGTACTTGGTATATGACTTTTGCGTAAGCCTTCCCGGCAACGGCGCAAGAAATTCTTCTTGCTACTTCTCGAGCTTGCGTTGTATTCCCTCGAAGAGGAAAGGGAGATGCAGCACAGTAGCGTAAGTATTTCCCTCAGTTTTTGAGAACCAAGGTATCAATCCAGTAGGAGACCACGCGCGAGTCCCTCGCACCTGCACAAACAAATAAGAACTTCGCAGCAAACGTGATAAGGGGTTGTCAATCCCTTTACGGCCACTTACGAAAGTGAGATCTGATAGTTTATATTTTTGGTATTTTTGGTTATAAAAACAGAAAGTAAAAGCAGAAAAGGTAAAGTAGATGTAGATTGATATGTTGAGAATAGACCCGGGGGCCATAGTGTTCTCTAGTGGCTTCTCTCATGATAGTGATATTCTAGGGCGGGTAAACAAATTACTGTCGAGCAATTGATAGAAAAGCGAATAATTATGAGACTATCTAGGCATGATCATTGTATATAGGCATCACGTCCGAGACAAGTAGACCGACTCCTGCCTGCATCTACTACTATTACTCCACACATCGACCGCTATCCAGCATGCATCTAGTGTATTGAGTTCATAAGAACAGAGCAACGCCTTAAGCAAGATGACATGATGTAGAGGGATAAACTCAAGCAATATGATATAAACCTCATATTTTTATCCTCGATGGCAACAATACAATACATGCCTTGCTGCCCCTACTGTCACTGGGAAAGGACACCGCAAGATTGAACCCAAAGCCAAGCACTTCTCCCATTGCAAGAACTATAGATCTAGTAGGCCAAACCAAACCAATAATTCGAAGAGACTTGCAAGGATATTATGAGCACACATAAAGAGTTCAGAAAAAGAACCAAATATTTCTCATAGATAATCTTGATCATAAACCCACAATTCATCGGATCTCGACAAACACACCGCAAAAAGAGATTACATCGAATAGATCTCCTCGAAGACCGAGGAGAACTTTGTATTGAGATCCAAAGAGAGAGAAGAAGCCATCTAGATACTAGCTATGGACCCGAAGGTCTGTGGTAAACTACTCACAACTCATGGTAAGGCGATGATGATGATGTAGAAGCACTCCGTGGTAGATCCCCCCTCTGGCGGAGCTCCGGAACAGGCCCCAAGATGGGATCTCACAGGAACAGAAGGTTACGGCGGTGGAACTAGGGTTTTCTTTGTTGCTCCGATGGTTTCGGGGTACGTAGACTTATATAGGAGGAAGGAGGGCACTGGGGGCCTTACGAGGGACCCACGAGGCAGGGGGCGCGCCCTGGGGGGCGCCCCCCCCC
>LR738712.1:489095453-489138134 GCA_902687465.1 Secale cereale
GGGCCCCCCCCCCCCCCCCCCCACCCTCATGGGCACCTCGTGGCCCCTACTCTGTGGTTCTCAAGTCTCTCGTGCGTGATTTTCTCCAAAAATATCTCTCCCGGAGGTTTCATTCCGTTTGGACTCCGTTTGATATTCCTTTTCTGCAAAACCCTGAAACAGGCAAAAACAGCAATCTGGACTGGGCCTTTGGGTTAGTAGGTTAGTCCCAAAAATAATATAAAAGTGTATGACAAAGCCCATTAAACATCAAAAACATCATAAATAATATCATGGAACAATCAAAAATTATAGATACGTTGGAGACGTATCAATAATCTTGATCATAAACCCACAATTCATCGGATCTCGACAAAACACATCGCAAAAATATTACATGTCAGGACCAGATTTTCGGGATATTAATTTCCCAAAAGCGGCCCTTGTGCTCACCAGCCCCAGGATTACTGTTAGCTGATGAGGCACCAACTTGTTACAGAAACTCCAAGAAAGCACAAAAATAAGTAGTACAAGACCATTCTGTCCTGTGAGCACAACACAAGGTGTTTAGTGGCTGATGGCGGAAGCGGTCTATGGATCATTGGTGACTATGGGACTCCATTTCCCACAAGAACAATTGACCAGGATAACTCCTATCTTCGCGAGGCTGCTATCTCCATTAGCATGGTTCCGGGGCTGTCATCGCATCGTTCCTTCCCGCGCAAGGAATCTGGCCAAGACAATAGCCAGGGACAAGCCAGTGAGTACTTTGAATGTACTCGCAAACATTATGAATATGGGTGAGACATAAACATGCTCGAGGATGATTTATGACCACTATGATAATAATGATATGACAGTCTATAATAGCAAACAGGGCATCCGTGTAAAAAGGCATATGCAATCAGAGAGTAGTAACAAAATAAATAACAGGCATGCCACAGTCGGGCGTCTGAGCGACACCACAGAAAGGGCTTATGGAAAAAAATAAAAGACAGGAATGCCATAGTCGGATGTCTGAGCGACTTCACATAAAGGGCTTATAAAGAAAAGTAAATAACGAAATGCCACAGTCGGACGTCTGAGCAACATCACATAAAGGGCTTATAAAGAAAAGTAAATAACAAAATGCCGCAGTCGGATGTCTGAGCGACATCACATAAAGGGCTTATAAAGAAAAGTAAATAACAAAATGCCACAGTCGGACGTCTGAGCGACATCACATAAAGGACTTATAAAGAAGAGTAATAACAGTAAATATCCGGGAGGTAGAACCGTCCCAAGGATACTCATTGTTCCAAAGAATATGAATGGTTAGTCCATAATAATAAATCACAATCACCACCTGTCACAGGTCAAAAATAATGCTCTGGTTTAATAGTTTCTCCTCCGAAGACCGACACTAAGACCGACACTCGACCCATCCCAGACTATAGTCCTTGACTGTGGACACGGCTATTTGAATAGATTTAATATCTCTGGAGAGGGTGTACTCTTCACCCATGAATAACGGATTTCCTATAGTTCCTCTGGACTAATTCCGTCTACGGTCTTTTAATTAGAAGACGCACCTGACTGCATACACCAGCCTAACTTACCGGTGTCTGGAATCACCCACGACACTAGTTAAGCCAAACTCTAAGTGGGGGAGGCTACAACCTCGACTAGCATGGGATCACAAGAATTTATAACGCGCGCGAAAAACCGGGGAAGCTATCCCCTTCGGCTCCAACCGAAACACCCATGCTCCCGGACCAGGTGGCCTGCCTACCGGATGCAGCCGGTATCTTCCACCGTGGCCTCTCTGTACGGTGTGTGATAGAACAGGGGTCGACAATTTACTGAACCGTACCCTACCTGTAGCAGGGACACGTGGTAGCACGAAACAAGTATGGGGGTTACTGGAACAAGACTCGATCAATGGTCGACTCAGGAGGTTTCATCATTATTGTATGGTTAGTGCCACAATACTTGTTACAGCTCTTTGACAGAGTCACACCCCTCATGCTACATCCTTCCTTAATGCACATCCTCGCCACAACGAGATGTCAGTCACGTGGTCGGTTCACCGGAACACAACCTTCCTTCGGACTCCATCTGAACTATCACCAGGCATATGTGGCATGAGAAGTGGTTGCTGTCACCAATATCATATACATAACAGAAAAAGATTATTTACCACAAGTTGATATGCAAGAGTATGACTTCCACATGAAATAACGTTACTCCATTTTAGTATATCGATGGAGTTCCTATGTTTTAACAAGCAACACACAACGTATATCATAACGGGGTTCAAGATGCTTGCCTTCAAGTAGAGGGGAGGAGAAATGCATTCCAAATATTTTTGGAAGTTTTCTCCCTCTTCAAAATCCTAAAAGAAATAAAAGAAAATCAATACATAGACTTAAAACAGCCCCAAAAAGTTGTCTGGAAAATTTTCATATAAATATGAAAATAAACTAGACAATATTTGGGAAACAACAAAAAAAGAATCAAGTCATTTGGATTTATATTTAAAGAGATAAAGCCAGTCAAAGTTCAGTCAATTCTGGTTTTAATAAAAACCAGAAAAAGGAAAACGTATCGGCTCAGAAAACGTTTCCGGGGAAGGGAAGACATACTTCGGGGAATGCGCCTCCACTTATGCCCATGTGGGCTGGCGCTGGCTCACTGGTCAGGTTTGACTAGTCGTCCCCCCCCCCCCGCCTCCTCCTCCTTCGCCCGACGAGGACGGAGCTCCGGTGATCGTCGCCGGCGAATGGCGGCTCCTCGAGGGCGTTCGAGTGCAGGGATGGATTCGCTAGGCTGGGACGGTCCTCCCGGTGGTCGAGTGGCCGGCGGGGACGGAGGGAATCGCCGGCGGCAAGCTTCGCGGCGGACGGCGGCCTCGGGTGGATTTGGGGCCTTGTGATGCAGTGGCTCCCGAGCGAGTTTGAGGCGATGGGAGGCTCCGCAGGATCACATGGAGCCGGACGGTGGTGCTGGCTGGATGGGAGGGGTGTTGGTTGCGACGGATTGAACTGGAATGCGGTGGCGGCCGTATTCGCCGGAGATGAAGAAGAAAGCTTCCCGGGGACGAATGGCTGCCACGGGGTTGCTCTGCGGGGTGTCTAGTGATGGTCTGATGCTGCGGAGAGGTTCGGGGCACCATTAAATAGGCGATCAAGGTCGGTTCGACGGTGGCCGTGGATAAGCACGACGGCGGCGGCACTATTGCAGAGCAGTGAAGGTGGGGGCTGGCTGGCAGAACTTGCAGAGGTAGACGACACGGTTGTGGATGAGCACGGCGGTCTGGGCGCTCGAGGGCGCGCCAAGTGGCCCGTACGGCGCCGACCACAGCAGGCGGCGGTGGCGGCTAGCTCCTGGCTTGCCGGAGACGTGGCGAGGTGCTGTGGCACCTGTGAGGGGGTGCGGGCGGAAGCTTGGCTCTATGTGGCAGGCTGCAGCGATCTGGATAAGCTCGGGGGAGACAGGCCAGGGGCGCGGCGGCTCGGGCGCGGCACGTGCAAAACGCGCGCTCTGGCCGCGCTCTGTGCACACACAGCAGGTGCTCGACGAAATGCCAGGGCGGCCAAACCTGCTTGGATGCCAAAGCAAATTAGCAGACTTAGGTTAGAGGTAGCTCGGAGGTTAGTGGACATGGCTGCTAGGTCAGGGGTTCGAGTCCACCATGCTAACTAAAAACTATGCCAACACTGGTCATGCACACAAGGTGCTCGACAGAATGCTATGGGCATAGGGGCATCTCCACTGGTGGCTAAATTCTCCAGATCATAGCCTCCTTAGGTGAAAGTGATGGTGGCGAAGTTAGTTGGGCAAAACCAGAAACTTGCTAGTGCAAGTTTTGCAAATCTACAGTTCTGGACAGAAAATGTAGGGCATTGATTCATGAACCAAAAATATCCCAATGGGCCCTCTCTTCTGGACTTAAGGGTTTTGCAAGAAGGGCTACAAGCATGAGGAAGCTCAAGGGTTCTAGAGCAAAATAAACTAGGGTTGCAGTGCAAAATACCAAACTGGACAAAAATGAAAATGAGGCTGGTTTACTCAAATTTGCCAAAGGACCTAAAAGGGTTTTTGCATAAAGTTGAATAACATACTCCTATGAACATCCCATAATTTTGGTGGGAGCATTAAAGGAATATTTAAAGGGGTTGTAGTGCAAAATTGCCCATTGGACCAGATTGGGAATCAAGGTGTGGAGCTCAAAATATTAATTGAAATAAATATATACTGGCATAAAAGTGATCTAACAACATCACAAGACATCTCCAATTTTTGGTTGGAAATTTAGATAAATTAATCAAGTGGTTACAGTTCAACATGGACCCTAAGACTAAGGAAAAACATTTTTAGAGAGAAGAAAAATAGGGAGACAATTACATAATTAATTCTACTGATATAAGAA
This sequence comes from Secale cereale, assembly GCA_902687465.1. NCBI lineage: Eukaryota > Viridiplantae > Streptophyta > Magnoliopsida > Poales > Poaceae > Secale > Secale cereale. The sequence continues at coordinate 489,099,844 of LR738712.1, forward strand.
AATTTCAATGAGTGAATAAGAGAGTCTTAACATTAGCAGGAAGGTTTTCACTTGAGGTAAAAACTCCAACATACAAGTGAAGGGATGGTCCTGAAATCTAAAGGAACATCCACCAAAAATGAAAATTTTAATTACCTGGCAAAATTTTAATTATTAAAACATGGTTAAATTTTTGGGGTGTTACATTACAACAAATAGATCTCCTCGGAGATTGAGGAGAACTTTGTATTGAGATCCAAAAGGAGAAAAGAAGCCATCTAGCTAATAACTATGGACCCGAAGGTCTGTGGTAAACTACTCACAACTCATCGGTGAGGCTATGGTGTTGATGTAGAAGCACTCCGTGATCGATCCCCCCTCCGGTGAAGCTCCGGAACAGGCCCCAAGATGGGATCTCATGGGAACAGAAGGTTGCGGCGGTGGAATTAGGGTTTTCTCTATTGCCTCGATGTTTTCATGGTACAAGGATATATATAGGAGGAAGGAGGGCACCCGGGGAGCCAGAGGGGGCCCACGAGGGTGGGGGCGTGCCTGCCCCCCTGGGCGCGCCCTGCCCCCTCGCGGCCGCATCTCTCGTTCCCTCGCGTATACTCCAAGTCTTTTGTGTAGATACGGTTCCAAAAATAACTCTCCCGAAGGTTTCATTCTATTTGGACTCAGTTTGATATTCCTTTTGTGCGAAACACAGAAATAGTTGTCGGTGTATTTGGATCGACACCTATGGGATCACAAGAATCCCTACTACGGTTGTGGGGCGCGGGGTTGAGAGCAGAGCGGATCCAACAGTTAGCACACGGTTCCTTTACCCAGGTTCGGGCCGCAAAGATGCGTAAAACCCTACTCCTGCTTTGGTGGATTATATGTTTGTGTTCTTCAGCCGGCTATGGGGCGTGAGGAGCTCCACAAAGCCGAGTCGTGAGGAGTTCTAAAGAGCCGAATCCTTCTCCTGGTCGCCTTGGGCCTCCTTTTATAGGAAAAAGGGGTTGCCACAATGGCACACAGGAGGTGGAAAGGGTACAGTGATGCGAGGTTATCCCTCGCATTACATGACAAGGCGCATTTAATACGCTTAGCTTAGGTGTCCTTGCTTTATCGAGGACGGGGGAGACATCCGTCTTGTCCGTCGCCGCTCCTTCTTGCGTCGACACGCGCCCTGGCCAGCGATGCCTGAGGTGCCATGTAGGCAGGCAGACAGATGAGGTGGCGCAATGGTGGGTCTCCACGAAGATCTGCATGTTGCCACGTAGGAGCCTGCCCAGCTGGTCTGGTCGGCAGCTGCATGGGGCGGTGGAAACTCAATTGGTGCGGGCCTGACGGTGGCCCTGCGGGTGTCCTTGGCAAGGGCCTTGCCGGGGCCCCGGCAAGGGTCTTGCCGCGGCGTCTGCTGTCATCCCCGGAAAGGTGCTTGCCGGAGGTATTGTGGTCCTCCTTGGCTGGGATCCCGCCAAGGGTCGTCGTCCTCTTAGTGTGTGTATCTGACCTTGAATGTCTTCACAAATATATGCATGCCATCACGGGGATATCTCCCGAATCCTTGCCCCATGGGGGCAGTGGACTCAAGGGTGATCCGCTCCATAGGCGTGGGGCGAGCTGCCGTGGCAAGGGTCTTGCCGCGGCTGCCAGAGCCGCCCACGGCAAGGATCATGCCAGGGTTGCTGAAACTGGTTCCGAGCAAGGATCTTGCCGGGGGAAGCTGCTTCGTCCCTTTGCTCTTTGTGGTCTTGTTCTTGGCGTTGCTCCAGTTCCATCGAGCTTCGATCTTACCCTGGCTCACCTCCCTTGCCATGCTTGGTGTGGTGGTGCCCGTGGCTCAGACTGCCCGTGCACAATTATAGGGGTACAAAAATTGTACCCCTCTTTTTGTACACCGACGGGAGCCCCCGGGCCTGGGCCACACATAAGCGCGATGCGTTGTTGGGCTAGGCCCAGAACGGTGCGCGGGCAGGCGGGGTGGTTCTCACCGTGGTACGATTTTCCACGCGCTGTGCCTCCCACGACCCTGCGCGCATGGAGCGGGGTGGAGGGGCGTGCGTGACGTGGGCGGCATGCGCGGGGCGGTTTCCGCAGGCATGCGTCACGTCGCAGTAAATGCGAAAGGAGGCGGCCTCGCGCCTTCCCCGTAAATGGAGGGAGGCGTGGAGGCGCCGCCCATTTACTGAATGGGGCCGAGGCGCGGTCCTCAAGGCGTCCACTCCCCACGATCACGGGGTGGGGAGAGGTCGCCTCACCCGTCCCCTCGGTTCTGCACGTTTGCCACGTGCCTCCCATGCGCTTGGGGTGGCAAATGGTGGAGGCGGCAAACCGGGTCGTCGCTGGTTGGGGCGGCGGGTCGGTCCCGGCTCCCTGCGCCTTCTGTGGCTTGATTGGCCGAGTGGGGCGGTCGAGCCCCAGCCCCGCCCCTTTATAAAGAGCAGGAGGGAAGGGACGGCGCCCCGCACTCCTCCATCTTCTTTCTCCTTCAGCTTCTGCTCCTCTCTTCTGTTCGCCATGGAGAGAGGAAATCCCGGATCTTCAACGGTGGCGGCGAGGGTCGCTGCTCGACAACGCGTCCCTCCTTCTCCTGCACCTGCGGTGGCAGAACCGGCCACGAGGGGAAGAGGGAGGGGGCGAGGTCGTGGGCGAGGCCGGGGCGCTCGGGGAAGAGGAGGACGGGGTGGCCCGCCGGCCTCGCCCCCGCCAGTAGACCCTCCTCCAATGTAAGGCCATATTGGGGATGACCCTTGCGAGTTCTTCGTCAGGTTGCGGCGGCCGCCGCGCCGTCGCCTTCGTCTCCCGACCCCATTTGCGCGGGAGATGGAGGTGGATCCGCCGATGTCGCTGCGGCTGCACATGAGGGGCTGCGGGATCAGTGGCATGCGGGTCCGCGTCGACTTCCCTGCCCCTCATGTGATGTATCTTTGTCAAGGATGGAAGACGTTCACTCGCATCCATAGCCTGACGGATGGGCTCACCCTCCATTTCAAGTTGATGGAGGATGGCCATCTCTCCATCAAGGTCTTTGGGCACTTCGGGACTCATGCGAGGTGCTGCGTGGAGAGCTCCTCCGATGACGAAGACTCCTCCTGGAACGAGGGTGACGAGGAGGACAACGGCAGCGACGACGAGGGCGGTGGATGGCAGGATGACGGGTCCGACTAGGTGTCGGGCGCCGCTCCTGGTGGCACCGGCGACCCCATCATCCGCGTCGCCGGCTCCTTGAACTTCTCGGGGCCGTCTCCTTGCCGGCTGGCATAGGGGGGCTGCGGAAGAGGAAGAGGAAGAAGGCGGGCGGCAAGGTCGTCATGTCGGAGTACGCGGGCATCAAGGCCTTCGACGCATACTGACGTCCTGCCGCCTCGTCTTCGAGCTCTGCTTCCGGCGCCGTCATAACCATCCAGCCCTTGGGCGGCCACCGAGATGTCCTCTTGGTGTCTTCTGCCACCCGTAGCTCGCCTAGGCGCCCCTTTTGCCCTTCTCGCCTCCTTGACCTACCTCCTGAGGAGAGGGACAAGAAAGGCAATACGGGCATCTTATCTCTTTTTAGTTTGTAAGCCTTCGGGCATCTATTAAGTTTAAAACTTGTAATCTCCTTGTTCATGTTTTTCATTCCCTATGGACTGTACCTGAGTGGAATGTTTTTAATGAAAAAGGAATGTTTGCCGGGTCATTTGTTCGCAGGTAGAACCCACAACAAGGAATAAATCCCTGATATCTCTAAGATAAACATTTTCTTGCCCGGCAACAGGCCTTGTCGTCTCCCTACTTCGCTCGACCTTTCTCACGCCCTTGGCGGAGGCGGGGATGAAGTGGTCTTAGGCTCCTCGTCTCACCCTTTCGCTGCCGCGACTACGACCAAACTTAGTCCCAGGAACGAGCCCTAGGGCCTAGAGTTATGGAAGCACGATAGCTTAAGGAAAAGAACGAGGTTTCACATACCTCAGTCCATAATGGAATGCATGATAGGGGACGAAGAACTTATCTAAAGCTACAGCCCCCGGTAACCCTGGTTCGCCGTGGGTGAATCTTTGCTCTTGTAGCCCTCGGCAACACTGGCTTGCCGGGGCCTTGATGCTGATTTGTTCCTCTTTCTTCTCCCCAAGTGGATTCGGCAAGGATGTCTGTCCGTCCTGTGAACCAAAGGAGATAGAGGAAAGACAAAGAGACGCAAACTCGACATCTAAGCTAGGGGTTAGCCGCCGCTAAGCACTATCAACCCTAACCAAGGACGAGACTCGACTCAGCATGCATGCTATAACTTAGGGCGCCAGCGCTTCATTTATTTATGCTCAGGGTCTGCGACTGGCTTTGTACAAAGGGTTATATGCCTTGCCGGCAAGGCTCATACAAAAGGGTGGCTTGCCGGGGGGCCCGGCAAGCCGCGCCTTATGGGTAAAACTTGCGAAGATGCTCAATGTTCCAGGAATTGCTCACCGGAATGGCATTTTCGGTCTCCAGGCGGACTGCACCAGGCCTGGTGACTCGTATTACCCTATAAGGGCCTTCCCACTTCGGCGTCAACTTGTTCGTATTCCTGGCCGATTGAACGCGCCGGAGAACAAGGTCGCCTTCCTAAAAGCTTCGGGCACGGACCTTGTGGCTATGGTAGTGGCGCAAGGCTTGCTGGTAGCGTGCTGCTCTCACAGCTGCCCGAAGACGATCTTCCTCAAGGAGCGTTGCGTCCTCTTGCCGCAGTTGCTCTTGCTCAAGCTCATCATAAGCGAGCACTCGAGGTGACCCGTATATGAGCTCAGTGGGGAGAACTGCTTCCGCCCCGTATATCAGGGCAAAGGGTGTCTGGCCGGTGGCTCGATTCGGCGTCATTCTGATCGACCAAAGAACCGCTGGCAACTCATCAATCCAGCGCCTCCCGCTCTTGTGCAGCCTGTCAAAGGTCTTTATCCTTAACCCTCGCAGCACTTCAGCGTTTGCCCTCTCAGCTTGACCATTGCTTCGGGGGTGAGCAACGGAAGCGAAACAGACTTTGATGCCGAGGTCTTGGGTATATTGCATGAAGGTGCGGCTTGTGAACTGCGTGCCGTTGTCGGTGATGATCATGTTGGGTACACCAAAACGGCACACTAGTCCCTTGAAGAACTTGACGGCTGACTGAGCTGTGACCTTCCTCACTGCTTCCACCTCTGGCCACTTTGTGAACTTGTCGATTGCAATGTACAAGTACTCAAAGCCCCCGATAGCGCGGGGGAAAGGGCCCAGTATGTCGAGCCCCCAGACCGAGAAGGGCCAGGAGAGAGGAATGGTTTGAAGGGCTTGAGCTGGTTGGTGAAGTTTGTTTGAATGGAACTGGCACGCTTCACACCTGGTGACCAGTGCTGTCACATCCTGGAGGGCAGTGGGCCAGAAGAAGCCTTGCTGGAATGCCTTGCCGGCAAGGGCTCTTGACCCTATGTGGGATCCACATATGCCTCCATATTTCCATGGAGCTGGGGTTCAAAACCAATCTGGACTGCTCTTGCAAACGTCGAGCCAGCACTCTTCAACCCGAAAGGCATTCGTACGAAATAGTATGTACCACATGGGGTGATGAATGTTGTCTTCTCTTCATCCTCTCTTGCCATGAAGATCTGGTGGTAGCCGGAGTAGGCATCGAGGAATGACAGCAGGTCACACCCAGTCGTGGAGTCAACAATCTGGTCGATGCGCGACAACGGGAAGGGGTCCTTGGGACAAGCTTTATTGATATCTGTGTAATCAATACACAACCACCACTTTCCATTTGCCTTGCGCACTACCACTGGATTGGCCAACCACGTTGGATGGAGCACTCCTCTTACCAAACCCGCAGCTTCCAATTTCTGGATCTCCTCTGTGATGAACTCTTGCTGTTCCAAAGCTTGCTTCCTGACCTTCTGCTTGACGGGCCGCGCATGAGAATAGACAGCAAGGTGGTGCTCAATCACCTCCCTGGGAACGCTGGGGATGTCGGATGCTTGCCATGCAAACACGTCGACATTCGCCCGCAGGAAGGTGACGAGCGCGTCTTCCTATTTGTCGTCAAGGGATGAGCTTATGGTGAAAGCCCTCCCATGTCGTCCTCCTTGACGGAAACCTTCTTGGTTCCCGGCGGCGTGGCCCTAGACCTCTTGTTTCTGTCGGTGGAGCTCTCTGGCACGTCCTCGACAGGAGCGCGACACTCCGAAGAGGTGCGCTTGCCGGAGTGGGTGTCCGAGGTCTCACCGGTCTTCTTCTTTCCGGTGGAGCTCTCTGGCACGTCCACGACGGGAGCACAGCACTCTGAAGAGGTGCTCTTGCCGGAGTGGGTGTCTAAGGTCTCACCGGTCTTCTTCTTTTTCCCTCCCGGGGCTCCAGTGGCAGGAGCAAGTGCCCTCGTAGTGGCAGCTGCTGCAACTACTTGCTGGTACAGTTGGTCAGCGCAAATCAGCGCATCTTTCTTATCGGAGGGGATGGTGATGATCGTCACAGGCCCTGGCATCTTCAGGGTGTTGTAGGCGTAGTGTGACGCTGCCATGAACTTGGCCAACGATGGGCGGCCAAGGATCCCGTTGTAAGGCAAGGGGATCTTGGCAACATCGAACACGATCCTTTCCGTCATGTAGTTCAGATCACTTCCAAAAGTCACGGGCAGCGTGACCTTCCCCTTTGGTTGGCTTCTCCCCGGGTTGACCCCCTGAAATGTGCCCGTCTCTTCGAGGTCTCCATCAGGAACTTGCAGCTTCTCGATCACGGTGGGTGAGAGTAGGTTCAGACCGGCCCCGCCATCGACTAGCATCTTTGTCACCTTGAGGTTGCATATTGTTGGTGAAACCAACAATGGCAAGCACCCGACCGCAGTAGTGCTATCAGGGTGATCCTCAGCGTCAAAGATGATAGGTGTGCTGGACCATTTCAGCGGCTTTTGGGCACCGGACGATGGTTCCGCCGCTGTAATCTCACGCGCCCACTATTTAAGTTGGCGGTGAGAAGTATGCAGTGAGGCACCGCCGTCAACGCACATGGCCTCCATAGCCTTCTGAAATTCTTGGTCGCCGGACTCGTCGTCCTCCTAGTGATCGTCGTCTTCGGGCCTTCTGTCACGGCCCCATGCGGGCCTCTCCTGCTGTTTATCCTTGCCGCGGCAGCCTGCTTGGCTGTCACGCTTCTTGCCGGACCCTTCAGCACCATCCTAGCCCTTCTCCTTGTCCCGCCTCTCATATTCAGCTCTCTGCTTTTCAGCAAGGAGCTCAACCTGTCGGCAGTCCTGGAGATCATGGCCCTTGGTGCGATGGATCTTGCAATATCGCTTGCCGGAGTTTCCTGGCTTATCGATAGCCGCCAAGGCCCGGCAGGCGACACACCCGGCAATTTCCTTGTCGGGGTCACCCGCCCTGGTTTTCTTGGCAGAGCCGGTGTCGTCAGATCCCTCGACAGCAAGCATGGCTTTACTCTTGCGCTTCCTGTTGCGGTGTCGGCCTTTCTTTGCCGGGGCGGTAGTATCGTCATCTGAAGAGTCGGTTTCCGCGCCGGCACCTTCGCCGGGGTACTTCCTTCCCTCTTCAGCCCGGACACATCTGTCAGCGAGAACATAGAGCTCCGCCACATATTTCACCTTGGTCATCGCCAGTTCTTCACGCATCTTGCGGTTACGCACGTTCTGATGGAACGCGCTGATGATGGCGGCAGGGTGAACATCAGGGATATTGTAGTGTACCCGGCTGAACCTCTTTATGTACTTATGCAGACTCTCGCCTTCCTTCTGGGGTATGATGTGCATATCACTTGCTTGGCCATGGGCTTGGTGACCTCCAGTAAAGGCGCCAACAAGCTCATGGCACAAATCCGACCAGGAGGAAATAGAGTCTACTAGCAAGTGCATCAACCACGACATGGCGTTAGGTTTAAGAGCCAACGGAAAGTAATTCGCAAGCACCTTATCGTCACGGGCTCCGGCAGCTTGCATCGCGATGGTGTAGATGCTAAGGAACTCCGACGGGTGGGTCTTGCCGTTGTACTTCTCGCCAACGTCGGGCTTGAAGGTGCGGTGAGTGGGCCACTGGAACTGCCGCAGCTCACGGGTAAAAGCCGGACAGTCTACCTCGTAAGGTAGACCCCCAGGGCTCTCCGGTGCCGGGTGGTCCACAGCAGGCCCTGCTCGCCTGTCTGACTAGTGGCACGCTCCGCGCCGGCGCTCGATGGTGGTTCGAGCGTCTTCATGAGCTCGCTCCTGAAGAACTTGACGCTGGTCGCCGTGGGTCCATGGGTCGGACGACGCTATGGAGATGGCGTCGCCCGCGACGTCCTGACGAGTCGACGCACGCGGCACCGGGCGAGGAGGAGGCGAATGCACCGTAGCCACGGCACTGCCGGCCCTCCCGCCGCCGGTGCGTGGGACTCCATCGGAGCGTCGACCCGGGAGCTCCGCTGGATTTGGTTCATCCTTGTTGGCGACTGCGACAAGGCTTCGGATGGTAGCTCTCCATTCGTCGAGTTTCCTCGTAACGGGAGGAAAGTCGAGGAGCAACTGCGCGCGCGCCAGGGCTTCAGCTGGGGTCAATGGTAGCGAAACTTGCACGGACCGCGACGTGCTTCGACCCCTGACCGTGTCAGGAGGAGCCCCATCATGCCTGCGGTCGCATACCGTCTCCACGAGTGCTTCGGCGGGCGGGCAGGTCTTCTACGTCCCGGGAGTGGTGCTCGGGGCTCTTCCCATGGTGACGCCCGGGATCTTCGGGGTGACGACGCCATTCGTCACGCGCTGCTTGAGAGGAGCGCGCTGTTGGCGCCGGCGTGGGAGTTCTGGAGGGCCTTGCGTCGCCTCCGGGTGATTCGGTCGCGACCTTGGAAGGCCCCGCGCCACCCGCAGAGGGCATGGCTCCATCTTTGGAGCTGGCGGTGTGTGGCATGTTATCAGGCGCACAAACATCGCCACCTCCCAAACTCCGGATGCTGGGACGGCGTTGGTGTTCGCGAGCAGCGCCCTGGGTCCTTTCCGTGACCGGTCCGCTGCTCACCCGCGTCAGGACGGGCTGTCCGGCTTCCGACTGGTCAACCGCCATCGTCGTCTTCTTCTTGGGCGCCATGATGATGAAGAAGCGTCGAACTGACTGCTAAAGCCGATTCTCACAACTGCGCCCCCTATCTGGCGCGCCAAAGATGTCGGTGTATTTGGATCGACACCTATGGGATCACAAGAATCCCTACTACGGTTGCGGGGCGCGGGGTTAAGAGAAGAGCGGATCCAACAGTTAGCACACGGTTCCTTTACCCAGGTTCGGGCCGCAGAGATGCGTAAAACCCTACTCCTGCTTTGCTGGATTATGTGTTTGTGTTCTTCAGCCGGCTATGGGGCGTGAGGAGCTCCACAAAGCCGAGTCGTGAGGAGTTCTAAAGAGCCGAATCCTTCTCCTGGTCGCCTCGGGCCTCCTTTTATAAGAAAAAGGGGTTGCCACAGTGGCACACAGGAGGTGGAAAGGGTACAGTGATGCGAGGTTATCCCTCGCATTACATGACAAGGCGCATTTAATGCACTTAGCTTAGGTTTCCTTGCTTTATCGGGGACGGGGGAGACATCCGTCTTGTCCGTCGTCGCTCCTTCTTGCGTCGACACGCGCCCTAGCCAGCGATGCCCGAGGTGCCATGTAGGCAGGCAGACAGCTGAGGTGGCGCAATGGTGGGTCGCCACAAATATCTGCATGTTCCCACGCAGGAGCCTGCCCAGCTGGTTGGGTCGGCAGCTGCATGGGGCGGTGGAAACTCAGTTGGTTCGGGCCTGACGGTGGCCCTGCGGGTGTCCTCGGCAAGGGCCTTGTCAGGGCCCCGGCAAGGGTCTTGCCGCAGCGTCTGTTGTCATTCCCGGCAAGGTGCTTGCCGGAGGTCTTGTGGTCCTCCTTGGCTGGGATCCCGCCAAGGGTCGTCGTCCTCTTAGTGTGTGTATCTGACCTTGAATGTCTTCACAAAGATCTGCATGCCATCACGGGGATATCTCCCGAATCCTTGCCCCATGGGGGCAGTGGACTCAAGGGTGATCCGCTCCGTAGGCGTGGGGCGAGATGCCGCGGCAAGGGTCTTGCCGGGGCTGCCAGAGCCGCCCCCGGCAAGGATCTTGCCAGGGCTACTGAAATTGGTTCCCGGCAAGGATCTTGCCAGGGGAAGCTGCTTCGTCCCTTTGCTCTTTGTGGTCTTGTTCTTGGCGTTGTTCCAGTTCCATCGAGCTTCGATCTTACCCTGGCTCATCTCCCTTGCCATGCTTGGTGTGGTGGTGCCCGTGGCTCAGACTGCCCGTGCACAGTTATAGGGGTACAAAAAGTGTACCCCTCTTTTTGTACACCGACAATAGGCAAAAACGGCAATTTGCACTGGGCCTTGGGTTAGTAGGTTAGTCCCAAAAATAATATAAAAGTGTATAATAAAGCCCATTAAACATCCAAAACGGAATATATAATAGCATGGAACAATAAAAAATTATAGATACGTTGGAGACGTATCAGTGACCGACCGGGAAGTTGCTCCCGGGTGCCCACGAGTGAGGACAAAGTGCGCAGAAAAGACTAGTATTGATATGTGAGGCCAGTCTAGATCCCGCCAGGAGTAACGGCCACCGGCGGGTGTGTCCAGGGCGTTACATTGCTACAGTAGATTAACCATGTGAACACACAAAAACAGTAGGTATAAATGTTGGGTTGTCTCCCAACGAGCGCTTTTCTTTAATGCCTTTTAGCTAGGCATGATGGTTTCAATGATGCTAACATGAAAGATATGAATGGAAACACAAAGAGAGCATCATGAAGCATATGACTAGCACATTTAAGTCTAACCCACTTCCTATGCATAGGGATTTTGTGAGCAAACAATTTATGTGAACAAGAATCAACTAGCATAGGAAGCCAAAACAAGCAAAACTTCAAGATTTTTAACACATAGAGAGGAAACTTGATATTATTGCAATACCTACAAGCATATGTTCCTCTCTCATAGTAATTTTTAGTAGCATCATGAATGAATTCAACAATATAGCCATCACATAAATCATTCTTTTTATGATGCAAAAGCATAGAAATTTTACTACTCTCCACATAACCAAATTTATTCTCATGAATAGTGGTGGGAGCAAACTCCACAAAATAACTATCATGGGATTGAAAATTAAAATCATGATGACAATTTTCATAGTTATCATTATTCAATATAGCATACATGTCATCACCATAATCATCATAGATAGCAACTTTGTTATCATACTCAATTGAAACGTCCTCCAAAGTAGTGGATTCATCACTAAATAAAGTCATGACCTCTCCAAATCCACTTTCATCAATATAATCATCATAAATAGGAGGCATGCTACCATCATAATAAATTTTCTCATAAAAACTTGGGGAACTAAAAATAGCATCTTCATTAAACATAGCATCCCCAAGCTTATGGCTTTGCATATCATTAGCATCATGGATATTCAAAGAATCCATACTAACAACATTGCAATCATGCTCATCATTCAAATATTTTTTGCCAAACATTTTATTGACTTCTTCTTCTAACAATTGAGCACAATTTTCCAATACATCATTTTCAAGAAAGATATTATAAATATGATCAATAATATGATGCAACCTCAATTCCATTTTTTTGTAATTTTATTTTTACAAACCAAACTAATGATAAAACAAGAAAGTAAAAGATTCAATTGCAAGATCTAAAGATATACCTTCAAGCACTCACCTCCCCGGCAACGATGCCAGAAAAGAGCTTGATGTCTACTACCCAACTTGTTCTTGTAGACTCGTGTGGGGCCTCCAAGCGTAGAGTTTTGTAGGACAGTAGCAAATTTCCCTCAAGTGGATGACCTAAGGTTTATCAATCCGTGAGAGGTGTAGGATGAAGATGGTCTCTCTCAAACAACCCTGCAACCAAATAATAAAAAGTCTCGTGTGTCCCCAACACACCAAATACAATGGGAAATTGTATAGGTGCACTAGTTCGGTGAAGAGATGGTGATACAAGTGTAATATGGATAGTCGATATTGATTTTTGTAATTGTAACAATAAAAAACAGAAAGGTAGCAAGTGATAAAACGGAGCACAAACGGTATTGCAATGCTTAGAAACAAGGCCCGGGGTTTGTACTTTCGCTAGTGCAATCTCTCAACAATGCTAATATAATTGGATCACATAACCATCCCTCAACGTGCGATGAAGAATCACTCCAATGTTCCAATCTAGCGGAGAACATAAGAAGGGATTGTTTGTAACTATTTTTTCCAGTCGATCAATCAAGAGTTCGTACTAAAATAACACAAGTTATTATTTCCGATCGATCTATCAAAAGTTCGTACTAAAATATCACCAAAACAAATTCATATTCATAATACTCAATCCAATACAAAGAACTTCAAAGAGTGCTCCATGATTTCTACCGGAGAAGACAAGAACGTGCATCAACCCCTATGCATAGATTACCCCAATGTCACTGATACGTCCATTTTGCATCATGCTTTTATGTTGATATTTATTGCATTATGGGCTGTTGTTACACGTTATGTCACAATACTTATGACTTTTCTCTCTTATTTTACAAGGTTTACATGAAGAGGGAGAATGCCGGCACTGGAATTCTGGGCTGGAAAAGAAGCAAACTCTGGAAACATATTCTGCACAACTCAAAAAGCTCTGAAACTCCACAGGACACTGTTTAAGAAAATATAAAAAAATATCTGGTGAAAGAGGATCACCAGGGGGGCCACCACCTGTCCACGAGAGTGGGGCGCCCCCCCCCCCTCTTTGGGCGCGCCCCTGCCTCGTGGGCCCCCCGATGGCCCCCCGATGCCCATCTTCTCCTATATGAGGTGTTTTGACCTGGAAAAAAATCACAAGGAGGCTTTCGGGACCAGACGCCGCCGTCTCGAGGCGGAACCTTGGCGGAAACCAATCTAGGGCTCCGATAGAGCCGTTCTGCCGGGGATACTTCCCTCCGGGAGGGGGAAATCATCACCGCCGTCATCACCAACAACTCTCCCATCTTGGGGAGGGTTATCTTCATCAACATCTTCACTAGCACCATCTCCTCTCAAACCCTAGTTCATCTATTGTATCCAATCTTTGTACCCAAACCTCAGATTGGTACCTATGGGTTGCTAGTAGTGTTGATTACTCCTTATAGTTGATGCTAGTTGGTTTATTTGGTGGAAGATCATATGTTCAGATCGATTATGCATACTAATACCCCTCTGATCATGAACAATATTATGTCTTATGAGTAGTTACTTTTGTTCCTAAGGACATGGGAGAAGTCTTGCTATAAGTAGTCATGTGAATTTGGTATTCGTTCGATATTTTGGGATGTATGTTGTCTCTCCTATAGTGGTGTCATGTGAACATCGACTACATGACACTTCACCATTATTTGGGCCTGGAGGAAGGCATTGGGAAGTAATAAGTAGATTATGGGTTGCTAGAGTGACAAAAGCTTAAACCCTAGTTTATGCGTTGCTTCCTAAGGGGCTGATTTGGATCCATATGTTTCACGCTATGGTTAGGTTTACCTTAATACTTCTTTTGTAGTTGTGGATGCTTGCATTAGAGGTTAATCATAAGTGGGACGCCTATCCAAGTAAGGGCATCACCCAAGCACTAGTCCACCCACATACCAAATTATCAAAGTACCGAACGCGAATTAGATGATCGTGATAAAAACTAGCTTGACGATAATTCCCATGTGTCCTCCGAAGCGCTTTTCTCCATATAAGAGTTTGTCCAGGCTTGTCCTCTGCTACAAAAAGGAGTGGGCCATCTTGCTGCACCTTATTTACTTTTACCTTTTGTCACTTGCTACCAATTACCTTATCACAAAACTATCTGTTACCTATAATTTCAGTGCTTGCAGAAAATACCTTACTGAAAACTGCCTATCATTTCCTTCTGCTCCTCGTTGGGTTCGACACTCTTACTTATCGAAAGGACTACGATAGATCCCCTACACTTGTGTTGTTATAGTACAAAGAGTTGATAAGAAATTGAATGTTATCCAATATGCTAGTAAAACTCTAGATAGCGCCCAGAGAAATTTGCTTGTGATAAGTTTAGACCGTATATTGTTGATTCTAAAGTAACTATTCACACTGATCATGCTGCTATCAAGTACCTTATGGAAAAGAAAGATGCTAAACCTAGACTTATTAGATGGGTTCTCTTGCTACAAGAGTTTGATTTGCATATTATTGATAGAAAAGGAGCTGAGAACCCCGTTGCAGATAACTTGTCTAGGCTAGAGAATATACTTGATGACCCACAGCCTATTGATGATAGCTTTCCTGATGAACAATTAGTTATCATAAATACTTCTCGTACTGCTCCATGGTATGCTGATTATGCTAATTACATTGTTGCTAAGTTTATACCTCCTAGCTTCACATACCAGCAAAAGAAAAAGTTCTTCTATTATTTGAGACATTACTTCTGGGATGACCCACATCTTTATATAGAAGGAGTAGATGGTATTATTGGACGTTGTGTACCTGAGCATGAACAGGAACAGATCCTACGCAAGTGCCACTCCGAAGCTTATGGAGGACACCATGCTGGAGATAGAACTGCACATAAGGTATTGCAATCCAGTTTTTATTGGCCTACTCTCTTCAAGGATGCTCGTAAGTTTGTCTTATCTTGTGATGAATGCCAAAGAATTGGTAATATTAGTAGACGTCAAGAAATTCCTATGAATTATTCACTTGTTATTGAACCATTTGATGTGTGGGGCTTTGATTATATGGGACCATTTCCTTCCTCTAATGGGTACACACATATTTTAGTTGTTGTTGATTACGATACTAAGTGGGTAGGAGCTATTCCAACTAGTAGTGTTGATCACAACACCTCTATTAAGATGCTTAAAGAAGTTATTTTTCTGAGGTATGGAGTCCCTAGATATCTAATGACTCATGGTGGTTCACACTTTATTCATGGTGCCTTCCGTAAAATGCTTGCAGAATATGATGTAAATCATAGAATTGCATCCCCTTATCACCCACAGACTAGTGTTCAAGTAGAACTAAGTAATAGAGAGCTGAAATTAATTTCGCAAAAGGCAATTAATAGGACTAGAAAGAATTGGTCCAAGAAACTTGATGATGCATTATGGGCCTATAGAACTGCATACAAAAATCCTATGGGTATGTCTCCATACAAAATGGTTTACGGAAAGGCTTGTCACTTACCTCTTGAGCTAGAACATAAGGCATATTGGGCTATCAAAGAGCTCAATTATGATTTCAAACTTGCCGGTGGGAAGAGGTTATTTGACATTGGCTCTCTAGATGAATGGAGAACCCATGCCTATGAGAATGCCAAGTTGTTTAAAGAAAAAGTTAAAAGATGGCATGACAAAAGGATACGAAAGCGTGAGTTTAACGTAGGTGATTATGTATTGCTATTCAACTCTCGTTTAAGATTTTTTGCAGGAAAACTTCTCTCTAAATGGGAAGGTCCTTACGTTATCGAGGAGGTCTATCGCTCCGGTGCCATAAAAATCAACAACTTTGAAGGCACAAATCCGAAGGTGGTTGCGGTGACCCAGCATACCACTGCATGGTGTAGTATGCCTGTCGTTGATATAACGCCCATAAGACACCGTCTTATGAATCTTATATCCCTCAGAGTGTACAACAGAAACATGGCGGGTCCAAACCATCATTATATTACAACCTATACAAACAAAGATCCAACGTTGAAATGATTCAAACTACTGGTACCAAAATGCGGGGTACCACTATTGATCCTGCGATCACTTATTTGGTTTAGATCATGTCACACATGATCAAGCTGACTGCTACTACTATTCTACACTACTCTTGTTGTTGCTGTTGCTCTGATCCTTCTCCTTCGTTGTCGGCCCCATAGGCGATGATGTAGTCGACTCCTTCAACTCCTCCGGAAAGGTCTGGCTCTTGGTAGAAGTACTCCCCAGCAACATAGGGATCCTCCGGCAGCTCCTCCAAATACTCACAGTCTGGAGGGAAATAGTACAAGGGATGAGTACAGGAGGTACTCAACAAGTTCATAGATATTGTGGGTGGAGATGCACTATAGCTACTACTGATTCCAAATAGGTCTCAGCAATGGTTTTGGAAAATATTTGTAGCACCAAGTTTTACTTATAACATTTAGTCATCAGACTTCACGGGTTGTTAGAATCTCCAATAGACTCCTTTCCCGCCGCGTTCGCAGATCTTTCCCAGATCAGGGAGTGACAAGCCACAATTCATTACACTCTGCAGAGGTGCGCTACTTTACCCACGAACGATTAACTTAGCCCTTTTGCCTGGTCCGTAACCTTGCACATCCATGATGCGTGGCCGGGTCTAAGATCCGAGTCTTTCACTCTTCCATGTTTACCAATGCCCCTGCCCCTGGCTCGAGAGGTATTCCCTCTTTTGCCCAAAATCTGCTACAGGTAGGGTTTATACGGCCCCGTGACCGATGAGCATTTACGCCGCCCTGGCGATAAAGGATTGACGGCCCTTTGCCGATAGGGTATTTACGGCACCCATAGCCGACAGGATATATCGACTCCCTGGGCCGGTTATGCGGATTTACGCCCCGCGGCGAACCTGTGCGAGGGCACATCAGTATAAGGAAAAGTTATTTACTCGCCCGTCCCATTCCAGGCTCCGTGGACAACGCTATCGCTACGGCGCTGGAATGTCTGCTGACTTTGGTTGTTAAGCCCGGTGCAATGGAACTCTACCACCGTGTTACCATCCTGAGTTCCACCGCCCACCAATGAATTGATAGTAATGAATATAATTTTATTCAATGCAATGAATAGATTATGCAAGTAGAGAATTTTGTAAAGATGCTTTTACGAAAGCATAAACAAAAGACATGCAAGGTATGAACTTGCCTGATGATTGATAGGTAGTGTAACTCGAGGCTTCGAGACTCGCGGTTGCCTCGGGTTCTGAAAACGACATATAGTCCGATAAGGACTAATGTTGCAAGAAAAACTGCAAGATGCTATTATGCATAGGATGATATGGTTTTTCTCCCCATTTAACCCTCTAAGGATTTATTAGCACCTTTCTTTTATTAGATTATTATGGTCAACTCTTATTTCCATACTTTATATTTTAAGTGTTTAATTAATTACTTAAATAATTAATTTATTATTATTATTATTATTATTATTATTATTATTATTATTATTATTATTATTATTATTATTATTATTATTACTATTACTATTGAAACTTGGGGCATTTGATAATAATACAAAGAAATTGGACATTTTATAATTCAATTTACTTGAGTCCTACTTGGTATTCAATTCTATGATTTTATGTGCATTATTTATTCTTTTTCCTTTTATTATTATTTCTTAATCAACAGAATATTATTTTTAATTAACATAGTTGAAATGCTTGATTTTAAGATTGTATTAAATATTTTTAGACGTCAGTTTGCACTTTGTCTATTCTATATAATTTAGGCTGGGATATAATCTTTAATTTATGTGCAAGAGATTAGTCACGCACAAGTGCTAAACTACTAGATGGACTAGTGTACAGAGTAATTGGAAATACGTGTTTTTAATCCTGGTGGGCTTAATTTAACACACGGTGGATCATTAGTGTGGTATACTCACGTACATGCTAAACTAGGCGTGGCCTTGGGCCAACACACCCAACACACATGTACGCTCTGGGCAAACCAGAACCCATGCGCCCATGTTAGCAGGCATCTCTCGCCTCTCGCCCGTACAACGCCATCTCTCGATCCCCTCTGCATTCGCCATGCCGCCGCTCGATTCCGGTCGTCTCCGGCTGTCTCCGACGCGTTCGCAGCACATCCGCTGCTGCTCCTCGGCGAGCTCTACCAGCTCCACCGCGTCGATCTACTTTTCCTCACGTACTTCTCTCGCTCGATCCCCACTGCTGCCGACTCGGTCGCCGGCCGATTCCGGCCGTCTCCGGCGGTCTCCGCCGACGTGGTGGCCGTCTACGGCTTCCTCTCGAGCCGCGCTATCCATCTATCCAACCGGTTCCTTCGATTGCTTCCTCCTCATCAGGTTCCCTTGGCCTTTATGTTTTAGGTCTCTGTGGTGGTGGCGGATCTTGTCGCTGACGGCCCTCCGGTGGTCGTCGAGGTGCATCCGGCGCCTCCAGCGGCTCACCGTGGCGCGGTGGTGCCCCTGGAGTGGCGGCTCCGTGTGCTGTTGCCCTCAAGGTGACGCCGTCGTGCCCGGCGCTCGCCCTGGTCACCGTGGTGGTGCCCCGGCGGCTTCCAGATCCTCTCCTGGATGTGGTGATGGTCACACCACAGCCCTGGTGTGGCTGAGCCTCTGCTACGGCTACAAACTTCCTTGGGTGAGCTCCTCCCTATTCCATCTTCATTGGTTTTGCTCCAGCATGGCCTTGGCTGTGATTTGGGTTAGATGTGGGGTTCTACTAGTTGCTGCTAGATGTTGTAATCAAGCATCAACTCCTACTGGAGCTCTCTGGTGGTAATTCATGTTGTTCTAGTGTATGTCAGTAGATGCCCATGTGTATTTGCTTTATTTATGTGCTCATGTGATGCTCTCGTGATATGAGCTGCTCTAGATTTGCTAAGTTGGTCAGTGGCAGTACTTAATCTGTTGTTTGCTCCTATGTGGATCTGCTGTTCCTGTTAACTGAAGATTTCTTTATTGATGAAGCTTCTTGGTTCAGTACAGTAACCATATAATCTTTGCCTACTGTATTTAACTCGCTGTAGTTCCCACTACAAGTTGATTTACTCACAGATTATAGAGTGTTTGGATTTAGTTAATTGAAAAATGCTACTCTAGTTCCTGGAGTTGTGTTGTTTAATTTTGTCTATTCCATTGGTCTGGCTGACCTTTGGGTACTAACTTCTTATACGTGTTGTTACAAGTTACTGCTGCTATACATACTTACAATAGCAATTGCTAAAGATACTAACCCATGTTCTTGTGGGTGTGGTGTCCTATTTGTAGAAATATAGCATGTGTAAGTGGAGTGCAGTGTTCTGCAGAAGCAGATGTTCAGTTTGGTGCTATACTAACTATTTCTTCTATGCTATCTTGACTCTAATTAAGAACAGATACTACTTGTTTTGGCTATATCTTGCTTTATTGTCTATATTTGATATCCCTCTCCCTTCTATTAAACTTATAAGAACAGATGTTGCCTGATCTTATTGCCTATGATGCTGGTCTGAGGCCTCTCTGGGTTCTAAACTTATTTTTGTGGCTCTATGAATTCTTATAAATCCTATGATGCATGGCACAGCATCTCTGTGCAAGCCTGAGGATTCTATCCCACCAATTTCTACCTTTGGTGTTGAGTAGCTTGGTCTTGAGGCTCTGATTATCCTTCTTCTTGTGGTTAGCCTGCACCTCCTCGCTGCTTCACTCTAGTTCTCAGCTTTGGGTTTGGTCCAAGTCCTGTTTGGTATGGTTGTACCAGTGGCTATCAAACTCTCACTACGGCTGGGTTGCTCTCTTTATAGTGCCCTGGATGGGTGACTCAGCTGTGTGCTTGTTGTGTGTGCTGCTTGTGCTGTCCTTGCGTGAGTCTTTGGTGCTGGTGGTGTTGACAGCAGCTGCTTGCTGGTGTCAAGCTCTCCTTCATGCTTATCTTGTAAGCTGCTGGGTGGCTAATTGCTTGGGTACCTGGTCCTGGCCGGCTGGGTTTGGTATAATATCTACTCATGGCTTTTATTATGAGGTTGAACAGTGGCTCATATCTATTGTCATTGGTCAAAGGGTATGCTACGTACTAATGCTAACCCAACACTCTCTAGTGTTTATGTTTGCAGGTTGTGAAGAAAAGAAGGAAAGGAAGATCAAGATTAAAATCAAGATCTTAGATAAGATAGTATAGGAATAATAATTTAGTTTAGGTTGTCTTTCCTGAATTCTTTTGTAATTTAAGAATGTATTCTTTTATTAAATATTTATGTGTTTCACATGCAATATAACTCTGTGATATTTATCCAATTATCAATAAAGCGTTAATTTTCTTTATTGTTCCAGGTTTATATTAAATGCAGTTCCAATTCATAATTGATTGGAACTTATGCACTTAAGTCCTTTTATCTTATTTGAATTTAATTTGAACCCAAACCTCTAATTAAGAGCAAAGGTCATGTCCAAATTATTTGAAATGCAAATTTAACTTAGTGATTTGAATGCAAGTTTGTTTTGTTTTTTTGAGATGCAAGTTGATAATAACCCCAACTTATATGCATGAATGCAAATAACATTCGAAAAAAAATTCCCCGCTCTCTCAAACTACGGGTCGTTACAGTGGTGAACGGTCAAAGAATCAAACATTATATCTCAGGTAACCCTATAAATGTTGAAACCAATGTTATTGAAACCGTAACCCCGGAGGAATACATAAGGGACACTTTTCAGAACAATTCAGATCCCGAAAAGGAAGAGGTATGTGATACGGTAAGTAAACCGACTCCAAAATAGTTCTAAAGGTAATTTTTCACCGTTTTGGAATATTTAGAAAAATAGAAAAATAAGTGGCAGTCCGGAAGAGGCACGAGGCATCCACGAGGGTGGAGGGCGCGCCCCCTGCCTCGTGGGCACCTCGTGTGCCTCCCGGACTCCGATTTCTTGTAGGTTACTCCTTTTGGTCGGTAAAAATTCACTATATATTCTCCCGGAGGTTTTGACCTCTATATCACAAAATCCTCTGTTTTCATTTCGAGCTGTTGTTTTTGACAGATCTAGATCATCATGGCGTCTTCCAACACCCCCAAGGACAAGTTCTTCGAGAAGGTCGTCAACCCCTACCTTGCGGAGGTGCTGCATCATCCTCAAACCATGGAGTTGCATGAGGGGGTGCTGCACATCCGCGATGTTGAGGGGCCAAGGAGGACCGGAAGCGTGGAAACAAGACTCGAAGCAATGGAGCAGCAAGTTTTCAAGTGCCAGGGTATGGTGGAACGAGGACTCAACGCAAACCACATGATGATCACGAAGCTCGCCAAAAACCTCAAGTTGGACTCAAGGATCTTTTGGGAAGCCATCTCCAATCTTCAAGAAAAAATCGAACACCTCCAAGCCCAGATCTATGACCTGCAAAACCAAAACTGTGAGTATGAATATAGATTCAAGAAGATGAGTTTGGCTGCAGATTTGTGCATCCCGGAGACTCGATCATCCTTCTACGATCGTGAGCCTATGCCTTGGAAGATGGACGACAAGCCTACATCCTCAACAACTCCATCATCACCACCCCCGAAGAAGGAGACATAATCATATGGGTATGGGCACTCCCCTTGGCAACTGCCAAGCTTGGGGGAGTTGCCCCGGTATCGTATCACCATCACACTCATATATTTATCGTTTTTCTTAGTTCGATCCTTTTGGTAGTATCTTGATCTAGTAGAATAAAGTTAGCATGATCTAGTTGTGAGCTTTTGCTTTATGATCTTCATCTTTGTAATCAAGTCCGCGAGCTATATAATAAAGATTAGTGTTGAGTCAAGGGCTTGATTTCCTCACTTTGGTCATGATAGAATAAAAGAAAACATAAAAAGTATCAAAGAGATCATATTGATCTTATGGGAAGTAATGACTTCACATATAAAGAGTATGATGAATAAAAGTTGTTGAGAATTGACAA
The DNA here is from genome assembly GCA_902687465.1 of Secale cereale. Classification (NCBI taxonomy): domain Eukaryota; kingdom Viridiplantae; phylum Streptophyta; class Magnoliopsida; order Poales; family Poaceae; genus Secale; species Secale cereale. The sequence goes on from LR738712.1 coordinate 489,121,413, forward strand.
ACATAGTTTTGGTCATCATTGCAATTAATAGGAAGTAATTAAGAGAGAGAGGTTTCACATACAAATATACTATCTTGGACATCTTTTATGATTGTGAGCACTCATTAAAATATGACATGCTAAAGAGTTGATGTTGGACAAGGAAGACAACATAATGGGTTATGTTTTCTTATATCTAAGATAAAGTATATGGTCATGGATCATCCAGCATGTTGAGCTTGCCTTTCCCCCTCATGCTAGCCAAAACTCTTCGCACCAAGTAGAGATACTACTTGTGCTTCCATACATCCTTAAACCCAGTTTTGCCATGAGAGTCCACCATACCTACCTATGGACTGAGTAAGATCCTTCAAGTAAGTTGTCATGTTGCAAACTCGCTAAAATATGTATGATTTATTAGTGTGGAGGAAATAAGCTTTATACGATCTTGTAATATGGAAGTAATAAAAGTGACGGACTGCATAATAAAGGTCCTTATCACAAGTGGCAATATAAAGTGACGTTCTTTTGCGCTAAGACTTTGTGCATCCAACCATAAAAGCACATGACAACCTCTGCTTCCCTCTGTGAAGGGCCTATCTATTATTCTTGCCTTATAAGAGTCAAGGTGAAAATCACCTTTCCTTTTTACATTTTATCCTTTGGCAAGCACACTGTGTTGGAAGATCTTGACATATATACCCAATTGGATATAAGTTTTCATGGTCTATTACTATTGACATTAACCTTGAGGTAAAAGGTTGGGAGGCAATACCATAAGCCCCTATCTTCCTCTGTGTCTGATTAAAACTCCATAACCATAAGTATTGCGTGAGTGTGAGCAATTGCGAAAGACTATATGATAGTTGAGTATGTGGGCTTGCTGAAAAGCTCTTACATCGACTCTTTCTGATGTTACGATAAAATGCAATTGCTTCAATGCCCAAGATCATAGTTTGTTAGTTTTCAATGAAGTTTCTGATTCATACTTGACATTGTGAATGAAGTGTTACTTTAGCATAAGTTGTTGTTATGAGAATTATCATGATGCCCTCATGTCTGTATTCTCTTTTTATTGACACCTCTATCTCTAAATATGTGGAAATATTTTTCGATATCGGCTTTCGCTTGAGGACAAGTGAGGTCTAAGCTTGGGGGAGTTGATACGTCCATTTTGCATCATGCTTTTATGTTGATATTTATTGAATTATGGGCTGTTATTACACATTATGTCACAATACTTATGCCTTTTCTCTCTTATTTTACAAGGTTTACAGGAAGAGGGAGAATGCTGGCTGCTGGAATTCTGGGCTGGAAAGAAGCAAACTCTGGAAACCTATTCTGCACAACTCAAAAAGCTCTGAAACTCCACAGGACACCGTTTTAGAAAATATAAAAAATATCTGGCGAAAGAGGATCACCAGGGGACACCACCTGTCCACGAGGGTGGGCATGTGCCCCCCTCTCTGGGCGTGCCCCTACTGTTGGAAATATGCCCTAGAGGCAATAATAAAAGTATTATTATTATATTTCCTTGTTCGTGATAATCGTCTGTTATTCATGCTTGAATTGTATTGTAAGGAAACAACGATACCTGTGAGAATACATAGACCACAATGAGTCCCTGGTGAGCCTCTAGTTCCCAGTTCGTTGATCAACAGATGGTCACGGTTTCCTGACCATGGACATAGGATGTCAGTGATAACGGGATCACATCATTAGGAGAATGATGTGATGGACAAGACCCAATCCTGAGCATAGCACGAGATCGTATAGTTCGTAATGCATAAGCTTTTCGGTGTCAAGTATTTATTCCTTAGACCATGAGGTTGTACAACTCCCGGATGCCGTAGGAATACTTTGGGTGTGCCAAACGTCACAACGTAACTGGGTGGCTATAAAGGTACGCATCGGGTATCTCCGAAAGTGTCTGTTGAGTTGGTACGAACCGAGACTGGGATGTTGTCACTCCGTATGACGGAGAGGTACCTCTGGGCCCACTCGGTAAGACATCATCATAATGAGCTCAATGTGACTAAGTAGTTAGTCACGGGATGATGGATTATGGATCGAGTAAAGAGACTTGCCATGACGAGATTGAACAAGGTATCGGGAATACCGACGATCGAATCTCGGGCAAGTACCGTACCCATGGACAAAGGGAATAACATACGGGATTAAGTGAATCCTTGACATGGTGGTTCATCCGATGAAGATCATCGAGGAACGCGTGGGAACCAACATGGGTATCCAGATCCCGCTGTTAGTTATTGACCGGAGAGTGGTCTCGGTCATGTCTACGTGTCTCCCGAACCCGTAGGGTCTACACACTTAAGGTTCGGTAACGCTAGGGTCGTAGAGATACATGCACGTGGAAACCCGAAAGTTGTTCGGAGTCCCGGATGAGATCCCGGACGTCACGAGGAGTTCCGGAATGGTCCGGAGGTAAATATTGGTATATAGGAAGTCAGGTTTCGGCTATCGGGTGATCTCCGAGGGTCACCGGGAGCGTCCCGGGACCACCGGAGGGGCCCCGGGGGTCCACCGGGTGGGGCCACCCATCCCGGTGGGGCCCCTAGGCCGCAAGGGGGAAGTGTCCAGCCCTAATGGGCTGGCGCACCACATGGGCCCTCCTCCCCATGCGCCTAGTGTTGAAACCCTAGGGGGGAGGGGGCACCACTTGCCTTGGGGGGCAAGGATTCCCCCCCTGGCCGTCGCCCCACATTGCAGATCCCATCTGCAGGGCCGGCGCACCCCCCTGGCCCCCTATATATATGTGGGGAGGGAGAGGGCAGCCGCACCATTGCCCTGGCGCCTCTCCCCCTCCCGTCACAACTCCGTCTCCTTAACGCAGGGCGCCCGGCGAAGCCCTGCTGCAATCTCCACTACATCCACCACCACGCCGTTGTGCTGCTGGATCTCTGACGACTTCTCCTCCCCCCTTGCTGGATCAATAAGGAGGTGACGTTGCTGTACCGGACGTGTGTTGAACGCGGAGGTGTCGTCCGTTCGGCGCTAGATCATCGGTGACGAAGAACGCGAAGAGTACGACTACTTCATCCACGCTTCTTCGAAAGCTTCCGCACGCGATCTACATAACGGTATGTAGATGCACTCTTACTTGCTCGTTGCTAGATGTCTCCTTAGTTGGATCTTGGTGAAAGCATAGAAATTTTTTGAATTCTGCTATGTTCCCCAACAGTGGCATCTGAGCTAGGTTTAATGCGTAGCATCTTGCACGAGTAGAACACAAAGCAGTTGTGGGCGTTTGAGTTTGTTCAACTTTCTTGCCATTACTAGTCAATCTTGATTCGGCGGTATTGTGGGATGAAGCAGCCCGGACCGACTTTACACGTACGCTTACGTGAGACTGGTTCCACCGACAGACATGCACTAGATGCATAAGGTGGCTGGCGGGTGTCTATCTCTCCTACTTTAGTCGGATCGGATTCGATGAAAAGGGTCCTTATGAAGGGTAAATAGAAATTGACAAATCACGTTGTGGTTTTGGCGTAGGTAAGAAACGTTCTTGCTAGAAATCCTATAGAAGCCACGTAAAACTTGCAACAACAATTAGAGGACGTCTAACTTGTTTTTGCAGCATGTGCTATGTGACGTGGTATGGCCAAAACGAAGATGTGATGAATGATATATGTGATGTATGAGATTGATCATGTTCTTGTAATGGGGAATCACGACTTGCATGTCGATGAACTTGACAACCGGCAGGAGCCATAGGAGTTGTCTTAATTATTGTATGACCTGCGTGTCACTGAATAAACGCTATGTAATTACTTTACTTTATTGCTAAACGTTAGCCATAGTAGTAGAAGTAATAGTTGGCGTGATGACTTCTTCAAGACACGATGATGGAGATCATGATGATGAAGATCGTGGTGTCGAGCCGGTGACAAGATGATCATGGTGCCCCGAAGATGGAGATCCAAGGAGCAAGATGATATTGGCCATATCATGTCACTTTAATTGATTGCATGTGATGTTTATCATGTTTATGCATCTTGTTTACTTAGAACGACGGTAGTAAATAAGATGATCTCTCACTAAAATTTCAAGTATTGTGTTCCCCTAACTATGCACCGTTGCTAAAGTTCGTTGCTCCGAAGCACCACGTGATGATCGAGTGTGATAGGTTCTAACATTCGCATACAACGGGTGTAAGCCAGATTTACACACGCGATACACTTAGGGTTCACTTGACGAGCCTAGCATGTACAGACATGGCCTCGGAACACGGAAGACCGAAAGGTCAAACACGAGTCGTATAGAAGATACGATCAACATGGAGATGTTCACCGTTGATGACTAGTCCGTCTCACGTGATGATCAGACACGGGCTAGTCGATTCGGATCGTGTATCACTTAGATGACTAGAGAGATGTCATTCTGAGTGGGAGTTCATTAAAATTTGATTAAGATAAACTTAATTATCATGAAATTAGTCTAAATTCTTTAAAATATCTCTTGTAGATCAAATGGCCCACGCTCCAGTTTCCCTCAACTTCAACGCGTTCCTAGAGAAAACCAAGCTGAAAGACGATGGTAGCAACTATACGGATTGGGTCCGTAACCTGAGGATTATCCTCATAGCTGCCAAGAGATCATATGTCCTAGAAGCACCGCTAGGTGATGCACCTGCTCCCGATGCGGCCCAAGACATTTTGAATGTCTGGCAGTCGCGTAGTGATGATTACTCCCTGGTTCAGTGCGGCATGCTTTACAGCTTAGAGTCAGGGCTCCAAAAACGTTTTGAGCACCACGGAGCATATGAGATGTTCGAGGAGCTGAAAATGGTTTTCCAAGCTCATGCCCGAGTCGAGAGATATGATGTCTCCGACGCATTCTACAGCTGTAAGATGGAGGAAAACAGTTCTGTCAGTGAGCACATCCTCAAGATTTCTGGATTGCACAACCGCTTGTCTCAGCTGGGAATGAATCTCCCAGATGAAGTGGTCGTTGACAGAATCCTCCAGTCGCTCCCACCAAGCTTCAAGAGCTTCGTGTTGAACTTCAATATGCAGGGGATGGAGAAGTCCATTCCCGAGGTGTATTCGATGCTGAAATCAGCGGAGGTGGACATCAAGAAAGAACATCAAGTGTTGATGGTCAATAAAACCACTAAGTTCAAGAAAGGCAAGGGTAAGAAGAACTTCAAGAAGGACGGCAAGGGAGTTGCCGCGCCCGGCAAGCCTGTTGCCGGGAAGAAGCCAAAGTATGGACCCAAGCCTGAGACAGAGTGCTTTTATTGCAAGGGAACGGGTCACTGGAAGCGGAACTGCCCCAAATACTTAGCAGACAAGAAGGCCGGCAACGTCAAAGGTCTATATGATATACATGTTATTGATGTGTACCTTACCAGCACTCGTAGTAGCTCCTGGGTATTCGATACCGGTGCAGTTGCTCACATTTGTAACTCAAAACAGGAGCTGCGGAATAAACGGAGACTGGCGAAGGATGAGGTGACGATGCGCGTCGGGAATGGTTCCAAGGTCGATGTGATCGCCGTCGGCACGCCGCCTCTATATCTACCCTCGGGATTAGTTTTAAACCTGAATAATTGTTATTTAGTACCAGCTTTGAGCATGAACATTGTTTCTGGATCTCGTCTTATGCGAGATGGCTACTCTTTCAAATCGGAGAATAATGGTTGTTCTATTTATTTGAGAGATATGTTTTATGGTCATGCCCCGCTGGTCAATGGTTTATTTTTGATGAATCTCGAACGTGATGATACACATATTCATAGTGTAGATGCCAAAAGATGTAAAGTTGATAATGATAGTCCCACATACTTGTGGCATTGCCGCCTTGGTCATATTGGTGTCAAACGTATGAAGAAGCTCCATTCATATGGACTTCTAGAGTCTCTTGATTATGAATCATTTGACACGTGCAAACCATGCCTCTTGGGCAAGATGACCAAGACTCCGTTCTCCGGAACAATGGAGCGAGCAACCAACTTGTTGGAAATCATACATACCGATGTGTGCGGTCCAATGAGTGTTGAGGCTCGCGGAGGCTATCGTTATGTTCTCACCCTCACGGATGACTTGAGTAGATATGGGTATATCTATTTGATGAAACACAAGTCTGAGACCTTTGAAAAGTTCAAGGAATTTCAGAATGAGGTTGAGAATCAACGTGACAGAAAAATAAAGTTCTTGCGATCGGATCGTGGGGGTGAATATTTAAGTCATGAATTTGGCACACACCTTAGGAGCTGTGGAATTGTTTCACAATTGACACCGCCCGGAACACCTCAACGTAATGGTGTGTCCGAACGTCGAAATCGTACTCTGTTGGACATGGTACGGTCTATGATGTCCCTCACCGATTTACTGCTACCTTTTTGGGGTTATGCTTTAGAGACTGCCGCATTCACTTTAAATAGGGCTCCGTCGAAATCCGTTGAGACGACTTCGTATGAACTTTGGTTTGGCAAGAAACCGAAGCTGTCGTTTCTGAAAGTTTGGGGTTGCGATGCTTATGTCAAGAAACTTCAACCTGAAAAGCTCGAACCCAAATCGGAAAAATGCGTCTTCATAGGATACCCAAAGGAAACGATTGGGTACACCTTCTACCACAGATCCGAAGGCAAAGTCTTTGTTGCCAAGAATGGATGCTTTCTGGAGAAAGAGTTTCTCTCGAAAGAAGTGAGTGGGAGGAAAGTAGAACTTGATGAGGTGATAGTCACCCCTCCTGGACCGGAAAGTAGCGCAGCGCAGGAAACTGTTCCTGAGGTGCCTGCACCGACAAGGGAGGAAGTTGATGATAATGATCATGAAGAAACAGATCAAGTTACTACTGAACTTCGAAGGTCCACAAGGGCACGTTCCGCACCAGAGTGGTACGGCAATTCTGTCCTGGAAATCATGTTGTTAGACAACGGTGAACCTTCAAACTATGAAGAAGCGATGGCGGGCCCGGATTCCAATAAATGGCTTGGAGCCATGAAATCTGAGATAGAATCCATGTATGAAAACAAAGTATGGACATTGGTGGACTTGCCTGATGACAGGCACGTCATAGAAAACAAATGGATATTTAAGAAGAAGACAGACGCGGATGGTAATGTGACCATCTATAAGGCTCGGCTTGTCGCTAAGGGTTATCGACAAGTTCAAGGGATTGACTACGACGAGACTTTCTCTCCCGTAGCGATGCTGAAGTCAGTCAGAATCATGTTAGCTATTGCCGCATTCTATGATTATGAGATATGGCAAATGGACGTCAAAACAGCATTCCTTAACGGCTTCCTCAAGGAAGAGTTGTATATGATGCAACCGGAAGGTTTTGTCGATCCAGAAAACGCTAACAAGGTATGCAAGCTCCAACGCTCGATTTACGGGCTGGTGCAAGCATCTCGGAGTTGGAATATTCGCTTTAATGATGTGATCAAAGCGTTTGGATTTATACAGACTTATGGAGAAGCCTGTATCTACAAGAAAGTGAGTGGGAGCTCTGTGGCATTTCTCATATTATATGTGGATGACATATTGCTGATGGGAAATGATATAGAATTCTTGGAAAATGTAAAGGCCTACTTGGATAAAAGTTTTTCAATGAAGGACCTTGGAGAACCTGCTTACATATTAGGCATCAAAATCTATAGAGATAGATCAAGACGCCTCATTGGTCTTTCACAAAGTACATACCTTGACAAGATATTGAAGAAGTTCAATATGGATCAGTCCAAGAAAGGGTTCTTGCCTGTTTTACAAGGTATGAGATTGAGCAAGGCTCAGTCGCCGACCACGGCAGAAGATAGAGAAAATATGAGTGTCATTCCCTATGCCTCGGCCATAGGTTCTATCATGTATGCCATGCTGTGTACCAGACCTGATGTGAACCTTGCCATAAGTTTGGTAGGGAGGTACCAAAGTGATCCCCGTGTGGAACACTGGACAGCGGTCAAGAACATCCTGAAGTACCTGAAAAGGACTAAGGATATGTTTCTCGTTTATGGAGGTGACGAAGAGCTCGTCGTAAAGGGTTACGTTGATGCTAGCTTCGACACAGATCTGGATGACTCTAAGTCTCAAACCGGATACGTGTATATTTTGAATGGAGGGGCAGTCAGCTGGTGCAGTTGCAACCAAAGCGTCGTGGCAGCATCTACATGTGAAGCAGAGTACATAGCTGCTTCCGAAGCAGCACAGGAAGGAGTCTGGATGAAGGAGTTCATCACCGACCTAGGAGTCATTCCAAGCGCGTCATGCCCGATGACTCTCTTCTGTGACAACACTGGTGCTATTGCTATTACCAAGGAGCCCAGGTTTCACAAGAAGACCAAGCACATCAAGCGCCGTTTCAACTCCATCCGGAATTATGTTCAGGATGGAGATATAGATATTTGTAAAGTGCATACGGATCTGAATGTCACAGACCCGTTGACTAAACCTCTTCCACGGGCAAAACATGATCAACACCAGAACTCTATGGGTGTTCGATTCATCACAATGTAACTAGATTATTGACTCTAGTGCAAGTGGGAGACTGTTGGAAATATGCCCTCGAGGCAATAATAAAAGTATTATTATTATATTTCCTTGTTCGTGATAATCGTCTGTTATTCATGCTTGAATTGTATTGTACGGAAACAGCGATACATGTGTGAATACATAGACCACAATGAGTCCCTGGTGAGCCTCTAGTTACCAGTTCGTTGATCAACAGACGATCACGGTTTCCTGACCATGGACATAGGATGTCAGTGATAACGGGATCACATCATTAGGAGAATGATGTGATGGACAAGACCCAATCCTGAGCATAGCACGAGATCGTATAGTTCGTAATGCATAAGCTTTTCGGTGTCAAGTATTTATTCCTTAGACCATGAGGTTGTACAACTCCCGGATGCCGTAGGAATACTTTGGGTGTGCCAAACGTCACAACGTAACTGGGTGGCTATAAAGGTACGCATCGGGTATCTCCGAAAGTGTCTGTTGAGTTGGTACGAACCGAGACTGGGATGTTGTCACTCCGTATGACGGAGAGGTACCTCTGGGCCCACTCGGTAAGACATCATCATAATGAGCTCAATGTGACTAAGTAGTTAGTCACGAGATGATGGATTACGGATCGAGTAAAGAGACTTGACATGACGAGATTGAACAAGGTATTGGGAATACCGACGATCGAATCTCGGGCAAGTACCGTACGGATGGACAAAGGGAATAACATACGGGATTAAGTGAATCCTTGACACGGTGGTTCATCCGATGAAGATCATCGAGGAACGCGTGGGAACCAACATGGTTATCCAGATCCCGTTGTTGGTTATTGACCGGAGAGTGGTCTCGGTCATGTCTACGTGTCTCCCGAACCCGTAGGGTCTACACACTTAAGGTTCGGTAACGCTAGGGTCGTAGAGATACATGCACGTGGAAACCCGAAAGTTGTTCGGAATCCCGGATGAGATCCCGGACGTCACGAGGAGTTCCGGAATGGTCCAGAGGTAAAGATTGATATATAGGAAGTCAGGTTTCGGCTATCGGGTGATCTCCAGGGGTCACCGGGAGCGTCCCGGGACCACCGGAGGGGCCTCGGGGGTCCACCGGGTGGGGCCCCTAGGCCGCAAGGGGGAAGTGTCCAGCCCTAATGGGCTGGCGCACCACATGGGCCCTCCTCCCCATGCGCCTAGGGTTGAAACCCTAGGGGGAGGGGGCGCCACTTGCCTTGGGGGGCAAGGATTCCCCCCTTGGCCGCCGCCCCACCCTGCAGATCCCATCTGCAGGGCCGGCGCACCCCCCTGGCCCCCTATATATATGTGGGGAGGGAGAGGGCAGCCGCACCATTGCCCTGGCGCCTCTCCACCTCCCGTCACAACTCCGTCTCCTTAACGCAGGGCACCCGGCGAAGCCCTGCTGCAATCTCCACTGCATCCACCACCATGCCGTTGTGCTGCTGGATCTCTGACGACTTCTCCTCCCCCCTTGCTGGATCAAGAAAGAGGTGACGTTGCTGTACCGGACGTGTGTTGAACGCGGAGGTGCCGTCCGTTCGGCGCTAGATCATCGGTGACGAAGAACGCGAAGAGTACGACTACTTCATCCACGCTTCTTCGAAAGCTTCCGCACGCGATCTACATAACGGTATGTAGATGCACTCTTACTTGCTCGTTTCTAGATGTCTCCTTAGTTGGATCTTGGTGAAAGCGTAGAAAATTTTTGAATTCTGCTACGTACCCCAACACCTACCTCGTGGGCCCCTCGATGGCCCCTCGATGCCCATCTTCTCCTATATGAGGTGTTTTGACCTGGAAAAAATCACAAGGAGGCTTTCGGGACCACACGCCACCGTCTCAAGGCGGAACCTTGGTGGAAACCAATCTAGGGCTCCAGCAGAGCCGTTCTGCCGGGGATACTTCCCTCCGGGAGGGGGAAATCGTCACCGCCGTCATCACCAACAACTCTCCCATCTTCGGGAGGGTTATCTTCATCAACATCTTCACCAGCACCATCTCCTCTCAAACCCTAGTTCATCTCTTGTATCCAATCTTTGTACCCAAACCTCAAATTTGTACCTGCGGGTTGCTAGTAGTGCTGATTACTCCTTGTAGTTGATGCTAGTTGGTTTATTTGGTGGAAGATCATATGTTCAGATCTATTATGCATATTAATACCCCTCTGATCATGAGCAATATTATGTCTTGTGAGTAGTTACTTTTGTTCTTGAGGACATGGGAGAAGTCTTGTTATAAGTAGTCATGTGAATTTGGTACTCGTTCGATATTTTGATGAGATGTATGTTGTCTCTCCTCTAGTGGTGTCATGTGAACGTCGACTACATGACACTTCACCATTATTTGGGCCTAGAGGAAGGCATTGGGAAGTAATAAGTAGATGATGGGTTGCTAGAGTGACAGAAGCTTAAACCCTAGTTTATGCGTTGCTTCGTAAGGGGCTGAATTGGATCCATATGTTTCATTCTATGGTTAGGTTTACCATAATACTTCTTTTGTAGTTGTGGATGCTTGCATTAGAGGTTAATCATAAGTGAGAGGCTTGTCCAAGTAAGGACAGCACCCAAGCACCGGTCCACCCACATACCAAATTACCAAAGTACCGAACGCGAATCAGATGATCGTGATGAAAACTAGCTTGATGATAATTCCCATGTGTCCCTGGGAGCGCTTTTATCCATATAAGAGTTTGTCCAGGCTTGTCCTTTGCTACAAAAAGGATTGGGCCATCTTGCTGCACCTTATTTACTTTTACCTTTTGTCACTTGCTACCAATTACCTTATCACAAAACTATCTGTTACCTATAATTTCAGTGCTTGCAGAAAATACCTTACTGAAAACTGCCTATCATTTCCTTCTGATCCTCATTGGGTTCGACACTCTTACTTATCGAAAGGACTACGATAGATCCCGTACACTTGTGGGTCATCAGTCACCGCGGGAATCCGCGAGTTGAGTGCCAAAACATATATCAAGTGAATCAATATGATACCCCATTTTCACCATGAGTATTCAATTGCAAGACATATATCAAGTTCTCAATTCCATAAAAGTATTCAATCCAACAAAAACGAAATCTCAAAGGGAAAAACTCAATTCATCACAGCAAGATAGAGAGGGAAAAACACCATATGATCCGACTATATTAACAAAGCCCATGATACATCAAGATCGTGACATCTCAAGAACACGAGAGAGAGAGAGAGAGAGAGAGAGAGAGAGATTAAACACATAGCTACCGGTACAAACCCTCAGCCCCGAGGGTGGATTACTCCCTCCTCACCATGGTGGCCGCCATAATGATGAAGATGGCCACCGGTGATGATCCCCCTCGGTGGAGTGCCGGAAAGGGCTCTAGATTGGATCTCATGGACTACAAAGCCTTGCGGCGGCGGAACTTCTGATCTAGGTCTACCCTGAAGGGTTTCAGAATATTTGGGAATTTATATGGCGAAGAAGGGTTGCGGGAGGCCACCGAGGTGGGCACAACCCACCTGGGCACGCCCTGGTGGGTTGTGCCCCCCTCAGGGCACCCCCCCCAGGTGCTTCTCTGGCCCATCGGGAGTCTTCTCGTCCATAAAAAATCCACAAAAAGTTTCGCAGTGTTTGGACTCCATTTGATATTGATTTCCTGCGGTGTAAAAAACAAGCAAAAAACAACAACTGGCACTGGGTCAATTGGTTAGTCCCCAGAAATGATATAAATTTTCTATAAAATGATTGTAAAACATCCAAGAATGATAATAAAACAACATGAATACTTCATAAATTATAGATACATTGGAGACATATGAGGAGCCATATTCCATTGTGGTGAAGCTTCATGGTGTCGTTGGGAGCCTCCAATTAAGTTGTGGAGATAGCCCCAACCTTGGTGGTGTTCGGAGCTCAATCATTGTGGTGTAAAGCTCCGGGCAAGCGTCGGGGTCTCCAATTAGGTTGTGGAGATCGCCCCGAGCAATTTGTACAGGTTCTGTGACCGCCCTCAAGGGTCCCTCAGTGGAATCACATCATCTTGCATTGTGCGAGGGCGTGAGGAGATTTCGGTGGCCCTAGTGGCTTCTTGGGGAGCATTGTGCCTCCACACCGCTCCAAACAGAGATTAGCAATCGCAAGGGTGTGAACTTCGGGATACATCATCATCTCCACGTGTCTCGATTATCTCTTACCCGAGCCCTTTACTTATGCACTTTACTTTGTGATAGCCATATTGTTTCTTGTCGTATATCTTGCTATCACCTAGTTGTTTATCTTGCTTAGCATAAGTTGTTGGTGCACATAGCTGAGCCTAGTTGTTGTAGGTTCTGTGCTTGACAAATTAACCGATAGGTTTATTCCTCATTTGTTAAAGCCTAAACCGTAATTATTTTAAAGCGCCTATTCACCCCCCCCCCCCTCTAGGCGACATCCATGATCTTTCAACTGGACATCGAAGGTCCTGCCATTGCAGCGTAACAAAATAATACTGAACCAAGACCACTTCCAAGACAGTTCAAGAAATGTTAGCCTTGTTGGGGAACGTTGCATGGAAAACAAAAAAAATCTATGCACACGCAAGATCTGTCCATGGAGATGCATAGCTACGAAAGGGGAGAGTGTGTCTACATACCCTCGTAGACCGTTAAGCGGAAGAATTTATCATGCGGTTGATGTAGTCGTACTCTTTGTGACCCGATCACAATCCAACCGATCTAGTGTCGAACGGATGGCACCTCCGAGTATAGCACATGTGCGGTTCAATGACGTCTCCTCCTTCTTGATCCAGCAAACAGGATAGGATAAGTAGATTGGATCAAAACCAACACAACGACGTGGTGGTGATGGTGGTGGTGGAGCACCGACAGCGCTTCGCTAAGAGTCGCCGGGACGAGGCGGTGGAACTACGGAGTAACAGGAGAGAGAGAGGGTGCCAAGGGCTTGGTGTGTACTCTTGGGGCACCCTCCCCTCTATATATAGGTGGAGGGGCGTGGAAAATAGCCCCTCCAAGCCCTAGGATGCAGCTAAGGGGGACATGACTTGGACTCCAAATCCAATCCTATTCCTGCTAGGACTCCTTCCTTTTTTGCCTTCCCTGGCCACATGGGCTTTTGAGGACTTGGTGCGCCTAGACGAATAAGACCAGGGCGCCTCCCCGCAGCCCATTCTAGCCCTTGGGTCATGGTGGACCCACTTGCGGACTTCCAGACCCCTCCAGAATCCTCCGGAACCTTCTGGAAGCTTCCCGGTACAATACCGAAAAAACTGCACCTTTTTCCGGAACCCAAAATATGACTTCCCATATATAAATCTTTACCTCTCGACCATTCCGAGACTTCTGAGATCTCATCCGGGACTCCGAACAACATTTTGTTACCACTCATCAAATATCCCAATACTACTCTAGCATCAACGAACATTAAGCGTGCGACCATGCGGGTTCGGGAATTATGTAGTCATGACTGAGACACCTCTCCGGTCAATAACCAATAGCGGGACCTGGATGCCCATATTTATTCCTACATATCACATGAAGATCTTTTATCGGTTGAACCTTTATGACAACACACGTAATTCCCTTTGTCCGTCGGTATGTTACTTGCCCGAGATTCGATCGTCAGTATCTCTATACCTAGTTCAATCTCATTACCGGCAAGTCTCTTTACTCGTTACATAATACATCATCTTGCAACTAACTCCTTAGTCACTTTGCTTGCAAGCTTCTTATGATTCTATATTATCGAGAGGGCCCAAAGATACCTCTTCATCACACGGAGTGACAAATCCGAGTCTCGATCCAGTTACGTTGTAGAGCATCTTTATGATCACACAGTTATAGGGCTGGAAAAAAAGTTCGAAGCTCGTGAGCTATACAAGTAGCTCAGGACTCGGCTTGAATCGAGTCAAACTCAAAGAATAACGAGTCGAGTCGAGCTTTAGTTTAAGATCATTTATAGACCAAGTTAAACGAGCCAATCCAACGAGTACTCGTGTAACTGGTTAGGCTCGATACAAAAGATCAGTCACTCCCAATCAAAAAAAGACCAGCCACTCAACACCCAGTGTCCCAGGCGCACAACACTAGGCCTAGCTGTTGAAGGCCCATCCGCCCAGAAAACTCATGTGTTACAAGGAAATTACAATTGTCTAGTGATGTGTACGTTATATAATCAATTTTATCATATTTGAGGGTTTTATTACATATCTTTAATGAGCTTAACAAGCTAAACAAGCCAGCTCGCGAGTTATACGAGTCGAGCCAATCTTGGGTTTGACTCGTTATAGTAACGAGTCGAGTCGAGCTAGCTCGTTAACGAAACGAGCTCTAGCGAGTAGAGCGGAGCTGGCTCGACTCAGCTCGAATTCCAGCCCTACCTAGTTACATTGTGACGTTTGATAGCACACAAGGTATTCCTTTGGTATCCGGGAGTTGCATGACCTCATGGTCAAAGAAACATGTATTTGACATTAAGAAAGCAGTAGCAATAAACTGAACGATCATATGCTATGCTAACGGTTGGGTCTTGTCCATCACATCATTCTCCTAATGATGTGATCATGTTATCAAATGACAACTCGTGCCTATGGTTAGGAAAGTTTAACCATCTTTGATCAATGAGCTAGTCTAGTAGAGGCTCACTAGGGGCACGGTATTTGTTTCTGTATCCACACATGTATTTAAATTTCTGATTAATACAATCTAGCATGAATAATAAACCTTTATCATGATTAAGGAAATATAATAATAACCATTTTATTATTGCCTCTAGGGCATATTTCTGTCAAGCCTTGTGAGGGAGCTGTCGCGCAAGCAACTGAGCAAGGCTGTGAGACGGGCCTAGCATGTCGGTCATATCTTTCAGCTGTAGTTGTTTAGCAACATGGTTCTCTTTGGAGTTCTCTGTGATCTTCCTTATAGATTGAACTTCAAGTCAAAGTTGTGTTGAAGAGTGTCGTTTTGCTTGAAGTTGATACTGAAGAAGTTGAACTGATTCAAGCAGCGAATTTTGTGGGCTTGTGTGACTACTAGTCTCAAGTAACTTGAACACTCCATCAAGACATGACTTTGGGGTTGTCTTACTATCTTCAATATGTTTTTCCTTCTTTACTACAATATATGTTGGGTTTGTCTTACTGCCTTCAGCAGACTTGTGCATGCCATCACGCATATCACCCTGAAACGAGCAGACAGATGACAAGTTTTGCATGTATATAAACAAAGATGGTAACTGAGCTATCAATTCCATCCAATTTCATATCAGAAAATAAAGAGACAATTCAAAATGTCAATAGCATAATTTGGCATTATTCATAATGCGAGGAGCTTCACCACACTACTGGATTACGTATCAACAAAACAAGCATAGAAGCAGGGCAAAAGACAATCATTGTCTCTCTTTTGGTTAACGTGCATGGCATCTTGTTCATATCATCAGCCAGATTAGTAAGATAAAGTAGGGAATGACAAGCTGCAAATGTGGACTGCTTCAGCACACAAACTGGATTACAGATTAACAAAACAAACATACATGCAGGGCTAAAGAAAATCATTGGTCTGTATTTAGTAATGTGTGTGGTATGAATAAGGAATTTGGTTTTGCAACTAAATCTTGGAGCTTACAGTTGTTGCGAACATGAATTTTGATAGAAACAACAGACTAAACAATAGTTGACTATAAGGAGTATGAGCGAATTAAACGGCAGTTGAAGATAAAGGCTTTAATAGGACTTGACTTACATTAACAGTTAACATTGGCTCTGTAATGTCCTTCTCCATGTCAAGGGAAGGATAACTCAAGGATTTCAGCACAAAATCTTCTTCGTAAGCATTTCCAATACTCTACATTTTGTACAGAGTAATTATAGATATGATAATACTGCAAGTGATAGAGGATAATGAAGATAAGATGCAGATCGATGATACATAATCAACTACTTATCCATGTAAGTACAAGTGTTACAGGACAAAATGTACTGACAAGAGCAATGGGCTACACTTCTGCACTGGCATTGTCTGTGTATTCAGCTTTTTGGTAAGATTACATATAGATCTGATATTTTTTAGTAAATGGTGGGCGAGGGAGATAAGATGCAGACTAATGCTACACAATGAACCACTCTCTCCTTCCCATAATATAAGAGTGTTTTGTAAACTACTATACTGTACAAAACGCTCTCATATTATGGGACGGGGGGAGTAGCTATCAATATAAGTACAGTGATACAGGAAAAAAATATGAGACCGGGTCTCATGGTTAGCTGGTGAGACCTGCCCTGATG
>LR738712.1:489138144-489229166 GCA_902687465.1 Secale cereale
TCACAAAACATCTAATCTTGGTAGATGCTTTGTGATTTGTGAATGCCACGTGTCATCCATCAGGATGGGTCTCACTTGCTAACCCATGATACCTGGTCTCATAGAATTATTTTCCAGTGATACAAGACGTTCGGTCCTTACAAGAAGACTGCAGAGCTAAACCTCTTCAAAAGCATTGGGTTGATTCTAAATTTATGTAAGAGTCAATAGTCAATATGGATCTTATAATGCCCAACAAATGGAGGATAAGGAGGCTAACATGTGAAGTGATGCTACATAATCAACCATCTATGGAAGTAAGTGTTGATACAGGCCAAGAGGTACTCACAAGAGCAATGCAGTGTGCAGTATAGTTGCGAGATTTTGTGGTCCCTTGAGAATGAATATTCTTCCGTAAATAGTTTTCATACATGTGAGATGGTAAGGCACACACAGAAATGTAGTTGAAATTTTGATGTGATATCATAGACAGTACCTTACGTTGCAGACAAGACCAATGTGTAACAGGATTATTCCAGTCACTGTCTACTAAATGTAGCACCGAAGATTTTACAAAAAATTCGTTTAGACGCTTGCCATCGAAATACGCTTGTCTCAGGTAGCAACGATACCTCATCAACACATCCTTGAAAAGCGCAACCAAGCTTTGCTCGTCTTGACTATCCAGTTTGATCCTCGCCGATATAAAAGAACATAATTTTTTGTCTTATGTCAGCAGAATCATAGGCACTAATTACCATGAATAACATTAGTACATTACTTACACGTAAGTTGGAGAGGAAGATTGGAAAATGTTCTTTTTCTCTGGTATAATCTTTCCATGAAGGAAAGATACGCACGAAGTTCCTGACAACAATAAAAGCTTCGTCTTCTAAACTGGCAAGAAGTGGAACAGGGGTCCTATTTGCTGCAATTAGGGATCTCAGTCGTTCAAAAAGGGATTTGGCAACTAGAGCTGGTGTACTCTTTGTTGGAATGGGGGGTTTTGCATCGTAGAGCCGGTGCTATCTCAACTGGCATTGTGATATTGTTTGCTGCAGTTGGGGTCTGCTGAGTTGGGGCATCTGAGATGGCCAGTGGAGTTGGGCTAGAGTCTATTAGATTTGGGGTTGTGTTTTGTGGGTCTGGTGATATTGCCACTACACCTAATGGGCTATTTGATTTATCAGGTGTCACTACCTTTTCCAAATACTTTGCTGGTGCTCCTTCGTAATCAGCAATTGCCCTCTTCCTTTTGAACGTCTGATACACAAGAACAACATTTGAATGGAGAAATATAGTATGATGACATATGTAATATGTAGTGAATATGGATAGGCACGACATATTCACATAGACGATGTCTAAACTAAGCAAATGATAGTGCAACAAAGTAGAAGCATGGAAATCATCATTTGCAAGATATGTGCGACCAATATAACCATGCAAAGTTGAGGAAGCAACTCGATGGGTGAATAAGATAGGGCATCTGCCTCTGACTCCTCCACTAGGGAGCTAACATTGACTAAGGTCTCCCTCTAGCTCATAATCATTGTTTGGATCGTATTCTGAACATGAATCTATACGTGGAGAGCGTGTGCATTGCATTCCATCCAAACTCGATCTCAGTCCCTTAATGCCAAGTTTCACAGCCATGTCATTGTTTTGCTTTACTCTTCTCATGCGCGCAAGCTCATAATCATTGTGATGATGTTCAATATATGAGATTCAAGGAAACATAAAAGGTAGTCAGATTATATATGGGAATGCATTGCGTATTCTACTCGAATAGTGTCTTCCGACAAACCCCTGCATATACAAAGTTTATCCCCCAACCGTCCTGGCCAGGCCACACACAGAAATACAACCTCTTATGTCTCTATATGGGGTGGACGCACATTTCAAAACTGAAGTAGGAACATTAACATCATATCAAATTCGTATTTGAACAAATAAACTTCAGAATTATGAGTGACATAATGTTTAGCTTCAAGGGAGGAGTGTTGGTAGTGTGACACAAAGCAAGTAGGCATATTGTATTCCATGTAAAAGATCGTAGTTTATGTAAAAGGTGGATATAACACTTTTCTTTCGACGCAATGCAGTGTTCGTTGCCCACACGTGATGGAAGAGATCACACAGAGAAATACTATTCACTCATGTATGGTGTTCCATGATTTTGAAACAGGGTGCTCCACCCTAAAAAAATATTGACAACAAATATGACAAGGCAAGGATAGAGGTAGTGAATCAATATTACTTGTGAGCTTAGTAGGACAAGTATGCAGAATCATAACTGCAGCAAGAGACTGTCCAAAATCTGAATCAAGAAGTCGGGCTAGCACTTATTGTCTGCAAGTAATCGAAGTGACTAATTGAATATCATATCAAATGAGTAAGAAAGACAAGTAAAACTGTGAACAAACCAGGCTCGCAGTAGTAATCTGGGTCAATGTCACTATGGCCAACAATCCAACATGACTAGTGCCGGTTCCTAGGCCCGGAATCTTGAAATCCTGTCAACTTTACAGGTACTAAAGTTTATAGAGACATCTGAACCATTAAGTGTAGGTAGCACTCAGTACACATTAAACCCTAATGGCATCCCTGCCTAATGAGTAATGAATCAATTAGAAAATGGGTGATGGGGAGTGGCTGTTGAGTGTTGAGTATGTATCTCAGGATAAATCGGATTGGCTCTGTGGGTGCTGCATGACCGAGCCCTGGCCGGACTGGGAAGGTAGGCACGCCGGCGTGCCCGGGCAATGGTGACGCTTTTGGCGAGTGGCTCCTGACCTCTTGTTAGTCCGGCGTCTCCTCCTAAAGTGATGTCGTCCAGGGACGAAATGTCTGAAGGAAATATGCCCAAGAGGCAATAATAAAGTTGTTATTTATGTTTCCTTGTATATCATGATAAATGACTTTTATTCCTGCTAGAATTGTATTAACCGGAAACTTGATACACGTGTGAATACATAGACAAAAACAGAGTGTCCCTAGTATGCCTCTACTATACTAGCTCGTTAATCAAAGATGGTAATGTTTCCTAACCATAGACATGTGTTGTCATTTGATCAATGAGATCACATCATTAGGAGAATGATGTGATGGACAAGAACCATCCGTTAGCTTAGCACTAAGATCGTTTAGTTTTACTACTATTGCTTTCTTCATGACTTATACATGTTCCTCTAACTATGAGATTATGAAACTCCCAAATACTGGAGGAACACCATGTGTGCTATCAAACACCACAACATAAATGGGTGATTATAAAGATGCTCTACAGGTGTTTCCGGAAGTGTTCGTGGTGTTGGCATATATCAAGATTAGGATTTGTCACTCTGAGTGTCGGAGAGGTATCTCTGGGCCCTCTCGGTAATACTCATCATAATAAGCCTTGCAAGCAAAAGACTAATGAGTTAATCACGATATGATGTACGAACGAGTAAAGAGACTTGCCGCTAATGAGATTGAACTAGGTATGATGATACCAACGATCGAATCTCGGACAAGTAACATACCGATGACAAAGGGAACAACGTATGTTGTTATGCGGTTTGACCGATAAAGATCTTCAAAGAATATGTAGGAGCCAATATGAGCATCTAGGTTCCATTATTGGTTATTGAATGGAGATGTGTCTCGGTCATGTCTATATAGTTCTCGAACCCGTAGGGTCCGCACGCTTAACGTTCGATGACGATCGGTATTATGAGTTTATGTGTTTTGATGTACCAAAGGTTGTTCGGAGTCCCGAATGAGATCACAGACATGACGAGGATCTCGTAATGGTCGAGACATAAAGAATGATATATTGGGTGATGTTATTCGGACACCGGATGAGTTCCGAGGGTCACCGGATAAATATCAGAGTGTCGGGGGGTTATCGGAACCCCCAGGGGAACTAATGGGCCAACATGGGCCTTGCGAGAGAGAGAGAGAGAGGAGGGGCCTCTAGGTCTGGCCACCCCCCCATGAGGAGTCCGAATTGGACTAGGAGGGGTGGCGCCCCCTCTCTTTCCCTCTCCCCCCTCTCCCTCTCCTTCCTTCCCCTCTCTTCCCTTGTTGGAAACCTACTAGGAATAGGATTCCCATTCCTAGTAGGAATCCTACATGGGGCGCGCACTATAGGGGCCGGCCGGCCTCTCCCCTTGCTCCTATATATACGGGGGTTGGGGGGCACCCAAAGACACACATGTTGACAATTGTTTTTAGCCGTGTGCGGAGCCCCCCCTCCATAGTTACACACCTCAGTCATATCATTGCAGTGCTTAGGCGAAGCCTTGCGCCGGTAACTTCATCGTCACCGTCACCACGCGCGCCGTCGTGCTGACAAAACTCTCCCTCGGCCTCAACTGGATCAAGAGTATGAGGGACGTCACCGAGGTGAACGTGTGCAGATCGCGGAGGTGCCGTCCGTTCAGTACTTGATCGGTTGGATCGCGAAGACGTTTGACTACATCAACCACGTTACTAAACACTTCCGCTTTCCGTCTATGAGGGTACGTGGACACACTCTCCCCGCTCGTTGCTATGCTTCTCCTAGATAGATCGTGCATGTTCGTAGGTACTTTTTTTGAAATACTACGTTTCCCAACAGTGGCATCATGAGCCAGGTCTATGCGTAGATGATATGCACGAGTAGAACACAATGAGTTGTGGGCGATAATAGTCATACTGCTTACCAGCATGTCATACTTTGATTCAGTGATATTGTTGGACGAAGCGGCCCGGACCAACATTACATGACCGCATTCATGAGGCTGGTTCTACCGACGTGCTTTGCACATAGGTGGCTGGCGGGTGTCAGTTTCTCCAACTTTAGTTGAATCGAGTGTGACTACGCCCGGTCCTTGTTGAAGGTTAAAACATCACACTTGACGAAAAATCGTTGTGGTTTTGATGCATAGGTAAGAACGGTTCTTGCTAAGCCCGTAGCAGCCACGTAAAACTTGTAACAACAAAGTAGAGGACGTCTAACTTGTTCTTGGAGGGCATGTTGTGATGTGATATGGTCAAGACGTGATGAGTTATACGTTATTGTAGGAGATGATCATGTTTTGTAAATTATCGGCAACCGACAAGAGCCTTATGGTTGTCTCTTTATTGTATGAATAGTGAAAGCCATGTAATTGCTTTACTTTATCACTATGAGTTAGCGATAGTAGTAGCAGCAATAGTTGGCGAGACGACCACGACGCTACGAGGAAGATCAAGGTGTCGAGCCGGTGACGATGGAGATCATGACGATGCTTTGGAGATGGAGATCAAAAGCACAAGATGATGATGGCCATATCATGTCACATATTTTGATTGCATGATATGTTTGTCTTATTATGCTTAGTACGACGGTAGCATTATAAGATTATCCCTTACAAAATTTCAAGGTACAAGAGTTCTCCCTGAGTATGCAACCGTTGCGACAGTTTGTCGTGCCGAGACACCATGTGATGATCGGGTGTGATAAGCTCTACTTTCAAATACAACGGGTGTAAGACAGTTTTACACATGCAGAAACTCGAGTTAAACTTGACGAGCCTAGCATGTACAGATATGGCCTCGGAACACTCGAGACCGAAAGGTCAAGCGTGAATCAAATAGTAGATATGATCAACATAAGATGTTCACCATTGAAAACAACTCCATCTCATGTGATGATCGGACATGGTTTAGTTGATTTGGATCACGTGATCATTTAGATGACTAGAGGGATGTCTATCTAAGTGGGAGTTCTTTAGTAATTTGATTAATTGAACTTTAATTTATCATGAACTTAGTCCTGATAGTTTTTGCATATCTACGTTGTTATAAATCAATGGCCCGTGCTACCGTTCCCTTGAATTTTAATGCGTTCCTAAAGAAATCTAAGTTGAAAGATGATGGTACCAAATACACGGACTGGGTCCGTAACTTGAGGATTATCCTCATTGCTGCACAGAAGAATTATGTCCTTGAAGCACCGCTAGGTGACAGGCCTGCTGCAAGAGCAACTCCTGACGTTATGTGAAGGAAATATGCCCTAGAGGCAATAATAAAGTTATTATTTATTTCCTTATATCATGATAAATGTTTATTATTCATGCTAGAATTGTATTAACCAGAAACTTAGTACATGTGTGAATACATAGACAGAACAGAGTGTCCCTAGTATGCCTCTACTAGACTAGCTCATTGATCAAAGATGGTTATGTTTCCTAGCCATAGACATGAGTTGTCATTTGATCAACGGGATCATATCATTAGGAGAATGATGTGATGGACAAGACCCATCCGTTAGCTTAGCATTATGATCGTTTAGTTTTACTGCTATTGCTTTCTTCATGACTTATACATGTTCCTACGACTATGAGATTATGCAACTCCCGAATACCGGAGGAACACCTTGTGTGCTATCAAACGTCACAATGTAACTGGGTGATTATAAATATGCTCTACAGGTGTCTCCGAAGGTGTTCGTGGTGTTGGCATAGATCAAGAATATGATTTGTCACTCCGAGTGTCGGAGAGGTATCTCTGGGCCCTCTCGGTAATACACATCATAATAAGCCTTGCAAGCAAATGACTAATGAGTTAGTCACGAGATGATGTATTACGGAACAAGTAAAGAGACATGCCAGTAACGAGATTAACTAGGTATGATGATACCGACGATCGAATCTCGGACAAGTAACATACCAATGACAAAAGGAACATCGTATGTCGTTATGCGGTTTGACCGATAAAGATCTTCGTAGAATATGTAGGAGCCAATATGAGCATCCAGGTTCTGCTATTGGTTATTGACTGGAGATGAGTCTCGGTCATGTCTACATAGTTCTCGAACCCGTAGGGTCCGCACGCTTAATGTTTGATGACAATCGGTATTATGAGTTTATGTGTTTTGATGTACCGAAGGTAGTACGAAGTCTCGTATGAGATTGGAGACATGACGAGGAGTCTCTAAATGGTCGAGACGTAAAGATCGATATATTGGACGACTATATTCGGACATCGAAAAGGTTTCGAGTGATTCGGGTATTTTTCGGAGTACCGGAGAGTTACGGGAGTTCGCCGGGGAGTATATGGGCCTTATTGGGCTTTAGGGGAAAGAGAGAGAGGAGGTTGCGCCCCCACCAAGGCCTAGTCCGAATTGGACTAGGGGAAGGGGCTGCGCCACCTCCTTCCTTCTCTTCTCTTTTCCCTTTCCTTCTCTCCCACTCCTAGTACTTGGAAGGGCTCCTAGTTCTACCAGGAAAAGGGGAATCCTACTCCCCCTAGGGAGCGCCATAGAGAGGGCCGGCCCTCCCCCTCCTCCACTCCTTCATATACGGGGGTAGAGTGATTCATCCAAAACGTATCTATAATTTCTGCTTGCTCCATGCTTCTTTTGTGTGATATTGCTATGATATTTATGCACTTCCATACACTTTTGATCATATTTGGACTAACCTATTAACTCAGTGCACCACAGTGTCAGTTCCTGTTTTCTGCTGTTTTTCTATTTCAGGTTTCCCCCATATTAAAAGTGCTCCAAAAATTCCGGGAAAAATACAGGAAAAATCAGCGTACAGGAAGCTTCGAGAAAAACCAAAGCAGGGCCAGAGGGGAGCCAGGGGTGGCCCAGGCGGCCACCTGGCGCGGCCCCACCCCTGGCCGCGCCAGGGGGGCGCCTGGGGCTCCCTCTCCACCTCTGGTGACCCCCCTTCGCATATATATTCCTCGCGTCCCGAAACCCTCGAGGACGGAACCCTTTTTCGCGATCTCGCCTCTATTCCGCCGCCGCAGCGCTTCCAAGATCGGGAGCATCAGGAGAACTCTTCCCGGCACCCTGCCGAAGGGGAGAACCACCACCGGGAGCTTCTCCACCACCATGGACGCTTCCCGGATGAGTCGTGAGTAGTCCACCTTGGACCATGGGTCCATGATCAGTAGCTATGTGATGTTCTCCTCCCCTCTTTGTTCTTCATGGTTTAGACCTCGTGAGCTGCCCTACATGATCAAGGCACATATGTAATCTTTATGCTATTGCTCTGCTGAGTTTGCTGGGATCCGATGGATTATGAGATTATGTTCAGATTGTGTGTGAGTAATATATTTGATTCACCTCTTTTATATTTATGTTCTTGAGTAATTCTTGCATGTTCTCCGTTGCTGTTTATTGCTTTGGCCAAGTAGTAGGTAGTAACTCCAAGAGGGAACGTTATGCTTGATTGTGGGTTCATGCCCCCTGATGACTAGCTTGAGTGACAGAAACATGAGTCTAGGGGATGTGCTGTTGCCACAAGGGGGAAAACAACGGTGCTTGTACTTGCGGGTGCAAGGATTGTTTACTTTACGCAAAGTTCTTTTAATGCAGTTGTCTGTTGTTTTGAGTCTACACTTTGGGTGGGATTCGCAACTTAATACCAGCGAGATGTTCTGGATAGATATCTCAAAGTGGATGATTAGTAGTAGATGCAGATGGATTTCGATCTACTTGCCTTGGCGTACCGCCCATGCTTTTGAGCCTCTACCTTTCTTTACAGCATAGTTAGCATAGGTTTGCGCACATAATCCTGTCAATTGCCCAGCTGTAATTTGTTTACCTCGCTTTGCTGTTTTATCGCCTTTTGGGAGAGAGACATCACTAGTGAACATCATGGGACCCCGGTCCATATTACCACCACTGATCACACCCGCTATTTACTTCCTGTCTTTATTTCCTAGTTGCAGTCATACCTATCATTATTATCTCTTGTGTTCGATCCTTTGTAAACGACAAGGCCGGAGGGATTGACAACCTCTCTGTACTCGTTGGGAGCAAAGTTATTTGTATCTGTGTGCAGGTCCTGTCAACCGCTAAGTTTCTGGCGCCGTTGACACCTTCTTGTCGACCCTCGGAGTCTCACGGGATTCGATCATTGTAATCTTTGCCAAGGGAAACTTGCTGCTACGCTACATCTCAAACCTTCCACTTGGGGTAACCAACGAGGGGCGAGAAGCCATCAAGCAAAGTTTCTGGCGCCGTTGCCGGGGACTCCACTCTTCAAGATAGGGGAGTTGCACGCTATCTTTTATCTTTGCTTTTTAGTCTTGTTAGTTTACCTTTTAGTTTTTGCTTTAGTGTCCCTTACCAAAAATCACAAAAATAGTTATCTTGCTTGCTGCTGCTATGGGTTCCACCGAGAACACCAAGTTGTGTGACTTTACTAGTCATAACAACGATGACTTTATCTGCACGCCTATTGCTACACCTGCCACTTCAGCACCTTCTTATGAGATTAAACCTGCTTTACTGAACCTAGTTATGAAAGATCAATTCTCCGGTGCTGGAGATGATGCTGCTTTGTACTTAAATAATTTTGTGGAGCTCTGTGATATGCAAAAGTACACAGAAATAGATGGTGATATTGTTAAGCTTAAGCTTTTTCCTTTCTCCTTGAGAGGAGGAGCTAAAATATGGTTTCAATCCTTGCCTAGGAATATCATAGATTCTTGGGACAAGTGCAAGGATGCCTTTATTGGGAAGTACTATCCCCCTGCTAAAATTATCCAACTAAGGAGTAACATAATGAATTTTAAACAATTGGATAATGAACACCTTGCCCAAGCTTGGGAACGCATGAAATCTCTTGTCAAGAACTGCCCTACTCATGGTTTGACTACTTGGATGGTTATCCAAACTTTTTATGCAGGCTTGAACTTTACCTCGCAGAACTTGTTAGATTCGGCCGCGGGAGGAACCTTTATGTCAACTACACTTGGTGTTGCCACGAAGCTTCTCGACGAGATGATGACCAATTATTCCCAATGGCACACCGAACGCGCTCCAACAGGTAGGAAGGTAAACTCTGTCGAGGAGATTTCCTCCCTAAATGAAAAAGTTGACTTGATCATGTCTCTACTTTCCAAGCAATCTTCTATTGATCCTCATGATGTTCCTTTAAATTCTTTGATTGCTCAAGATCAAGTAGATGTGAACTTTATCTCTAGAAACAATTTCAATAACAATGCTTATAGGAGTAATTTTGGTAGCAACCCTAGACCGTTCCCCTCTAATTCCTATGGGAACAAGAATGCTTATCCTAGCACCAAGAACTCCACTTCTGAACTAGAGATTATGCTTAAAGACTTCATCACTACCCAAAAGGCCTTCAATAAGAGTGTAGAAGAAAAACTAGACAAACTAGATAATCTCTCTTCGAAGGTAGACAATTTAGCCCATGAGGTAGAGTTGCTTAAAATTAGAACTTCTCCTCTTGAGGAGAGGAAGACCACTCCTATGAATGCTATTCAAGTGCAAATTAATGAAAACATTAGGATGATGGCTAAACTTAAAGAGAGATGGGCTAGAGAAAAGAAGGAAGAAGATAGAATTCAGAGCCTTCCTACCCACCGCACTGTTGCTACTATCCAAGTTGTTGAGGATATCCAAACTCTTAGCACCCAATGCACTCCTAGTCCCATTGGACCTATTAATGGTGATGCTATGACCTCAACCGTAGAAGAAGAAACTCCTATGACCATAGAAGCTACCAAACAAGTGAGCCTAAAGGACACCACTACCACTTTACTTGATAGTAGTGACCTTGATTTTGATAATTGCACCCTTTCTGAAGTTATTGGTTTTCTTCACAAGATGTCTAGAGATCCCCACACTAGCACACTCAATCTTGCCTTCATGGAGCATATCACTAATGCTCTCATCAAAGCTAGGGAGGAGAAGCTTAGGGTAGAAGCCTCCATACCTAGAAAGCTAGA
Source organism: Secale cereale (assembly GCA_902687465.1). Lineage (NCBI taxonomy): Eukaryota > Viridiplantae > Streptophyta > Magnoliopsida > Poales > Poaceae > Secale > Secale cereale. Next base: position 489,148,846 of record LR738712.1, read on the forward strand.
AGATGGTTGGGATCCTATGATTAAAATTAAGTTGAATAACTTCTCTTGCTATGCTTTATGTGATGTTGGAGCTAGTACCTCCGTTATGCCCAAAAGAATATACGATATGTTTAAATTGAAATCTTTTGATCCTTGTTCTTTTGGTGTTCGTCTTATTGATTCTTCCGTAAAGAAACCTTTGGGGAAGATCGACGATGTTCTTATCATTGTCAATGACAATTATGTTCCCGTTGATTTTACTATTATGGATATTGAATGTGAACCTTCATGTCCAATTATTCTGGGACGTCCTTTTCTTCGCACCGTTGGTGCTATCATTGACATGAAAGAGGGGAATATAAAATTCCAATTCCCTCCCAAGAAAGGAATGGAACACTTCCCTAGAAAGAAGATTAAGTTGCCTTTTGAGTCCGTTATACGGGCTAGCTATTCTCTTACTCTTGATAAAACTTGATCGTCTCCTTTTTGCATCATGCCTAGCTTAAAGGCATAAAAGAAAGCGCTTTTGGGAGGCAGCCCACAACGAATTAGGTTTTATTTTGCTTTTGTTGTGTCTTGATGTTTGTTACTACAGTAGCATCATCATTGTATCTTTTCTTTTCAGCTTTGTGCCAAGTTTAGCCTCCGATTGCAAGAAAGTTCAAAAGTTGTGACGTGCTGTCCAGAAAACAGATTATGTCCTTGGACAGAAAAATTCGAATAAAATCACCAGATCATCTTTTTGATCTGAATTTTTTTGACAGCGTGCTCTATACAATTGGCTTTCGGGCGTCTGTTCTGAGTTTTTTGATTTGAGTTGCAGAAGTGCCCCGAAAAAATTATTTACTACCTGCTGGTCTTTTTTTCACAGATTCTGTCCTGTTTTGCCCTTTCTTCGTTTTGCAAACCTTGAGCTTGCTTTTTCTTTGCAAAAACCTTTTGGCAATCTTGAGAAACAGTAGCTCTTCAAGATTATCTTTATTTCCAGTAGGGAAAAATTATTTTATTGTGGGTCTTAACCTCGCTAATCAGATTATGATGAGTTATGTATGAAGGAATTTTTCAAGTGTGCGAGGGAAGATGATAAAAGAAGATTCAGGAGGGTCAAACGCTCAAGCTTGGGGATGCCCCCATGCACCCCCAAGAAATATTCAAGAAGACTCAAGAGTCTAAGCTTGGGGATGCCCCCATGCATCCCCTTCTCCATCAACAATTATCAGTTCGTCTTTCGTTCCACTATAATTATCACTTCATGTGTTATGTGTTATGCTTGGAGCGTCTTGCTCTTAGTTTCCTTTTTAGTTTTCCTTAGCTTTGCTTGATGTTCATAACAAGTTAGAACCCAGCTTTCTTTGTGTGGGAGAGAAACACGCTCCACTTCAACCTAGAACACAACATAGGATTTTCATGCTTATCTTTGCTGTGTGTGTTCTTTGTCTTTCCATAGCTGCTGTCATGTTTAGCTCTTAGTTTTCATGCTTTTATTTTTAAAGAGATTTTGTTTAGTTGGTTGCTGAACTCTCTTGAGTTTTCATGTTTATCTTGTTAAGAGAGTTTGCCTGTTGCACTGAGTTGTGTGTCTTAACTTAAAGTAGGTAATTGAGGTTGCTATTTAATTTTAGTAGTAACTTGCAATAGTTTTGAGGTATTGCCATGAGTAATGTCTGAAATTTTGGTGTCAAGAGCTTTAGCATATTAGTGATAGATGTCGTATTTTGGGCAATCCGTGTTTATTTTCGAAAACCTACAAAATAGTTGAGAACTTTAGCTACTAAATGGATCACTAATCTTTGGAGGGATCGAATATTAGAGTACACTCACGTACCATGAGCCGAGGATGCGCAAGGATAACCAAACCCCCATACACTCCTCCTCGGGGTACTTGTCTCTTTGTGAACCTCCTAATTAGATTGAGAGTTACCGATAATAAGTGCATGAGTTCTTCTGACTAATGTGAGTATTCGAAAGTTGACACTTCCACCTAGCCATATTTTTCTAGCCTCTTCGGTACCATGCATTGCCCTTTCTCACCTCGAGAGTTGGCGCATACTTCGCCGGTGCATCCAAATCCTTGGCACGATATGCTCTGTCATCATAAGCCTCATTATATCCTTCCTCAAAACAGCCACCATACCTACCTATCAAGGCATTTCCATAGCCTTTCCGAGATACATTGCCATGCAACATCCATCTTCTCATGACTTGATCTTCATGTCATACATGCTTTTTGCTTGATCGATGAGCCGCATGCTAGTCGGGCCTTGCCCTAATCATTGCTACATGACGAGCTAGTATCATTGCATATCCTGCTACACTGGCAGAGTCATACATTTGCATACATCATGATAGTTTCATTTTCTTTATGTTGAGTACTTTTGTAAAGTGTGAAAGATCTTCTATAATTCTTGTAATAAATAGAGTGTTGCCCCTAAAGTGAGGAAAAGATCCCAAAGAGGACAAAATCAAAAGATCCCAAAGAGGACAAATGAGAGTTAAATAGAAAGAGCCATTGAGGCCACAAAAAAAATAAAAAAAATAAAAAGAGAAAAAGAAATAAAAAGAGAGAAGGGGGCACACTACTATTCCTTTTGAGAGATCCACACTCGTACTCCATCTTATACCTTGTACTCCATAGAGATTATCATTCATGCATATAGCTATGTGGGGACCTTCACACTATAGAACTTGGCTTGTATATTCCAATGATGAGCCTCCTCAAAAGAGCTCTAGGTCTTCTTGAGCAAGCAAGTTGGATGCACCCCCACTAGTTCCATTGGAGAGCTTACCTTAGCTCATATGTGCATCCGTTGCATGGCAATCCCTACTCCTCACATCATATCTATCGTTTGGCTTTCTCTCGCCTATGATTGTCCTCATTGATGTGAGCCTTTCACACCTTTTTTGTCTTCCCCTTCATCATTTTTCTCTCTTTGCCATCCTAAGTGTCAACTTTCTTGCTTACGCTCATCCATTGCATGAGTGCTCAAAATTTCGAAACGGAGTGGATCATTTTGACTTGTACCTGGCTGACGGTCTGGGGATGAGTCAAGATAAGATTCCAAAGAAGACCAAATGTGAAACTTTAGTAGATTAAGTTCTCAACAATATAAAAACTATGTTTTACTCTCTCATATATCCCTATCCCCTTTCTTGCACGCAAACACCATTTGGAGACATTCGAGTCACGGACAGCGAGAGCTCTTGCACCTTTATGTTCTTATGTTACTTGTTACAATGCTAATATAGACTCTTGCTTGTTATGACTTGAATTGAATTACATGCCTTGATTGCTTTACTTAAAAGTTCTTATATGGTTGATAGCATGTCACCACATAAATTATGCTTGTTATCATTTACCTACTCGAGGACGAGCAGGAATTAAGCTTGGGGATGTTGATACGTCCAAAACGTATCTATAATTTCTGCTTGCTCCATGCTTCTTTTGTGTGATATTGCTATGATATTTATGCACTTCCATACACTTTTGATCATATTTGGACTAACCTATTAACTCAGTGCACCACAGTGCCAGTTCATGTTTTCTGCTGTTTTTCTATTTCAGGTTTCCCCCATATTAAAAGTGCTCCAAAAATTCCGGGAAAATACAGGAAAAATCAGCGTACAGGAAGCTTCGAGAAAAACCAAAGCAGGGCCAGAGGGGAGCCAGGGGTGGCCCAGGCGGCCACCTGGCGCGGCCCCACCTCTGGCCGCGCCAGGGGGGCGCCTGGGGCCCCCTCTCCGCCTCTGGTGACCCCCCTTCGCATATATATTCCTCGCGTCCCGAAACCCTCGAGGACGGAACCCTTTTTCGCGATCTCGCCTCTGTTCCGCCGCCGCAGCGCTTCCAAGATCGGGAGCATCAGGAGAACTCTTCCCGGCACCCTGCCGGAGGGGAGAACCACCACCGGGAGCTTCTCCGCCACCATGGACGCTTCCCGGATGAGTCGTGAGTAGTCCACCTTGGACCATGGGTCCATGATCAGTAGCTATGTGATGTTCTCCTCCCCTCTTTGTTCTTCATGGTTTAGACCTCGTGAGCTGCCCTACATGATCGAGGCACATATGTAATCTTTATGTTGTTGCTCTGCTGAGTTTGCTGGGATCCGATGGATTATGAGATTGTGTTCAGATTGTGTGTGAGTAATATATTTGATTCACCTCTTTTATATTTATGTTCTTGAGTAATTCTTGCATGTTCTCCGTTGCTGTTTATTGCTTTGGCCAATTAGTAGGTAGTAACTCCAAGAGGGAACGTTATGCTTGAATGTGGGTTCATGCCCCTGATGACTAGCTTGAGTGACAGAAACATGAGTCTAGGGGATGTGCTGTTGTGTAGGATCGAAGTAGGTCTAGAGGGGGGGTGATTAGACTACTTGACAATATAAAAAATCTGCCTTTAGATCATGCAAAGTTTTTGGCAGTTTCACAAACAAGATCAATTCAAGTAACACCCTACACATGCAATTCTAGAGTATATGCAGCGGAAAGTAAATTGCACATGTAAAAGAGAGGTGGAGAAGATCAAACGCAGTTTGGTGACACGGAGATTTTTGTCGTGGTTCCGATAGGTGGTGCTATCGTACATCCACGTTGATGGAGACTTCAACCCACGGAGGGTAACGGCTGCGCGAGTCCACGGAGGGCTCCACCCACGAAGGGTCCACGAAGAAGCAACCTTGTCTATTCCATCACGGCCTACGCCCACGGAGGACTAGCCTTACTCGGGGTAGATCTTCACGAAGTAGGCGATCTCCTTGCCCTTACAAACTTCTTGGTTCAACTCCACATCACGACGGAGGCTCCCAAGCGACACCTAACCAATCTAGGAGGCACCACCCCCCAAAAGGTAATAGACGGTGTTGATGGTGATGAACTCCTTGCTCTTGTGCTTCAAGTGATAAACTCCCCAACACTCAACTCTCCTCACTGATATGGCTGTGGTGGAAGAAAGATCTGAGTGGAAAGCAACTTGGGAAGGCTAGAGATCAAGTTTCATATGGTAGGAATGGAATGGCTTGATCTCAACACAAGGGTAGGTGGTTCACTTCTCAGAAAGTGTGTGGTAGAAGTGGTGGTACTTTCTGATGGCTCTCCTCACGAATGAGGAGGGGGTGGAGGGGTATATATAGCCTCCACACAAAATCCAACCGTTACACACACATTTGACCATCTCGGTCAGACCGAAGTTAAAACTCGGTCAGACCGAAAGTTCAAATATAGTGAACGTTGGGATTTTCGGTGGGACCGAAAATACCATCTCGGTGAGACCGAAGTGAGTCAAAGGTTAGGGTTTGCCATCTCGGTGAGACCGAAAATATAAACTCGGATATTCCGAATTGATGTCAACTGATCACAGAAGGTTGGCAGCCCTTTTTCGGTGAGACCGAAACTCAGAATCGGTTTGACCGAGAAGCTAGGGTTTGGAGAAACAACTGAAGAGGTTCATCTCGGTGGGACTGAGTTGGAGAAATCGGTGTGACCGAGATGTTAGGGTTTGTAGAGATAACTTCATCTCGGTGAGACAGAGTTGGTTTGACCGAGATTACTTATGGGTGTGTGTTAAGTAGTGAATAGTGCTGATAGTTGAGGGAGTTAGATCACCAAGCACTTGAGCAACAAGAACATTAACACAACCTCATCCCCTTTTAATAGTATTGGCTTTTCCTATGGACTCAATGTGATCTTTGATCACTAAACCAAAAATGGAGTCTTGAGCTTTTGCCAATGCTTGTCTTAGCATTTTGAGGGGTCCACTTCTTCAGACATTTCCATACCCATATCATCGAACTTCTCTGAAATGATTCTCAAGATAATATTAGTTCAATGATATATATGTTGTTATTAATTGCCAAAACCACCCGGGGATTAGTTGCACTTTCAATCTCCCCCTTTTTGGTAATTGATGACAACATATAGATCAAAGCTTCGACAAAAGATATAATCAATGAATAATATCGTCGCTTTGAGAAGTATGTGATAAACAAGAGCTCCCCCTAAATTTGTGCATTATTTGAAATTTGCGTTTGAATGCAAATGCACAATCGATTAGGATTATGGGTCACTCTTCCATGTCACATACATCTTGGTGGAGCGCACAAAATGATAAGAATGAATAACATGCACTTAATCACCAAGACAAGAGTAAATAGCCATACAATAAGAAATAGCATATGATAAGCAATAAGCACACATTAAAGCATAGTATGACTAAGCACTCATTAAGGTAGCATCAAACGTAGTAGCAAGCACACATAAAGTATCTGGAACCAAAAGAAACCAATGTATCTCAAGGAAAACTGGCAAAAGAACGAAAAGACGAAAGAGCACTCTCTCTCTCGAAGCCCTATGATCTATAACAATTTCTCCCCCTTTGGCAACAAGTTACCAAAAAGTTCGAAAAGGTATAGAGCTAAACGTCACTGCGGGCTCGGCTGGCGGCTCCCGGCTGGGTCGATGTCGGTGTAGAGATAGCTGCATCTGCGAAGACCTCTGCTGATGTCTGCGGTGGAGGAGTGGATGCTGGAGCTGTAGGAACTGCTGGAGCTGTAGCTGGTGCTGAAGTGGTAGCCCTGGAGTCTGTCACTGGGATAGCTGCAGATCTGGATCCTCTGGGAACCGGAGCAGTCTGGCGATGAGAGTCCTGGACTATATCATCCTGCATAAGCTCTGCTCTCTCCTGCCTAGTCTCCTCCATGTCTGCCTCAAGCTTGTTGACAGACACCTGAATCTCAGTCAGCTTCACGTCCAGAGCGTGGATTTTGTCCTCGACAATCCTCTCAAGGCTCTCCTGAGATTGCTCAATGCTGGCCAGGCGTTGTTCAATTCTCTGGGTTGCTTCAAGAATCTGTTCTCCAAAGCTCTTTGGCTTAGCTGCTGCTGCTGCTGCCTCTTTGTCAGCTTTGGCTTTCTTCGCAGCTTCGATCTTGGCTTGCCCTTCAACTGAGGTGGGATCCTCTTCATCCATCACAACTACGTTGTCCTCATGCTCTGGCTGCAGTGGCAAGTGCTTCCTATCCAACATGAATTTGCCCGTGCCAAACTTGGCGTTGATGAGCATCTGTATCTGCGGAGCAAACCCACACGACCTCTTCTGGTCAGCTGCAGTCCTCTTAATGGTTTCTACCATCAAGTCCATCACCTTAAAAGGTGCCTTCTCATCAAGAATGTGCAGCATGTTGATAGAATAGCCTCGTATCATCCGGTGGTCATCTGACTTAGGCATCAAAGTATGCCTCAGAATAGTGTTAGTGGTGGTCAGACCTGCCTGGAGATAATACACTGAGCCGAGCTTCCATCCCTCCAAATCAGCAGCTGGGATCTCCTTGTACATATTCTTCATAGAATCATGACTCTTCTTAGGAATCCCATAGACATCAATGTCGTCCTCTCTCTGCACAGGAGCGTTCAGAAGTTCTGCCCATTCTGCAACAGTTGAAGAAAACCTTTGACCTTCAGTCATCCAGGTGATCTTGCCATCAGGATAGAAGTGGGCTGTGGCATAGAACTGCATGATCATCTCGTCATTCCATGCTGTCAGTTCTTGACCCACAAAATCAGCAACTCCACATGCAGTAAAGCTCTCATGCACATGGGGAAAGAAGTCCCGATGCTCTCTACTGTCAATGTACTTCCAGTCAACATACCTGGTGTCAGCAACAATGGGCTTCTTATCCATTAGCACGGTCTCATAGAAATCCTGCTGCTCTCTGGTGTGGAATCTGGGGTCCACAGCAGTCCTTCTTCTTACGGCATATGGATCAGACTGTCTCCATAGCCTGAGACCTTTGTCCTTCCTTGCCTTCATGTCCTCAGCTTGAGGATGAGCATCATTGTGGAGTGGCAACTTTGGACGGAGCTTGAGCAACACATGCTCTTCATCTGACTCAGAAGGTGGCATCTCACCTTTGTTCTTCTCAGAAGCTGGAATGCTTCTGGTTGTCCTCTTGGGCTTCGCTGGAGCTGCCTTAGCTGGAGCAGGCTTCTTGGGCTTGGAGGAGGCTTGAGCCCGAATAGCATCACCCATGAACTTAGCTTTCTAAGGAAGAGGCTGGGGTGCTTCTTCTTCTTCTTCTTCTTCAGCATCAACTTGAGGTTCAGCATAAACAACCCTCTTCCTTTTGGAAGTCTTCTTCACCTTGCTTGGAGCTGGCTCTTCCAAGTTGAGCTTCTTGGCAACTGCTGATTGCTTCACTTTACTTGTGCCTTTCCTTGTTTGCTGCCCTTGGTGCTCTTTGGCAACCACATTCTTCTTGGGCTTGGAGGTAACTTCCTCAGCAACAAAGTCGGAGTCCTCATCATCCGAAGTTCTCTTCTTCCTGGTTCTCGTAGCTGCGGGAGGCAAACCACTAGGGGTACTCCTCTCACCATCATCACTAGAGCTGCTTGCAGGACTTGTATCTGCCTTTGGAATTTCAGCAAACGGTGATTCAGACCTGTTTTGGCTGTCACTGACATCTGACATGGCTGAAAAACCTGTGAAAAGATAAGGTATAGGCAGAGTAGAAGAGTTATCACAACTGCAGAAGTTTTTGAAAAAAATGAGTTAAAAACTTAGTTTTGAGTTTTCACAGAATGTATTTCGGTCAAACCGATTTCAAGTTTCGGTGTAACCGAAGTGTTCAACAGAACCTACACACCACTTTCGGTCAGACCGAAATGGGTTTCGGTCCTACCGAAAACTTAGGGTTTCACAGAAACTTCAATTCGGACATTCCGATTTCCACAACTCGGTCAGACCGAACTGTGTAGTGCAATGGTCAGAGACCAAATCGGTCAGTCCGAGTTTCAGGAATCGGCTTCACCGAGATGCATTCCGTGGAAACCTAAACCTAAGAATTTTCCTCGAAACTAGAAGATCTGAACAATGTATTGGGATCATATCAAACGTGGATTGAATCAGGGCAGTCCTATCATGCAAGAATCAGAAGTGGAGCATGAAAGGGATCGGGACACACCCTAACTTGGTGGTGTCCCTCTACGGCGGCAACGGCGGAGAAGATTACCGTTGACGGCGGCGGAGACCTGCGGCGAGGGCACACAGGCGACGACGGCGACGATCCTTAGATCAGGGCGACGGCAGCAGGGGTCTTGGAGGGCGAACGTTTGAAAGGAATAGATCGCGCGCAGCCCTCAGTATATATAACCCCGTGCTGTCGGTGGGACCGAGTTGAAAAACTCGGTGTCACCGAGATGCATAATTGCAGAGCAGTTACGCATATCGGTCAGACCGAGATTTTGAACTCGGTTTCACCGAGATGAAACCTAGATCAATCTAAGTGTTTCGGTTGGACCGAGATTGGGAAGCCGGTCAGACCGAAATGGACTTAGAAGGTTTTGGAAGTCAGCCTTAGACGAATCGGTGGTTCCGAGTGCTCCTCACTCGGACTGTCCGAAAAAGACTTGTTCAAAGTTGTGATATAAGCATGAATAGAATTTGAGACAAGATAGCATAGATAGCTAGGGAAGGTGCTTAGGCATTCTTGTCCAGCCATTTGGCCAGAAAAAGAAACCAAAACAATCAAAGCCACAAATGGATGTCCTTGAATGAATAGAATCATGCATTCAACATGCTCACACAATAAGATAGCAACTGAAATATGTGTCAAACATGCACAACCAAAACTCTAGCTACTAGCACACAAATTGTCGATGACTAGGTCATCTATATATGAGTATATTGACTTAGGAGCCAAATGAGAACATTTGATCATAGGTCATACTCATCGTTTAAGCACAAGTGGGGTTACCACTTTTACATAAAGCATTTATGTGTTCACATCATTTGAAGATGCTTTAGCTCAATTTTTAGAGCAAAGCTCCCCCTAGATGTGAGAACCCCTTTTAAAGGGTCAAACTAACCTTGGGTTGTCATAGAAGACTTCATGTAGATGTTGAAGATGTGGATGCTCAATGTTGATGTAGATCATCAAGAGTTGAGAGCTATCCTTGGATTAGGGCACTTTCAATACCTACATGGGTTAGTCCCACAAGGAACAAACAAGAATATCCATGGACATAGAGTGAAGTACACAAGAGATGATGTCCATGAAAGCAATGATTACCTTGTACCTTGACTTACCAACAAGAGGGTTTGTGACTCCATGAACTAGTGCATGATGTGGAAGTTGATTGCACAAGTTCTTGCCAAAACGAATATGAGTGAAGTTTGTTGGCGGAGTCACCCTCAAGAACCTACTAGTTCTTCTTCTTTGGGATCCACATCATCTTGATGGGAATCCTTGGTGTTGTAGTTGAGCTTGACGAAGTAGAACTTGATGTGTCCTTGGGAACCCACTTGACCATGGCTTGAGGTGCTTCAATGAATGCATCAATCTCCTCTTGAAGCTTGTCCTTGGCCTTTAGCTTGTGGTCTTGTGGTGGAAGGTCATCTTTAGCTTGTTCCACATTGGAAGAAGTAGGATCATACTTCTCCTTTTGTGAGACAAACTGTGGAGTAGGGTATTGACCTTCTTCCCACTCAACACCTTTGGCGTTGAACTTTCGCTCAAAACCAATCCCTTGATTCTTCCGGTGTCTTCCTTGTTTGCGAACAATATCCTCAAAGTTCTTGCTTCCGGCAAGACTCTTGTAGACACATTTCTCTATGATTTCCTTCAATAAGCTATTTTGTTGCTCAAGTGTAACTTGGCTTGAAACATTGTTAGTGGAATCAAGAGAACTACTAGAAGCAACAATATTGGATTTAACATTGTTATTGTTACTACTAGAGGAAGAATTTTTCTTATGCTTGTCATGCTTAGTCTTAATAGGTGGCAAGAAATTAGACAAGAGAAGTCGTTTGGCAAGATATGAAGAACTCTTCTTTCGAAGATCGTCATTGATCGCTTTTAGAAACTCATGTTCTTGCTCTAGAGTGAGCTTCTCGAAGCGTAGCTTCTCATGAGATCTTAGGAGCTCTCTATGATCTTCTTGAGTTGTTTCATGAGCTAACTTAAGAGTGTTTAGTTCTTTAGTTAGACGCTCAATCTCCTTCATAGCATTGTCATTCGACTCTTCTCGACTATAAAGACTACTAGCATTTTCATCATTACTAAGCTCACTAGATTTATCATGCAAGAGCTCATCTTCACCAAGTGAGTCATCCTCATCACTATCAAAGTCAATGAATTCAGGGTGTGTTACCTTGGGACCTTTAGCCATGAAGCATCTTCCAATTCCCTCATTTGGTGAATTAAATAAGTCGTAGGAGTTGGAGTTGGAGGATACTAGTGCAAGTCCGGCAACACCTTCATCTTGACTATAGTCGGAGTCGGAGTGATAGCTTCCATCGGATTGACTGTCAGAGTCGGAGCCGGAGACCCATTCACCAACATGAGCTTGATGTCTTCTTCTTGTGTAGCTCCTTGATGACTTGTCTTTCCTCTCCGAATCCTTGCTTCTCCGAGAGGGTCTTCGTTCATAACGATCATCTCTACTCCTTCTCTCTCTCCGAGGTGACTCATCTCTTGCTCTTCTTCTTGGAGATTCTTCTCTTCTCTTGTGGGGAGCCGTACACTCATTTGAGAAGTGTCCGGGTCTTCCACAATTGTAGCAGTTTCGATCACGACTAGAAGATCTCTTTCCATCATATGATCTAGACTTTGAGCTTCTTTCTTTGCCTCTATTCTTGTAGAACTTGTTGAAGTTCTTGACCATTAGGCTTATCTCTTCATTGGAAATTAGCTTGTCACTTGAGGTAGTAGGAGCATCACTTGAAGCTTTGTAAGCACCACTTGACTTGTTGTGAAGCTCTTCCTTATCCTTAAGTGTCATCTCATGAGCAACAATTCTTCCAATGACTTCAGTTGGCTTGAGAGTCTTGTAGTTTGGCATCATTTGGATCAAAGTGCACACGGTGTCATACTTTCCATCCAAAGCACTGAGAATCTTCTTAATGATGAATCGGTCGGTCATTTCTTCGCTTCCTAAGCCAGCAATCTCATTTGTGATGAGAGCAAGCCTAGAGTACATTTCAGCGACTCCTTCACCATCCTTCATCTTGAACTTGTCAAGTTGACCTTGAAGAATATCTAGCTTTGATTCCTTCACAGATTCAGTACCTTCGTGCATTTCAACCAAAGTATCCCAAATCTCTTTAGCATTCTCAAGACGGCTGATTTTGTTGAACTCTTCGGGACACAAAGCATTGAAGAGAATGTCACAAGCTTGAGCATTGTTTTGCAACATCCGCAACTCTTCGGGTGTAGCTTCGCGATCCGGAACTTTTCCTTCTTCAAAGAAATCACCTTGCATGCCAACACAAATAATGCCCCATGCGGCAGGGTTATGACCAAGAATATGCATTTTCATTTTATGCTTCCAACTAGCAAAATTTGTACCATCAAAGTAAGGACCTCTACGATAATTACCCTCACTAGACGCCATACTCTCCTAGGTTGTGAAACCAAGCTTATGGAGTCCAATGCAATGGAAACCAAGGCAATGGAGACCAAAGCTCTGATACCACTTGTAGGATCGAAGTAGGTCTAGAGGGGGGGTGATTAGACTACTTGATCATATAAAAAATCTGCCTTTAGATCATGCAAAGTTTTTGGCAGTTTCACAAACAAGATCAATTCAAGTAACACCCTACACATGCAATTCTAGAGTATATGCAGCGGAAAGTAAATTGCACATGTAAAAAGAGGTGGAGAAGATCAAACGCAGTTTGGTGACACGGAGATTTTTGTCGTGGTTCCGATAGGTGGTGCTATCGTACATCCACGTTGATGGAGACTTCAACCCACGGAGGGTAACGGCTGCGCGAGTCCACGGAGGGCTCCACCCACGAAGGGTCCACGAAGAAGCAACCTTGTCTATTCCATCACGGCCTACGCCCACGGAGGACTAGCCTTACTCGGGGTAGATCTTCACGAAGTAGGCGATCTCCTTGCCCTTACAAACTTCTTGGTTCAACTCCACATCATCAAGACGGAGGCTCCCAAGCGACACCTAACCAATCTAGGAGGCACCACCCCCCAAAAGGTAATAGACGGTGTTGATGATGATGAACTCCTTGCTCTTGTGCTTCAGATGATAAACTCCCCAACACTCAACTCTCCTCACTGATATGGCTGTGGTGGAAGAAGGATTTGAGTGGAAAGCAACTTGGGAAGGCTAGAGATCAAGTTTCATATGGTAGGAATGGAATGGCTTGATCTCAACACAAGGGTAGGTGGTTCACTTCTCAGAAAGTGTATGGTAGGAATGGTAGTACTTTCTGATGGCTCTCCTTTCGAATGAGGAGGGGGTGGAGGGGTATATATAGCCTCCACACAAAATCCAACCGTTACACACACATTTGACCAATCTCGGTCAGACCGAAGTGAAAACTCGGTCAGACCGAAAGTTCAAATATAGTGAACGTTGGGATTTTCGGTGGGACCGAAAATACCATCTCGGTGAGACCGAAGTGAGTCAAAGTTTAGGGTTTGCCATCTCGGTGAGACCGAAAATATAAACTCGGATATTCCGAATTGATGTCAACTGATCACAGAAGGTTGGCAGCCCTTTTTCGGTGAGACCGAAACTCAGAATCGGTTTGACCGAGAAGCTAGGGTTTGGAGAAACAACTGAAGTGGTTCATCTCGGTGGGACTGAGTTGGAGAAATCGGTGTGACCGAGATGTTAGGGTTTGTAGAGATAACTTCATCTCGGTGAGACAGAGTTGGTTTGACCGAGATTACTTATGGGTGTGTGTTAAGTAGTGAATAGTGCTGATAGTTGAGGGAGTTAGATCACCAAGCACTTGAGCAACAAGAACATTAACACAACCTCATCCCCTTTTAATAGTATTGGCTTTTCCTATGGACTCAATGTGATCTTTGATCACTAAACCAAAAATGGAGTCTTGAGCTTTTGCCAATGCTTGTCTTAGCATTTTGAGGGGTCCACTTCTTCAGACATTTCCATACCCATATCATCGAACTTCTCTGAAATGATTCTCAAGATAATATTAGTTCAATGATATATATGTTGTTATTAATTGCCAAAACCACCCGGGGATTAGTTGCACTTTCATGTTGCCACAAGGGGGAAAACAACGGTGCTTGTACTTGCGGGTGCAAGGATTGTTTACTTTATGCAAAGTTCTTTTAATGCAGTTGTCTGTTGTTTTGAGTCTACACTTTGGGTGGGATTCGCAACTTAATACCAGCGAGATGTTCTGGATAGATATCTCAAGGTGGATGATTAGTAGTAGATGCAGATGGATTTCGGTCTACTTGCCTTGGCGTACCGCCCATGCTTTTGAGCCTCTACCTTTCTTTACAGCATAGTTAGCATAGGTTTGCGCACATAATCCTGTCAATTGCCCAGCTGTAATTTGTTTACCTCGCTTTGCTGTTTTATCGTCTTTTGGGAGAGAGACATCACTAGTGAACATCATGGGACCCCGGTTCATATTACCACCACTGATCACACCCGCTATTTACTTCATGTCTTTATTTCCTAGTTGCAGTTATACCTATCATTATTATCTCTTGTGTTTGATCCTTTGTAAACGACAAGGCCGGAGGGATTGACAACCTCTCTGTACTCGTTGGGAGCAAAGTTATTTGTATCTGTGTGCAGGTCCTGTCAACTGCTAAGTTTCTGGCGCCGTTGACACCTTCTTGTCGACCCTCGGAGTCTCACGGGATTCGATCCTTGGTATCTTTGCCAAGGGAAACTTGCTGCTATGCTACATCTCAAACCTTCCACTTGGGGTAACCAACGAGGGGCGAGAAGCCATCATAGAGGCACCCCATAGACACACAAGTTGATCTGTTGATCTCTCCCAACCGTGTGCAGTGCCCCCCTCCACAGAAACACACCTTGGTCATATCATTGCAGCGCTTAGGCGAAGCCCTGCGACGGTAGCTTCATCATCTCCGTCACCACGCCGTCGTGCTGACGAAACTCTCCCGTGAGGCTCTACTGGATCAACAGCTTGTGGGACTTCATCAAGTTGAACGTGTGCTGAACGTGGAGGCTCCGTGCGTTCGGTGCTTGATCGGTTGGATCTCGAAGAAAGTTCGACTACATCAACCGCGTCACTAGACGCTTCCGCTCCTGGTCTACGAGGGTATGCAGACACACTCTTCCCCTCGTTGCTATGCATCTGGGAGATAGATCTTGCGTGATTGTAGGATTTTTTTGAAATACTATGTTCCCCAACAGTGGCATCATGAGCCAGGTCTATGCGTAGATGATATGTACGAGTAGAACACAAAAAGTTGTGGACGATAATAGTCATACTGCTTACCAGCATGTCATACTTTGTTTTGGCGGTATTGTGAGATGAAGCGGCCCAGACCGACATTACGCGTACGCTTACGCGAGACTGGTTTCACCGTTATGAGCACTCGTTGCTTAAAGGTGATTGGCGGGTGTCTGTCTCTCTCACTTTAGCTGAATCAAGTGTGGCTACACTCGGTCCTTGTGAAGGTTAAAACATCACATACTTGACAAAAAGTCGTTGTGGTTTTGTATGCGTAGGTAAGAACGGTTCTTGCTAATCCCGTAGCATCTACGTAAAACTTGCAACAATAAAGTAGAGGACGTCTAACTTGTTTTTGCAGGGCATGTTGTGATGTGATACGGTCAAGACATGATGAGTTATACGTTATTGTATGAGATGATCATGTTTTGTAAAGTTATCGACAACTGGCAAGAGCCATATGGTTGTCGCTTTATTGTATGAATTACAATCGCCATGTAATTGCTTTACTTTATCAGTAAGCTGTAGCGATAGTCATGGAAGCTATAGTTGGCGAGATGACAACGATGCTACGATGCAGATCAAGGTGTCGCGCCGGTGACGAAGGTGATCATGACCGTGCTTTGGAGATGGAGATCAAAAGCACAAGATGATGATGGCCATATCATGTCACATATTTTGATTGCATGTGATGTTATCTTATTATGCTTCTTATCTTGCTTAGTACGACGGTAGCATTATAAGATGATCCCTTACAAAATTTCAAGGTATTAGTGTTCTCCCTGAGTATGCACCGTTGCGAAAGTTCGTCGTGCCGAGACACCACATGATGATCGGGTGTGATAAGCTCTACGTTCACATACAACGGGTGTAAGCTAGTTTTGCACACGCAGAATACTCGGGTTAAACTTGACGGGCCTAGCATATGCAGATATGGCCTCGGAACACTCGAGATCGAAAGGTCGAGCGTGAATCATATAGTAGATATGATCAACATAAGATGTTCACCATTGAAAACTACTCCATCTCACGTGATGATCGGACATGGTTTAGTTGATTTGGATCACGTGATCATTTAGATGACCGGAGGGATGTCTATCTAAGTGGGAGTTCTTAAGTAATATGATTAATTGAACTTTAATTTATCATGAACTTAGTCCTGGTAGTATTAGCATATCTATGTTGTAGATCAATAGCTCGCGATGTTGCTCCACGTTTATTTTTTATATGTTCCTAGAGAAAACCAAGTTGAAAGATGTTAGTAGCAATGATGCGGAATTGTTCCGTGATCCGAGGATTATCCTCATTGCTGCACAGAAGTATTATGTCCTTGATGCACCACTAGGTGACAGACCTATTGCAGGAGCAGATGCAAACGTTATGAACATTTTGACAAAAGCTTGGTATGATGACTACTTGATAGTTTAGTGCACCATGCTTTACGGCTTATAACCGGGACTTCAAAAACGTTTTGAACGCCACGGAGCATATGAGATGTTCCAAGAGTTGAAATTAGTATTTCATACTCATGCCCATGTCGAGAGGTATAAGACCTCTGACAGTACTTTGCCAACAAGATGGAGGAGAATAGCTCAACCAGTGAGCATGTGCTCAGATTGTCTGGGTACTACAATTACTTGAATCAAGTGGGAGTCACTCTTCCAGATAATATGGTAATTGACAAAGTTCTCTAGTCACTATCACCAGGTTAGTAGAACTTCGTGATGAACTATAATATGCAAGGGATGACGAAAGTAATTCCCGAGCTCTTTGCGATACTGAAATCGGCGAGGTAGAATTCAAGAAAGAGCATCAAGTGTTGATGGTTAACAAGATCACTTGTTTCAAGTAAAGGGCAAAGGGAAAGAAGGTGAACTTCAAGAAGAATGACAAACAAGTTGTCACTCCCGTGAAGAAACCCAAAGCTAAACTCAAGCCTGAAACTAAGTGCTTCTACTTCAAAGGAAATGGTCACTGGAAGTGGAACTGCCCTAGATACTTGGCGGATAAGAAGGATGGCAAGGTGAACAAAGGTATATTTGATATACAGATTATTGGTGTGTATTTTACTAGGGTTCATAGCAACCCCTGGGTATTTGATACCAGTTCAGTTGCTAAAATTAGTAACTCGAAACGAGAGTTGCAGAATGAACAGAGACTAGTTAAAGGTGAAGTGACGATGTGTGTTGGAAGTGGTTCCAAGATTGATATGATCATCTTCGCACACTCCCTATACTTTCGGAATTAGTGTAGAACCTAAATAAATGTTATTTGGCATTTGCGTTAAGCATGAATATGATTTGATCATGTTTGTTGCAATACGGCTATTCATTTAAAGTCATGGAATAATTGTTATTCTATTTACATGAGTAAAGCCTTCGATGGTCATACACCCAATGAAAATAGTTTGTTGGATCTCGATCGTAGTGATACACATATTCATAATATTGAAGCCAAAAGATGCAAGGTTAATAATGATAGTGCAACTTATTTGTGGCACTGCCGTTTAGGTCATATTGGTGTAAAGCGCATGAAGAAACTCCATAGTGATGGACTTTTGGAATCACTTGATTATGAATCACTTGGTGCTTGTGATCCATGCCTCATGGGCAAGATGACTAAAACTCCGTTCTCCGGAACAATGAGGCGAGCAACAGATTTGTCGGAAATCATACATACTGATGTATGTGGACCGATGAGTGTTGAGGCTCGCGGCGGGTATCGTTATCTTCTGACCTTCACTGATGATTTGAGCAGATATGGGTATATCTACTTGATGAAGCACAAGTCTGAAACATTTGAGAAGTTCAAAGAATTTCAGAGTGAAGTAGAGAATCATCGTGACAAGAAAATAAAGTTTCTACAATCTTATAGTGGAGGTGAATATTTGAATTACGAGTTTGGTCTTCATTTAAAACAATGTGGAATAGTTTCACAGCTCACGCCACCCGGAACACCACAGCGTAATGGTGTCTCCGAACATCGTAACCGTACTTTATTAGATATGGTGCGATCTATGATGTCTCTTACCGATTTACCACTATTGTTTTGGGTTATGCATTAGAGACAGCTGCATTCACATTTAATAAGGGCACCATCTAAATCCATTGAGACGCCGCCTTATGAACTGTGGTTTGGCCAGAAACCAAAGTTGTCGTTTCTTAAAGTTTGGGGTTGCGATGCTTATGTGAAAAAGATTCAACCTGATAAGCTCGAACCCAAGTCGGAGAAATGTGTCTTCATAGGATACCCAAAGGAGACTGATGGATACACCTTCTATCACAGATCCGAAGGCAAGATATTCGTTGCTAAGAATGGATTCTTTCTAGAGAAGGAGTTTCTCTCGAAAGAAGTGAGTGGGAGGAAAGTGGAACTTGATGAGGTAATTGTACCTTCTTCCGAATTGGAAAGTAGTACATCACAGAAACTGGTTCCAATGATTCCTACACCAATTAGTGAGGAAGCTAATGATGATGATCATGAAACTTCGGATCAAGTTACTACCGAACTTCGTAGATCAACCAGAGTATGTTCCGCGCCAGAGTGGTACCGCAACCCGGTTCTGGAAGTCATGTTACTAGACCATGATGAACATACGAACTATGAGGAAGCGACGATGAGCCCAGATTCCGCAAAATGGCTTGAGGCCATGAAATCTGAGATGGGATCCATGTATGAGAACAAAGCGTGGACTTTGGTTGACTTGCCCGATGATCGGCAAGCCATCGAAATAAATGGATCTTCAAGAGGAAGACCGACGCTGACGGTAATGTTACTGTTTAGAAAGCTCAACTTGTTGCGAAAGGTTTTCGACAAGTTCAAGGAGTTGACTACAATGAGATTTTCTCACCCATAGTGATGCTTAAGTCTGTCCGAATCATGTTAGCAATTGTCGCATTTTATGATTATGAAATCTGGCAAATGGATGTCAAAACTGCATTCCTGAATGGATATCTTAAAGAAGAGTTGTATATGATGCAACCAGAAGGTTTTGTCGATCCTAAAGGTGCTAACAGAGTGTGCAAGCTCCAGCGATCCATCTATGGACTGGTGCAAGCATCTCAGAGTTGGAATATATGCTTCGACAAGTTGATCAAAGCATATAGTTTTATACAGACTTGCGGTGAAGCCTGTATTTACAAGAAAGTGAGTGGGAGCACTACAATCTTTCTGATAAGTATATGTGAATGACATATTGTCGATTAGAAATGATGTAAAATTTTCTAGAAAGCATAAAGGAGTGTTTGAAAGGAGTTTTTTCAAAGAAAAACCTCGGTAAAGCTGCTTACATATTGAGCATCAAGATCTATAGAGATAGATCAAGACGCTTGATAAGTTTTTTCAATGAGTACATACCTTGACAAGTTTTTGAAGTAGTTCAAAATGGATCAGTCAGAGACGGAGTTCTTGCCTGATTTATAAGGTATGAAGTTGAGTAAGACTCAAAGCCCGACCTCGGTAGAAGATAGAGAAAGAATGAAAGTCATTCCCTATGCCTCAGCCATAGGTTCTATAAAGTATGCCATGCTGTGTACCAAACCTGTTGTGTACCTTACCATGAGTTTGGCAAGGAGGTACAAAAGTGATCCAGGAGTAGATCACTGGACAGCGGTCAAAATTATGCTTAGTTACTGGATGACTAAGGAAATGTTTTCTCGATTATGGAGGTGATAAAGAGTTCGCCGTAAAGAGTTACACCGATGCAAGCTTTTCACTAATCCAGATGACTCTAAGTATCAATCTGGATGCATATTGGAAGTGGGAGCAATTAGCTAGAGTAGCTCCATGCAGAGCATTGTAGACATAGAAATTTGCGAAATACACACGGATCTGTATGTAACACACCCGTTGACTAAACTTCTCTCACAAGCAAAACATGATCACACCTTAGTACTCTTTGGGTATTAATCACATGGTGACATGAACTAGATTACTGACTCTAGTAAACCTTTCTGGGTATTGGTCACATGGCAATGTGAACTATAAAGTGTTAAGTCACATGGTGATGTGAACTATTAGGTGTTAATCACATGGTGATGTGATCTAGATTATTGACTCTAGTGCAAGTGGGAGACTGAAGGAAATATGCCCTAGAGGCAATAATAAAGTTATTATTTATTTCCTTATATCATGATAAATGTTTATTATTCATGCTGGAATTGTATTAACCGGAAACTTAGTACATGTGTGAATACATAGACAAAACAGAGTGTCCCTAGTATGCCTCTACTAGACTAGCTCATTGATCAAAGATGGTTATGTTTCCTAGCCATAGACATGAGTTGTCATTTGATCAATGGGATCACATCATTAGGATAATGATGTGATGGACAAGACCCATCCATTAGCTTAGCACTATGATCATTTAGTTTTACTGCTATTGCTTTCTTCATGACTTATACATGTTCCTATGACTATGAGATTATGCAACTCCCGAATACCGGAGGAACACCTTGTGTGCTATCAAACGTGACAACGTAACTGGGTGATTATAAAGATGCTCTACAGGTGTCTCCGAAGGTGTTCGTGGTGTTGGCATAGAACAAGAATAGGATTTGTCACTCCGAGTGTCGCAGAGGTATCTCTGGGCCCTCTCGGTAATACACATCATAATAAGCCTTGCAAGCAAATGACTAATGAGTTAGTCACGAGATGATGTATTACGGAACGAGTAAAGAGACTTTCCAGTAATGAGATTAACTAGGTATGGTGATATCGACGATCGAATCTCGAACAAGTAACATACCAATGACAAAAGGAACAACATATGTTGTTATGTGGTTTAACCGATAAAGATCTTCGTAGAATATGTAGGAGCCAATATGAGCATCCAGGTTCCGCTATTGGTTATTGACCGGAGATGAGTCTCAGTCATGTCTACATAGTTCTCGAACCTGTAGGGTCCGGACGCTTAACGTTTCATGACGATCAGTATTATGAGTTTATGTGTTTTGATGTACCGAAGGTAGTTCGGAGTCCGGATGAGATCGGGGACATGACGAGGAGTCTCGAAATGGTCGAGACGTAAAGATCGATATATTGGACGACTATATTCAGACATCGGAAAGGTTCCGAGTGATTCGGGTATTTTTTGGAGTACCGGAGAGTTACGGGAATTCGCCGGTGAGTATATGGGCCTTATTGGGCTTTAGGGGAAAGAGAGAGAGGAGGCTGCGCCCCCACCAAGGCCTAGTCCGAATTGGACTAGGGGAAGGGGTTGCGCCACCTCCTTCCTTCTCTTCTCTTTTCCCTTTCCTTCTCTCCTACTCCTAGTACTTGGAAGGGCTCCTAGTTCTACTAGGAAAAGGGGAATCCTACTCCCGGTGGGAGTAGGACTCCCCTAGGGCGCGCCATAGAGAGGGCCGCCCCCCCCCCTCCTCCACTCCTTTATATACGAGGGTAGAGGCACCCCATAAACACACAAGTTGATCTGTTGATCTCTCCCAACCGTGTGCGGTGCCCCCTCCACAGAAACACACCTCGGTCATATCGTTGCAGCGCTTAGGCGAAGCCCTGTGACGGTAGCTTCATCATCTCCGTCACCACGCCGTCGTGCTGACGAAACTCTCTCGCGAGGTTCTACTAGATTAAGAGCTCGTGGGACGTCATCAAGCTGAACGTGTGCTGAACGCGGAGGCTCCATATGTTCGGTGCTTGATCGGTTGGATCGCGAAGAAAGTTCGACTACATCAACCGCGTCACTAGACGCTTCCGCTCCTGGTCTACGAGGGTACGTAGACACACTCTTCCCCTCATTGCTATGCATCTGGTAGATAGATCTTGCATGATCGTAGGATTTTTTTAAATACTACGTTCCCCAACATTATGAACGTCTGGCAAGCTTATTCTGATGACTACTCGATAGTTCTGTGTGCCATGCTTTACGGCTTAGAATCGGGACTTCAAAGACGTTTTGAACATCACGGAGCATATGAGATGTTCCAAGAGTTGAAGTTAATATTTCAAGCAAATGCCCACATTGAGTGATATGAAGTCTCCAATAAGTTCTATAACTGCAAGATGGAGGAGAACAGTTCCATCAGTGAACACTTACTCAAAATGTGTGGGTACTACAATCACATGACTCAACTTGGATGCAAAGTTGATGAAGATAGTGTTATTGATAGAGTTCTTCAATCACTGCCACCAAGCTATAAAGGCTTCGGGATGAACTATAATATGCAAGGGATGCAGAAGACTATTCCCAAGCTCTTCGCTATGCTCAAAGCTGCGGAGGTAGAAATCAAAAAGGAGCATCACGTGTTGATGGTTAACAAGACCACTAGTTTCAAGAAAAAGGGCAAGGGAAAGAAGGGGAACTTCAAGAAGAATAGCAAGTCAGTTGCTACTCCCGCGAAGAAACCCAAGTCTGGAGCCAAGCCTGAAACTGAGTGCTTCTACTGCAAAGGGACTGGGCACTGGAAGCGGAACTGCCCCAAGTATTTGGCGGATAAGAAGGATGGCAAAGTGAACAAAGGTACATTTGATATATATGTTATTGATGTGTACCTTATTAATGCTCGTAGTAGCACCTGGGTATTTGATATTGGTTCGGTTGCTAATATTTGTAACTTGAAACAGGGGCTACGTATCAAATGAAGATTAGCTAAAGACGAGGTGCGATGCGCGTGGGAAATGGTTCCAAAGTCCATGTGATCGCCGTCGGCATGCTATCTCTACATATACCATCAGGATTAGTTTTAGACCTAAATAATTGTTATTTGGTGACAACGTTGAGCATGAACATTATATCTGGATCTTGTTTGTTGCGAGACGGTTATTCATTTAAATCAGAGAATAATGGTTGTTCTATTTATATGAGTAATATCTTTTATGGTCATGCACCCTTGATGAATGGTCTATTTTTGTTGGATCTCGATCGTAGTGATACACATATTCATAATATTGAAGCCAAAAGATGCAAAGTTGATCATGATAGTGCAACTTATTTGTGGCACTGTTGTTTAGGTCATATTGGTGTAAAGCGCATGAAGGAACTCCATGCTGATGGACTTTTGGAATCACTTGATTATGAATCACTAGGTGCTTGCGAACCATGCCTCATGGGCAAGATGACTAAAAATCCATTCTCCGGAACAATGGAGCGAGCAACTAACTTATTGGAAATCATACATACCAATGTATGCGGTCCAATGAGTGTTGAGGCTCGTGGCGGGTATCGTTATTTTATGACCTTCACAAACGATTTGAGCAAATATGGGTATATCTACTTGATGAAACACAAGTCTGAAACATTTGAAAAGTTCAAAGAATTTTAGAGTAAAGTAGAGAATCATCGTAACAAGAAAATAAAGTTTATATGACCTGATCGCGGAGGCGAATATTTTAGTTACGAGTTTGGTCTGCATTTGAAACAATGTGGAATAGTTTCACAACCCACGCCACCTGGAACACCACATCGTAATGGTGTGTCCGAATGTCGTAACCATACTTTATTGGATATGGTGCGATCTATGATGTCTCTTACCGATTTACCAATATCGTTTTGGGGTTATGCTTTAGAGATAGCTGCATTCACGTTAAACAGGGCACCATCTAAATCCGTTAAGACGACACCTTATGAACTATGGTTTGGCAAGAAACCCAAGTTGTCGTTTCTTAAAGTTTGGAACTGCGATGCTTATGTAAAAAAGCTTCAACCTGATAAGCTCGAACCCAAGTCGGAGAAATGTGTCTTCATAGGATACCCAAAGGAGACTGTTGGGTACACCTTCTATCACAGATCCGAAGGCAAGATATTCGTTGCTAAGAATGGATCCTTTGTAGAGAAGGAGTTTCTCTCGAAAGAAGTGAGTGGGAGGAAAGTAGAACTTGATGAGGTAATTGTACCTTCTCCCGAATTGGAAAGTAGTTCATCAAAGAAACTAGTTCCAGTGATTCCTACACCAATTAGTGAGGAAGCTAATGTTGATGATCATGAAACTTCAGATCAAGTTACTACTGAACCTCATAGGTCAACCAGAGTACGTTCCGCACGAGAGTGGTACGGTAACCATGTTCTAGAAGTCATGTTACTAGACCATGATGAACCTACAAACTATGAGGAAGAAATGATGAGCCCAGATTCCGCAAAATGGCTTGAGGCCATGAAATCTGAGATGGGATACATGTATGAGAACAAAGTATGGACTTTGGTTGACTTGCCCGATGATCGGCAAGCCATTGAAAATAAATGGATCTTTAAGAGAAAGACCGACGCCGATGGTAATGTTACTGTCTACAAGGCTCGACTTGTTGCAAATGTTTTTTGACAAGTTCAAGGAGTTGACTACGATGAGACTTTCTCACCCGTAGCGATGATTAAGTCTGTCCGAATCATGTTAGCAATTGCCGCATTTTATAATTATGAAATCTGGCAAATGGATGTCAAAACTGCATTCCTTAATGGATATCTGAACGAAGAGTTGTATATGATGCAACCAGAAGGTTTTGTCGATCCTAATGGTGCTGACAAAGTGTGCAAGCTCTAGCGATCCATCTATGGACTGGTGCAAGCATCTCGGAGTTGGAATATACACTTTGATGAAGTGATCAAAGCATATGGTTTTATACAGACTTTTGGAGAAGCATGTATTTACAAGAAAGTGAGTGGGAGCTCTGTAGCATTTCTGATATTATATGTAGATGACATATTGTTTATTGGAAATGATATAGAATTTCTCGATAGCATAAAAGGATACTTGAATATGAATTTTTCAATGAAAGGCCTCGGTGAAGCTGCTTATATATTGGGCATCAAGATCTATGGAGATAGATCAAGACGCTTAATTGGACTTTCACAAAGCACATACCTTGATAATGTTTTGAAGAAGTTCAAAATGGATCAGTCAAAGAAAGGGTTCTTGCCTGTGTTACAAGGTGTGAAGTTGATTAAGACTCAATGCCCGACCACTGCAGAAGATAGATAGAAAATGAAAGTCATTCCCTATGCTTCAGCCATATGTTCTATCATGTATGCAATGTTGTGTACCAGACCTGATGTGTGCCTTGCTATAAGTCTAGCAGGGAGGTACCAAAGTAATCCAGGAGTGGATCACTGGACAACGGTCAAGAACATCCTGAAGTACCTGAAAAGGACGAATGATATGTTTCTCGTTTATGGAGGTGACAAAGAGCTCGTCGTAAATGGTTATGTCGATTCAAGTTTTGACACTGATCTGGATGACTCTAAGTCACAAACCAGATACATATTTTTGTTGAATGGTGGAGTTGTCAGTTGGTGCAGTTCCAAGCAAAGCGTCGTGGCGGGATCTACGTGTGAAGCGGAGTACATAGCTGCTTCGGAAGCAGCAAATGAAGGATTCTGGATGAAGGAGTTCATATCTGATCTAGGTGTAATACCTAGCGCATCGGGTCCAATGAAAATCTTTTGTGACAACACTGGAGCAATAGCCTTGGCGAAGGAATCCAGGTTCCACAAGAGAACCAAGCACATCAAGAGACGCTTCAACTCCATCCGCGATCAAGTCATGGAGGGAGACATAGAAATTTGTAAGATACATACGGATATGAATGTTGCACACCCGTTGACTAAGCCTCTTCCACGAGCAAAACATGATCATCACCAAGACTCCATGGGTGTTAGAATTATTACTATGCAATCTAGATTATTGACTCTAGCGAAAGTGGGAGACTGAAAGAAATATGCCCTAGGGGCAATAATAAAGTTGTTATTTATATTTCCTTGTATATCATGATAAATGTCTTTTATTCATGCTAGAATTGTATTAACCGGAAACTTGATACATGTGTGAATACATAGACAAAAACAGAGTGTCCCTAGTATGCCTCTACTAGACTAGCTCGTTAATCAAAGATGGTAATGTTTCCTAATCATAGACATGTGTTGTCATTTGATCAACGAGATCACATCATTAGGAGAATGATGTGCTGGACAAGACCCATGTGTTAGCTTAGCACTAAGATCGTCTAGTTAAACTGCTATTGCTTTCTTCAGGACTTATACATGTTCCTCTAACTATGAGATTAGGCAACTCCCGAATACCGGAGGAACACCTTGTGTGCTATCAAATGTCACAACGTAACTGGGTGATTATAAAGATGGTCTACAGGTGTTTCCGAAAGTGTTTGTGGTGTTGGCATAGATCACGATTAGGATTTGTCACTCCGAGTGTCGCAGAGGTATCTCTAGGCCCTCTCGGTAATACTCATCATAATAAGCCTTGCAAGCAAAAGACTAATGAGTTAGTCATGAGATGATGTATTACGGAACGAGTAAAGATACTTGCCGATAACGAGATTGAACCAGGTATGATGATACCGATGATCGAATCTCGAGCAAGTAACATACCGATGACAAAGGGAACAACATATGTTGTTATGCAGTTTGACCAATAAAGATCTTCGAAGAATATGTAGGAGCCAATATGAGCATCCAGGTTCCACTATTGGTTATTGACCGGAGATGTGTCTCGGTAATGTCTATATAGTTCTCGAACTCGTAGGGTCCGCACGCTTAACGTTCGATGACGATCGGTATTATGAGTTTATGTGTTGATGTACCGAAGGTTGTTCGGAGTCCCGGATGAGATCACGGACATGACGAGGAATCTCGGAATGGTCGAGACATAAAGAATGATATATTGGACGATGTTATTCGGACACCGGATGAGTTCCGGGGGCCACCAGATAAATATCGGAGTGCCAGGGGGTTACCGGAACCCCCGGGGGAACTAATGGGCCAACATGGGCCTTATGAGAGAGAGAGGAGGGGCCTCTAGGGTTGCCCCCCCCCCCCACGAGGAGTCCGAATTGGACTAGGAGGGGGCGACGCCCCCTCTCTTTCCCTCTCCCTCTCTCCCTCTCCTTCCTTCCCCTCTCTTCCCTTGTCGGAAACCTACTAGGAATAGGATTCCTATTCCTAGTAGGAATCCTACATGGGGGGCGCCCTATAGGGGCCGGCCGACCTATCTCCTTGCTCCTATATATACGGGGGCAGGGGGCACCCAAAGACACACAAGTTGACATTTGTTTTTAGCCGTGTGCGGTGCCCCCCTCCATAGTTACACACCTCAGTCATATCGTTGCAGTGCTTAGGCGAAGCCCTATGCTGGTAACTTCATCATCACCGTCACCACGCCGTCATGCTGATTAAACTCTCCCTCGGCTTCAACTGGATCAAGAGTACGAGGGACGTCACCGACCTAAACGTGTGCAGATCGTGGAGGTGCCGTGCGTTCACTACTTGATCGATTGGATCGCGAAGATGTTCGACTACATCAACCACATTACTAAACGCTTCCTCTTTCGGTCTACGAGGGTACGTGGACACACTCTCCCCGCTCGTTGCTATGCTTCTCCTAGATAGATCTTACGTGTTCGTAGGTAATTTTTTTGAAATACTACGTTCCCCAACAATGTCACCGACGAGGCAGGCGGCCGCGGGCGAGTAGAGATCGGAAGCGCTTCAGAATAGAGAGGGGGGTTTGGGGTCTAGGCCAACCCAAAATCCTAGGGTGGGTCGCGGCCCATCGTGGCCACCCTGTAGATGCGCCCCAGCGGCCTACATGCACTTCCAAACTAAATTAGGAATATTTAGCTGACCAATTAAACGAATCTATTTTACTAATATCATCATCATATCAGATTTGTATTTGAACAACTAAGTTTGTTTAGCTTGATGGGTGGAGCAGTGCTATTATGACACGAATCATGTAGGTTGATTGTACAGTGATTATAAAAGGGGGAAAACCCTAAGCATGATCAATTAAACCATATCAAGATTGTGCCATGGCAGGCAAACCGCAAAAGCTACTTAGCAACCAATGCTTTGAACTAACAACTAAGATTCTAAGAGCTGAAAAGAAAGTAAAGTAACCAAGTTACGATCTATTCTCTGGTTGAGATAAAAAAAGGTGAGCAGATATGAAGGAGTACCACCTCTCTTGCGACGTCGTGTAGGCATCGGGGTGCGATGGCTGTAGGTGGCATGGAAGCACATCGCGGCGGTAGACGGAGGCATCAGGGGATAAGTCCCATTGAGGTGGACCGGAAGGTCATCCGAGCGGCCCCGACAAGCTGGACGACTGCGTAGATGAAGCGAGAGGACGCGATGCAAGGCTCCTGGTGCGGCGCCATGGATGAGAAACATCGATCTCTAGAAGTGGACGACGCGGTCTGGGTAGACACTCCGGCATGGTGGAGGACGGTGGTGATGGATGGGGTGGCGGACGGAGGAGGCTTGTGTGGGGACAGTGTTATGGCCTTGATGATGTATGGATGGGGAAATTGAGGGAGAGGTACGGGGAACCATCTTTGGGACATGCTTATCTAAATTATGGGAAAGTTACGAACTTGCCCCCATTTAAAATTGCGAACGTCTCGTCGGTTGGGGATATAACAGTAATCTCGCATCTCCCCACTGTTTGCCGAGAGCGATTTTGGGCGACCAAAGGGTGTTTTGGCGCCCACGGTTGGCGCCCATGGTGTATGAACGGGGCTGACAGGTAAGGCGGCTGTGTCACGTATGAGGTGACTACGTCACGGGGATGCCGGAACACAATAACGAGAAAGAAGAACAAACTAGTAATGAGGATTTTGGTATAGCAAGCATGTAATGAATTAGGAGGATACCGATGCATCCCGGGTTTTGTAAAGTATCGCAAAGCAAAGGGAACATCACATGATAACTACATGTTCACTTGAAGATCATTCATCTGCTCATAAGGATCGATATGGACGTCCACGGTTCCGCTGTTGGTTTGAACGAACAGTTTCATTAATCTCTATGAGTTAATGAACCTACGATGTAGTGTTAGTAGGACGGGAGTGATGAGAATATATTTGTGGAATTGTTTCATTAATATTCAAAATAGTTCTGAGAGGATCTAAAAGCGTTTTGAGGTAATCGGAAGGGTTTCAGAGAGTATCGGTTAATACCGGGTATTACCGATATATATATTTCTAGGGATGTTAAATTATATATATAATGGAATATTTATAACACTTCTATATTTAATTTAATTTCAACGGGCCTAAAAAGGCCAAGTGGAGGAAGGCAACTTGGGACACAAAGGCTAGAGTGGGGAGGCGCCTCCCTTCCGTAAGGAAGGAGGCTGAATTGTGGTAGGGGAGGTGTCCAACTCCTTAGTGGTAACCCTCCCTCTCCTCCTAACTTATATATACTTGATGTGTCGGCCCTTTTTCTACACACAAATTGTCAGGACCCCGATCCTAAATCACACCGATCTAGCTTGTAACACATCATATCACTTTGCGGCCTCACGCACGGTATCCCCACGGGTGCCACCTTACCTGGCCCGGGACCGTTTGCGCATTTTGGCACACGTATATGATAGTGTCGCTAGCATCCATATGACAGAGAACCTGGGCCGACATGGCTAGTTATAAACCAAAAGTGGCACTAAATTATAGAGACACACATCCATGACCCAACAACGAACGTGTCGGTCATCAACGTATGAACCCAAGTCGTAGCAAGCTACATGGACTTAAAGGAATAACGCGTGACATTTCCCCAAAGGGACAGACACAGGAACGAAGAAGGACGCATGCCGGCCAGCCTACGTGTTCCGAGCAGTAGCAAGCTACCAAGGCTCAGTGGAAGCACTAGGAGGCATTTCCCTGTAAGATAGGCTACCAAAGGTAAACAACTAGGTGTCGGATCCCACACATACCAAGCATTTCAAACATACACACAATATGCTCAATATGTGCAAATACAACATTGCATCACAACAGAACTCTATGACTCAAAGTACTTTATTTAAGAGGCTCCGAAGAGCCATACATAACATATCCATACAGGTAGGGTCACATGACCCAACACTCAAGTCATACAATCATACAAGCACAAGCGGAAGCTAACATGTCTGAGTACATACAACTTGGAAATAAAACATGCTTGGTGTAGCCTGACTATCTACAAGGCCCTTCACAAGCTCAGGATCTCCGTCTGGGTAGCAAGCTACACGTCGACGTCAACGTCTATGTAAAACCCATCAGAAGGGGCAGGGTTCTCCTTTGCAATGGTTATTAAGCAAACATGAGTACAAAGGTACTCAGCAAGACTTACAACAGAACCTATCATACATGCAACATTATCAACAGGGGTAGTGGGGTTCATTGCAGCAAGCCAACTTTGACTCTTGGCTAACCTATACTACAACTCTCAGCAGATTGTAAGATAAGACTACACACACGAGTCCTCTACTTACCACAACAATACACCACCGTGGATCCTATTCCGTCATCCTACGGAAGGGCCATCCACGACACTCACACTTGTCTTGAGGCTTTTAGTAGTATCCATCAACTTGTCTATGAACTGTATAAGTAACCAAGTGGTCCGTACCGCGAACAACGACTATTCGAATAGATTGGTAACCCTGCAGGGGTGTACTTCTTCACACACGCTTCCACCACTTATCGTCGTTTACTCGACATGTACTCGGAAACCTTCAAGCGAAAGCCCAGCGAGGCTGTCGGCCATGACCTGACTAACCACACAAGTCCCTAGTCCAGGTTTATCGCCTATTTGGGTTCCATCCATGGGGAGATCCGGCCGGGGTGTCGCTCACGGCCCCAAACGATGTGTACAGGGTTCCCGAGTCACCAAATGAGCGATCGGTACACCGTGCCACGTACCTGTCGCATCACAATCCACCCCGAGGGTTAGCGCTGCGCACGACCACCAGTAAACTACAAACACCAGAAACTAGTTGCAACTCCTGGACAGAGGACAAGGGCAGTTAATAAGTCGAGAGGGTCAATTAAGGATCCCAATGTGTGGTAGTAGCTGAAACTTGAACCACACATACAGATCTCAGGTCCTATGGACGGTTCCAATGAAACAACCCACCATGTACTCCTACATGGCCTTTCATCGATACCTTTACCAAGCATGTTCCACACTTCACTCTCTTTACCGGACATGATCATTTCACTCTGATCCATCACCCAGATGAACCAGACCTGACACAACTCTAAGCATAGCAGGCAACATAAACAAATAACATGGTGGAACACACATCACATGGCTCAATCAACTCCCACACATGCTAGTGGGTTTCAACTATTTACTGTGGCAATGACAGGTCATGCAAAGGAACAGGGTTCAACTACCGCAGCAAGTAGCAGTTCATACGATGTTGCCTTAATGCAGTAAAAGAGAGCAGGAGCGAGAAGATGGGTTTGTATCGGAATGATTAATGGTTGCTTGCCTGGCAGATTGGTTGTCGGGTACTGCTCTTCAGTTGGATACGCAGTTGTATCCTCGGGAACAGGACCTACCATGGAGAACACCGACGATACAATCAATATACAAACAAATGCAACAATATGATGCATGCTCATGACATGGCAAGATGAATGTGTTTTGGGCTAATGCAACTATAAACAGAAAGGTTTGAACTCATTTGAATTAAAGATTCAAATTTATACCCAAACTATTATTTATTAAAGTGCATTATCATGTTTTGATGTGAACAGCAAGGTTAACTTGCTCAAACATGCATGAAACCAGTGCCATTGGAAAGATTGGATTTTTCTGATCAATTTTCATATATAAATCTTTTCCATCCGAGCTACCGTTGAATTTATATGATTTTTTGAAGTTTAAAGCATTTTCTGGAATTTCCTGAATTGTTTTAAATCAAATAATCCCAGAAAAGCATTTAATGCGTCAGCATGACATCATGCTGACGTCAGCAGGTCAACATACCTGGTCCAGGTCAAACCTGACTGGTGGGTCCCGCGTGTCAGTGTCATTAGTTTAACTAATTAAACTAAACTGCTAATCCTAATTAAATTAGCCGGCTGGGCCCACCTGTCATAGACTCCAGGGGGTCAACCTGGGCCCACCCGTGGTCAAACGGACCGACGTTTAGCCGCTGGCGAGGCCGGACGCGGCGGTGCAGTGCGGGATTCGTGCTCCGGCGACCAAATCGACGGCGGAGCACGTCTACGTGATGCTGGGGAAGTGCCGCACGGAGTGGTGGTGGTGGTTGGCCTCGGGGTCGCCGGAAAAGGCGCCGACGACGACCTTGGCGGCTGCCGGAGCTCAGGTGAGCTCGGGCTAGTCGCTAGGAGGCACGGCGAGGCGTGTGGAGTGGTGTTCTAGGCTCCTGGTGGTGCGGTGAAGCTGACGGATAGGGTGGCGCGGCCGTTGGGTGGTCGGAGCCTCGTCGGCGACGAGCTCCGCGGCGGCGCGTGCGGGTGAGCTTCGTGATGTCATTACAGAGCTCGAGAGAGGAAACAGAGAGGATGGGGAGGTAGCTAAGCTCACGGCGGTCGCGTGGGAACTGATGGCGAGGTCAGGGACGAGCTATTGCGACGGTGAGGTCACCGGCGATCTCGACGACCGAACGGGGGAGAAGTGCTCGGGGACGGCATGTTGGAGCTTCCGGTGAGGCGTGGCTTGACGGGGAGACGTAGCAGACGGTGGCGGAGCTCAGGGACACGACGGCGAGGCGAGGGGAGCTCGGTGGCTGCGGCTATGGCGGCAGGACGGCGGCGGCTGCGTCGGCCATGGTGCGGGGAGGGCGAGGGAGAGAGGCAGGGGAGGAGTGGAGACGTCCGGCGTCTTCGGGGCGCAACATGGAGGACGTCCAGGCCGTTCCCGCGGCGAGGCGACGGCCAGGGCGGCAAGCAGCTGCCGTGGTGGCGCGCGGCCGTGCGCGGGCGTCACCTGCCTGCCTGGCTGCCGAAGCAGCTAGCTGGCTCGGGCCAGCACAGTGCTAGGCTGCCAGGTGGGCCGGCTGATCCAGGTAAGTGGGCTGTGCCCTCTTTCTCTCTCTTTTCTATTTTTCTTTCTGTTTGTTTTCTTTTTCATCTTTGTTGAATTAATAAAAATGCTAGAGCATTTTTATAAATCATAAAACTAGTCATGCCCACTGTATATAATATCAACAACATGGAACACTTTAGTTTATGATTATTTGGGCACCTAAAATATTTTATAGCGTTTAAATGCCCAAATGCAAATACAATATGAATTAATCCAGTGACCTTTGGATGTCCTAGAAAATTGTGCACCATTTTTGTCAGAGGTTTAAGACCAAGGCAAAGATGATGAACATTTTTGAAGGGCATTTTGGGTACATTGGAAAATGTTTTATTAAACCCTAGTTGTTAGAAGAGGGGTGCTGGGGTTTCTGTCATTCCCATTTCAAGTTTCTGTAGAAAGTAACATGATGCATACTCTATCTAGTCCTAATGCATGCACTGACTAGGGATGTGACACAAATTTTGGAGCCTTATCTAATTATTATAATTCTAGTTGGTCATAATTGACTAATTAGAGCTAGATTGATTCTCTAATCCTCGTAATTAGAAGCCCATGTGGTTCTAATCTCCTCCCTCTAATTCTCTTGTGACGATTAGCTCTGGACAGCAAAGCACTGCCGGATCATGAAGGCCGCACGCTTACAACCAAGTAGTGAGGCCGTGCTTTCGATATTCGGTTCGAGGGACTATTCGTGGGCGGTTCGAGGGACTCCAAGTACGATATACACCGACACGATATTCTTCCGCTACAACTTGATGACAATAATGATCTTGATCCCAGCCCGTTATGCATATTCATATTGATCTTGGGTGTGCGTAGGTGTGATTTTTTTGTTTTCTACTCCCTCTGTCCCAAAGTAAGCGTCTCAACTCTAGTACAACTTTGTACTAAAGTTAGTACAAATTTGAGACTTATTTTGGGATGGAGGCTATGTTTCCGAGCAATTTTGTGTAGTGACCTCACACACACCTTATTCTATGAGCATATTCAGAAGACTAAAACCATAATTTCAAGATCAATAAAGTTATCATAGCCATCTCATAATTGATGACATTATAGTCTATCACTACAAGAACAATTTATTTTCTGAGGCTACTAAAAGATTAACTTGACACAAGTCAAAGAGTCCATGAATCATTTTTTAGAGAAAAGTCCACCAAACATAAATACATACTAGACCTGGCCAAATGGCCCAGCCCCGCCCGGCTCGGCATGGCCTGTTCTAAATAGGCCAGGCAGGTCCAATATACATGCCTTGTCGAGCTAGCACTCATGTCGCGCTCCCTGGCCCAAGCAGGACGCAACAAGGGAAAGGCCTGACTCATCAGCATATTTAGCCCACTAGCCCGTATAATTATAGTTATTTTGGGCCTATCTGAGCTAGTTTGGGGGGCTAGTATACAAAAAAAGTTATGAAAAAAATAGAAAAAGTAAACTTTTTTTAGTGGTAAACCACAATTTTTAAGGAGCTCAGTTTACAGGAATGGTAAACGGGTCATGGGGTATTCCCAACCACAAATGGTGACCCTCTACTAAAGAAGACGAAAATTTAGCTAAACTATGAGCCTCAAATGCAAAGTACGACGTTCAAAAATTACATCACATGAAAAGAACTCCTTTGCTCTTGCTTGTACTTCATGTATGATTGCACTGTAGCTTCCCTTCCAACCATGCTTGATATCCTCCACTACCGGTTTACAGTCACATGCAATAACACTCTGCCATAGCGAGAGATCGAGAGCGAGCGCTAAAGCTTCACGACAAGCTAGAACTTCCAGAGTTACCGGATCATGAATGTTGCTAAAAGCCATAGCCGAGGAGCCCAGATAAGTACCCTCGTGGTCTCTGCAAATTTCCATTGAAGCTCCTCCTTTTCCATCCCTGGACAAGCCACCATCAACATGTATATTTGCCACTCCATGCCCCGGTGCTGTCCATACATACCCAGGATAAACTCTTCTAGTTACTAGGCTCCCTTGTTGAAACTGGACCTGCGGCATTACCTGAATCAACTCAAGTTCAGCAATGAAAGAATTAACAAACATATGAGTTGCATGTGGGCTATGAAGAAACCCTTCATGTACGGCCTTCCGTCGTGCTGTCCAAATTACCCATAACGTGACCACAACTTTGATTAATAGTGTGTGTGGCAGGATCTCAATCATTGAGAAAATCCATAACTTGGCATTTCCCTCCCTCGTGGATAGCATATAATCAACGATCTCATCGACGGTTAAGGCCCAAACACATCGTGCCATAGAGCACTCTAGGAGTGAATGTCGCCATGAATCTTGTGATCCACACACGTGGCACTTGTCATTTGTTACCAATTTTCTATTAAGACGCACATCCTCTGTAGGAATCGAGTGCCTGGCCAATCTCCAAATAAAGTTACGTATTTTTCGGGGACCTGAATTGACCATAATGATGACCAAGCCTTTCGTTCTGCTTCATAGTCTGAGCTACCCGCCCTTCCTCCAAGCCAATCTTCTCTCCTTCTATTGGTGTCAGCAAGCATATGGTAAGCATGTCAGACTATAAACAGCCCGTTGCGCTCATGATTCCATGCCCAAAAATCATCTTGCTTCGAGTGCAAAGTGGAATGCTCAGTATCACGTTTGAATCTGCAACGACAAAATGCTGCTCAACCACATCCTTCCTCCAGGTTGCATTGGTATTGTTTATTTGTTCGCTGACAAAAACCAGGGGGGAGGGGAGGGGCGCCGGTATACATGCAATCGACCTCATTGTTCCCCTCGAAGGGATCCAATTATCCATCCACATTCGTGTCGTAATTTCATCTCCAATCCTGTGGATAAGACCCTTTTTTTTGAGATCAAAGCAAAGCTTTATTACTTAACTGAGCATTGGCATATCGCCTAATACAGAGACGCCCACTTGGGCAGGTACATCTGACTCCCATTCCATGAAATGGTTGGGGTCACAACTATGGCCGATAATGGCAAGTTCGTGGGCTACAGAGTTCACCGAGCGTCTACAAACAGTGATTGTCACTTTGGAGAACCAAAGTTTAAGCTGATACTTCATGTCCTCGATGATAGCTGCATATGCCGAGGAGTCCACTTTTTGCAGATCCAGAGCTTCAGCCAGAAGTTACGAGTCCGTTTCCAGCTCGAGGCGAACGATGCCGAGATCCGCTTCAAATGATTGCTCTCCAAACTTGAGAGGGCCGGTTCCCTAAACGGCTAAACTCATGCCTAGCCTCGTGGCCGAGGCCCGGCCACGGCCCTAGGCGGGCCACGTGCCGGCATGGCCAGCACGCGAGGACCAGCCCATTTGACCCCCTTTGATATATACCATGCTTGGTGGGCCAAATTTCCATCGCGGGATACAATTCTTCGGGCCGTGTACACGACTATATCGGCCTACACGGATAGTTCCCATTCCCACCGTGCCCTCGATTTTCCGCTGCTCCCGCAGAAGCGCACAGCCATGGCCACCGCCGCCGCCACAGCCGCCTCACCGTTGCACGACTCCCGAACCTTCGCCCTGCAGCAGAGCGAGTTAGATGGTCGCTTTGCGGATGCCGAAGAGAAACCAGTAGTACCATCCGAGAAGCCCGCGGAGGTGGAGGTGGAGGAGGACGAGGACGACGATGAGGACGATGACGAGGAGTATTGGTCCTACCATGACGTGGGTGAAGCCCTAGACTGGCTCGACGCCGCGGAGGGCCCGGATGGCTCGACGCGTCTTTCCTCAACATTCTCGGCCGCCGGAAGCGCCGCTGCGGCGCGGAGGCCGAACGCGCACGGCGGCATGCTCGCGCGCACACTCCAGCCACTCTCCAACCGCACACAGAAGCTGGCCTCGCACGTCCGAGCCGCTCCTTTGGAGGTATGCTCTTTGAACTCACCTTGGATTAGTTCTGATCGGCTTGTGCTGTATTACTAACTTTTATGGGCGTATGCTATCAAGGACTAGGGTTCAGTGGTTCACTATCTTCTAGTCAAAGTTGTTTACCTAAAATTGCTAAAGAGAACAGTTGCACTTCATATTAGAGCTAGGCCTATTAGTATCAGCTAGGGAAATTCTAAGTTTCCAACGTCACTCTGTAAACCAGTAACTAAAATAGTTTGGCTCAAGTTTTGATGTCTGTTGCAGCACTGAACTTTGTGTAACCCCGGTGCCTTAACATATGGATATTGTTATCTGAACGAAACACTGGTCATGCTTTATTCATCTGGGTGTTATAGTTTTTTTTTGCTGATTACTTGATGTCGTGAGTTTTGAACCACTCAGGAGTGGGAAGGTAGAATGAACGTGGGGATGTCAAATTCTGTGACGACTGCAATCAGGGACAGCATAAGGGATACTGCAATTGGGAAAACAAGGAACACTGGAAAGGCAGATCGTGCTACAGTTGAACAGGTCTGTACATTTTTTTGCTGTTTGGTGATGCTTAATTGCTTATTTCATTATCTGCTTGGGAGTTGAATCCGTGCATTTTCATATTCCTGTAGCAAATTAAGAATCAATCCCGTAGCCTTTCACCCTAATTTGCTTTCTGTCAAGTGGTTTTCTGTTTTAAATGTTTCTCCCTTCATCAAGTATGCAGTAAATCATAGTTTATTTATTAGATTATAGAACCTTGGTTTGATGTACATAATAAATTCCTATTGAAGTTATTTCAGTTCCTGCTCTACTCCCATCGCAGCATATTCCCAAACCCACTGCATTCCTGGGTATATAGGTGGCTCAAATGGCACCATTAATCCGATGTTGACTACTTGAAAAAAAAGCTTTATAAATCTTGGTTGTAACTTATTGTATACCTTCATCAGACTTGAGTTCCGCTTCATTTTCTATTGCCCGTTGTGTAAGTTCGTGAAGCAGAAATTTGTTAGTCTGAAGTTTGAACATCGCTCTTTTTGGTGCCTACTGCATTATCTGTTTATGAGTTCTCCTGACTGATTAGGTACCATGGCTTCAATGCCGATAAGCAGGGGGTGATCTGATCTATTTCTTTTCCTCTTCTGCAATTTGTTTAATTAATATTTCTTGTCATTGTGGGCCACAACTCTCTATTGCACATGTGATTTGATTACTTGATCTGATGATCGCACGATATTTTCAGTTCTTATAGGCAGGGCATACTTGCTCATTCGTCCATCCAGATAAAGTTATAAATTTTGATTAACTGGGAAAGACAAAAACATGCTTTAACTCTATAGTCTATGTAATGAATGATGTTTTAGTGAAGTACTAATTCTGAACATTTTCTTTTCTTTATATGCAGGCTATTGACCCAAGAACCCGCATGGTTTTGTTCAAAATGTTAAACCGTGGTGTTTTTAATAACATAAATGGTTGCATTTCTACCGGAAAAGAGGTAATCTTCAATTTGCAGTGCACATCGTAGCGCCAAGGCATCTGCTACTTGCCAATTTCATTGCACCTGTGGATTTAAAAATAATATTATGAGAAAAATGTGTGGAGCATAGCGCTACTTTAGCTGCTGACAGAGGAACATGGAGAAGACATCCCATACTACAAGTTGCATTAGATATGATGCTATAAGATGCGTGTGTGCTGACGTGAGTTGTATCTGTTCACATCTAATGGCTATAAAATGTGAATGAGACCAAATTATATCTCATCTAGATGAGTTCTAGCAAAACTGTTCTATATATCTATAATTAGAGTAACACACTCAATATTAACCGTGGCAGTTGATTTTTTTCCCTTTGTAGGCAAATGTATATCATGCAACAAAGACAGATGGCAGTGAGTTAGCAATCAAAGTCTATAAAACTTCAGTGCTTGTTTTTAAGTAAGATATGGATTTTATACATGCTTTGTCTTATAACTGGATACTCAAAGCTATGTCAGAAGGCTGTTTATGGGCATTTTGCTGCATCCTTCAAATACTTCTTAATTGTTTTGATTCAAAAAGGTTTCCGTGTGAACAGAGTACACACTTCCTTGTTGCAGGGATAGAGATCGATACGTTCAAGGAGATTATCGTTTTAGACATGGTTACTGCAAGCATAATCCTCGGAAAATGGTAAAGACCTGGGCTGAAAAGGAAATGCGGAATCTTTTACGGTATGAAATATTAAGCATGCTCTATTCACGATCTTCATTCCAGTAATTTGGCAAGATGTTTTTCAATGGGATTCTGTTGTTGAACTGGGTTTAATTTTTTGGGGAAAAAGGGGATGCATTTGGTGGCATAAGCTGTTGCCTATATTTTGTTCTGTCTCTCTCTAAATTACATTCCCACTTTATATAATTTTTATCTTCTTCTGCAATACTTCGCAAAATGCTTTCAGTTACTGAAATAGAGAGATTTGCACTTCTCTCTCTTGTTCAGAGTTAGAGCAGAAGGAATCCGATGCCCGAAGCCGTTGCTCTTGAGGCTTCATGTTTTGGTGATGGAATTTATAGGTAAAACTTGTGGTGACATTTGCTTATTCAATGCCTATCAACATTTTCCTACAGAAATGGTATCATACCATGACCTAATAATTGTTCAAAACATAGGCCTTGTAGCAGAACATCCCACAGAACAGTACTTTCAAAGGTATCATCAGTGCGTCTAATAAATTGAGTTGGTTCTCCTTCAGGAAAAGGAGGTTGGGCTGCTCCTCGTCTTAAGGATGCTGCTTTGTCGGATGACAAGTTGCGTGAAACTTACTTTGAGGTACATGACGCATGCAAAGATTAACTACCAGTTGAAATGTCAGCTGAATATGGTCTTTCCATATAGAAGAATGAACAAGGAACCACATAGTACCCAAACATTAGATTTTGGGTTCTTATCAATACCATTTTCCAATATACTCACTGCAGCTTATTTTCAGATTGTTACAACGATGCGGACACTTTACCAAAAGTGCAAGCTTGTCCATGGTGATTTGAGTGAATACAACATTCTTTATTTTGAGGTAGTTGAACACTTCTGATTAAGCCTCTTTAACCTCTTTTATTTCCCTGTTAACCAGGTTCCTCATTCTTATTTGCTTGTTGTGCAGGGACACTTGTACATTATTGACGTTTCACAGTCTGTCGACCTTGACCATCCTTCAGCTTTGGATTTCCTAAAGGAAGATTGCTTGCATGTTAATGTGAGTAAAATTAAATTAAAATTGACCAGACATGGATAGCTCGTGGTATTTAATATGTGTGCAATGCTGTCTTCAGGATTTCTTTGAAAAACGAGGCATTCCTGTCATGACAGTAACAGAGCTATTTAATTTTGTCGTGGATCAAAATATCGCTGATGAAGATGTCGATGATTACCTGGAGAAGGCATGTCCTTATTTTACTTTCAGTAATTACATTAGTTTGCAATCATTGATTTTTGCGTGATACTATCCTCATCCTTGGACAGAAGATCTGATGGGTTAACAATATTGTGGTTACAACAGGTTCAACAAAAGATTTTGGAAAATGGAGATACCGCTGCAGATGATGATGAAATTGCTCCGACAGTCTTGGTGCAGGTAGGAATATGAATATTGTTACTACTATGCATTTGTGCAGCTTTGCCAGAAATATACTCCCTCCGTCCCAAAATAAGTGTCACTGATTTAGGGCCTGTTTGGGACTACTCCGCTTCTCAAAATTCAGCTCCGCTCTAGAAAACACAATCCAAACGGGGTAGCTCCACAATATGCTGCTCCACAAAAAAACTAGAATCTGGGGTCCAACTCCTTGTTTTTTGTGAAGCTCTCTAGGGGGTGCTTCAAAAAAATCTAGAAGCTGGAGTTGGAGGAAAATTACCCACCACTGCCACCAGTAAGTGGATACCCCTTCGTCAGCCAATCAAATAGATCATTTCCACCAAATTCTCATTCTTGAAGCTGGAGTTAACTGGAAGCCAAACATTCTCTTTGGTGGAGCTGCAACTCCTCTGCGAAACTGCTCCAAAATGAATTTGATGGAGTAAAACTGAATTTCGTGGAGCGGAGCCGTCCCAAACAGGTCCTTAATACGAAGTTGTACTACTGGAGTAGTTTACAACAGTGAGCATCTTCACTTCTCCAGTGAGGGACCCTAATATCTGAGGCACACGTTTATTTATTGCATATATCTGTTGCTCGTCAATCATCAATTTTTTATACTATGTTTCAATTTAAGGTATTGACATTACCTTTGTGGTAACTGTTTTATCTCATGTACACAATTCATTGGTCTGATTCCAGTTAGTCTTCCAGATCTCTTATACGAGTTTGTAACTACTTTGTGTTTATTTTGTTTCTTTCATATGCTTGTGCTGTGTGTTATACAGTTCACTTACTAATAATATTACCTGCTTTGCTCTTTTTGATAGACGTTGGATTATGTGAAGCAATGTGAGGCAGATATTGTCAGCATGTCAATGATGCAACGCCCATCCGTTGGTTATGAGCCAACAGCAGATAAGCTTTATGACCAGCCACTGTTAGGATTTGTGCGGGCTAAAAATGAGCCTATCGAGAACCAGGAAGCACGACCGGCCCAAAATTCACAGGAAGAACCCTTGGACCTGCAAACTAAGTGCTCCTTGGAGAACAAGGAGGAAGATGAATCGGGTGACAGTGAGTCCTGCTCTAGCTCCGACG
This sequence comes from Secale cereale, assembly GCA_902687465.1. Lineage (NCBI taxonomy): Eukaryota > Viridiplantae > Streptophyta > Magnoliopsida > Poales > Poaceae > Secale > Secale cereale. The sequence continues at coordinate 489,190,379 of LR738712.1, forward strand.
AAGACGGTTCGTGGCATGAGTCCACAAAGTTGGGGCCTGAGGAAAGGAAGGCTGCTCGCAAGGAAAACAAGAAGAAAGTGAAGGAGGAAAAGAGGGAAACTCGCAAGACGAAGATCCCCAAGGCCGATAAGAAGAAGAGGAAGAAAATGGCGAAAGCGAAGTGCAAGCGGTAGTGGATCCGCTGCTGGTTGGCAATCCACATGGTTGACACCATCAATTTTGTTATGCAAATCTAGTTCCAGTCAGTCTTGTCTCCGATGGAGATGAGTCAATGTGCTGGATGCGTTTTCTTTTCTGTTGCAGTCCTTCTAAATGTATTGCTTGAAAACCAATGTTGTAAAAGACCCCTCCTACCGCCGCAAGCCCGCAACATTACCAGATATTTTGAGTTGTGCATGCTTGATGTGTCTGACTGGGACTGAGATCCGGTGACTTGTAGCAAGTCACCGGTGAACAGTATGGTGACTGGCCCCCTCTCCAAACTGTTAGATCAAAGATCAACGGGTGGAGCTTCATAAACAGTACCCGAGCTACAGTAACGCATCTACAGTGACTTGTTGCAGTGTTTGATCTGGACTGCACATCCTCCATCCAACCGTGACTGGCCAGAGGCTAGTCACTGGATCTCGGTCCGTCTGACTGATATATATCTGGATTTCTTCTGTTCTGTCAGTTGCATCCTACAGTACTTATGTGGCGATGCTAGTGTGAACTATGGATGAGAACGTCAATTCTTTTATCAGTCTACACAGTTTTCGATAGATTGTTCTCAAGCCCAAATCGCATAGCAGAAGCAGGAAATTTTGGATGTGTGATGTGTGAAGATAAAGAAAGGAGACGGATGCCTATGGCTGCTGGTCTGTGTGATCCAAATCTCCAAGCTTGCATCAAATAGGAGGGCGCCCCATTTGAAATTTCACTTCCGTTTATCTGGTTCCGATTTTTTCCGGAGCACCCTTAACATAACCCCAAGGTAAGAGTTACATAAATAAATTCCACATCTTACGGTTGCCCTTCATTCGATTCGAAGGCGAGCGTCGAGCGAGCAAAGCAAACCCTCTCAAAACCACGAACCCCTCCCTCCCCCGCCTCCCCGGCTCTCCTCCACCGAAGCCGGAGCGAATGCCGGAACCGCAGGCCATCCTCCCGCTCCGCGCGCTGCCGCCGGACGCGCCGCTCCCCTTCCCCCCGCCGTTCCACCACCAGACCCCCGCCACCCCCGCCGCCACGGCCACCGCCAGCGCCAGCGTCACCCCGACCCCTCCCCCGGCCACGCCCCCGAATCCGACCCCTCCCCCGGTCACGCATCCCCACTCCTCGTCCTCTACGAGGCCGCCGCACCCATGGGAGATCGCCGCGCGCGCCTGGCTCGAGTCCTTCCCCGACGGCCGCCCTCCCACCGAGCCCGAGGTCGACGCCTACATCGACGCCCACCGCCCCGAGCTCCCATCCCTCCCCCGCTCCCAGCTCCACCAGCGCCTCCTCGCGCTCCGCGGCGACCAGGTAACCCATCTACCCTTTCCCTTTCCACGGTCGACGATTCGCGCACTGGATGGAATTATTACCTGATTGCTCCGTGGTTAAGTTGACTGGATTCATCAACTTGAGCTCTTACAGTGGCTGCACGAATTGTGACATGATAGGTTTATTATGTCTGTGGGGTATCTTTTACGTTAGTCGAGGTGACCATTGTTTGGGGTTCCAAGTAGCACCAGTCATGCAAAAGTTACAAAAAGTTCAAAAACAAAAACCATGCAAAATTTAGCTTCTCAAATTAGGTTTTCTGAAATTGAATCGTTATTTGGTTTATTGGAGCTCTAGTTCGAGCACATTAAATTCTTCTTCAGGTCTTCAGCTATGTGCCTATGTTTATGTGCTTCATTAGAACAATTTGATCTGCACAATATCTCTTAAATCTGCTAAGACGTACTCCCTCTGTAACTTAATATAAGACGTTTTTTTGACCACAACGATTGTGTCAAAAAACATCTTATATTAAGTTACGGAGGGAGTAGTTCTCTTTTGCATTCCTCTAATCTTTCCAGTGACCAAGGAAGCTAAGTTCAGGGTGCAAATTTTCTTTTTGTCGTTTTAATCAGGTTTTAGATCCAGACCAAAGTGCATTTCCATACAGGTTCCAGCGAACCGATCTCTGGAAGCCTGTGTATCAGTGGTTGGAAACTCTCGAGATGGACTCGCTAGTTACATCAAAGCAGATATCGGACTGGCTTGCATCGAACCCACAGGTGATGGATAGGCTGGTTGAGAAGCATTCCAAGTATCATCTGATACACTACAGCCAGCGGATGCACTTGAAGTTGCTCAAGAAGAGAGGGAAGTTGCCAAAGGTACAAAATTTTCTGAACCACTTTGATTGGTTCATGGGTGAAATGTTTTATTTTCTTTCTACTGGCTGAATTTGTGTAAACCTTTCCAAACAATACTACATTGGTATTTTGACATTAATTATATTTATATTTATCCGTTAGGAGATGTGTGGTACTCTGTTATGTTTCTATTAATCATGAATCAAACATATCAACTTACTATATGTCTAATCTAAATTTAACACCCTAGTAAAGTAGTATTAGCTTTTCTACCTTCCTTTTATTATTATTACAACAACAACAACAGCAAAGCCTTTAGTCCCAAGCAAGTTGGGGTAGTTCTTTGGTGATATTCCAGTCCTTCAGATTTCTCTTTACATACTCCTCCCATGTCAAGTTTGGTGTACCCCGACCTCTCTTGACATTATCAGCACAGTTCAGCCGTCCGCTATGCATTGGAGCTTCTGGAGGCCTGCGCTGAATATGCCTAAACCATCTCGGACGATGTTGGACAAGCTTCTCTTCAATCGGTGCTACCCCAACTCTGTCCCGTATGGCCGTATATCATCATTCTGGACCCGATCCTTACTTGTGTGACCACACATCCATCTCAACATGCACATCTCCGCTACACTAACTGTTGAACATGTCGCCTTTTAGTCGGCCAACACTCAGCGCCATACAACATTGCGGGTCGGTTACCTCATGCACAGTTACAGCTGTTTTATTTCAGCAGGGAAACGAACCTATCCTCCTCTAAAGCAGCAAATACTTCTTTTTCCTGTCGGTTACCTCAGGCACAGTTTTTTTAGTAACACAGCTTCTTCTTTGCTTCATTGGTTATTATATGTGGTTATGCTAGTTTGAACTGTTGGCTAGTTAAGTTGCATTTGCAAGGAATCATTTGACGTAATAGTACCTAATACAACATGCTCATTTTAGTATCTCATAGTTTTTTTATTTGTTTCCGTAAGTTTATTCTGTGAATACATCTTTCTATCCTTGCAAATAATATTCTGATCGGCTATTTCTCGATCGCTTGAGAATGGATGAAATCACATTCCATTTTCTCACTGTTGGATCTCCTCAAATTATTCTTACTATGGATTTCGTCTTCCTCTCTGGAGATGACAGTGTGTTGGGTTAGGGTTCAGGTTCGGATGTAGGTTCAGGGTGGAGGTTACCTGTGGGGAGCAGGGAGAGCCAGCAGTAGCTGTTGGAGATGGCGGTAGCTGTTGGAGATGGAAAAGGAGGGCGGCGAGGGAGATGACTGATAAAATGTGTGTAGGAGGAGGGAGGGCGAGGTTGCTGCTGTCTGTTTGGATTTAGATCCAACAGTTCACAACATCGACAGGTTTTAACAAAAAAGCAAGCAACTGTGGTTCACAGGATCACATCAATTGACCTCTTTTGAACAAAAAGCAAGCTACTGTACAGCTGTTGGACCCATATATATTTTGTCCTTATTCTAGATGGTCCTTGCATAGTCTCGATTTGCGTTCTTTTCTTGTTCCCCTTAACCTTTTTTCCCTTGGAGATACTAAGCTTTACGAAATTGATTCTTCAATAACAGACTCTACAACTTTCGGCGGCTAGAGCCACATTCCAGCCAAGTGCTGTTCCAGTTGCCCCACCAGAAAGTGTGGCAACCTTACCGAAATCTCTACCTCCGGCGACAGGTTTTACTTTCATTGATTCTACATCTTTTCTGGAAATTATATTTTTTGGGTCCCCTTAATCATATGCGTTCTGCCTTTCCATAGGTGGATTTCCAGGTGGCAGTGCAAGCATATCTCCAGGTGGCAGTGCAAACAGATCTCCAGGTGTCAGTGCAAGCAGACTTCCAGGTGGCAGTACACCAATAAAGGACAAAAATATGTCTTTGTCCAAAAAGAAAGAAGCTCTCTTCAAATATGAACTGTATGCACCTAACTCTTGTACTGTTCTTACTTTTTGTAGTTCTTAGGGTTATCATTTGACTTTCTCTGCTAAATTATTAATGATATGTGCTAAAATAACCGTGCATGCATTTCAGTTTGACAGAATTGCAGAATCAATTGACCAGTGTGATGTTAAAGCACCGTCGTACTGTCGCCATTAAAGATACAGATTCACTGTATATGGATATTCAAAAACCAGAGACCAACATATTATGTATACAAGAAGGGGCAGCTACTGCAAGCGCATCAAACCCTGCAGATGTGCCAAAGATTTATGTCAATGAACAGCCAAATGCAGGGGGAGTAGTGGAGAGTGAATTTGGCCAAAAGAGAAAGAGAAACCCAATCATTGTTACACCCGCGTGGTGTTACAGTGAAGCTGCAACAGGTTTGTCCCTTTTCTTGGTGGTAGGATAGATCCTCTGTTTTTCTGTTCGATACAAGTTAATTTACAGACTTAGACACCCTTTTGGCTGTTCATTTGTGTATTCTATGAATTGTAGGCTTGCTGTTTAATTTGTGAACATACCATGCCAAAGGCCTTCCATTATCCGCAGTCATATAATTGCAAATTTGTTATTTTGATCTGTATCAACTGAAAAGTCATGTTTCAGGAACGTCGGAGCGTGAACAGAATTCTAGTTCATATAGTGATGGTGCGAGAAGTTTTAATATATGGAAGGGACATGTTAATCCATCGTCTCCACAGAGATCTATAAAGAAAAATCTATTGTTCTGCCTAGAGGGGCGTGAAATCGGTAGCAACTGGTCTCAAGTTTGTTCTTATGGAGGTTATGCTGGAAGGAACCGTGAAAGATGGACCCCATTTCTTGAAGGCATGTTTGTTTTGATCTCTAAAAATATTGTTGTTCAGCAGTGTTCTGATATTTACTTTTCATTTTGTAAATCATAACAGATTCTTCTTGATTTCAATATTTAGGATGGAATTCACCTGCAGTCCAGTTTGAAGGGCCTGCGGTACAAGCTGTAAGAAAAAGTTACCTATCTTGGAATGCAACTTCATGTGCTTATACATCAAGTGCTCCTTCTGCTCAGCCTCATGACAGGGTATGGATCTCTCAAATGTCTGGTAATGCAATTCGGTACAAGTTCAAATAGTTGATAATGTGATGAACTGATGTCTGGCAGTTTGCTTGCTCAAAGCTTATGTAGTAGTATCAAACATAGTTTAAGAAGCGTGAAAACGAACAGACAGTTGAACCAGAAAAACAAGAACCATTGTGTAAGTGTGCCAATAGAGGTACAAACCACGACTGATTAACAAGTGATGATCATGGGAACTCTTTGGCTCAAGTTACCCTGTCGAGATCAAGGGAAAAAGTGCTAGGCGTTAATTGTGCGTTTTGACACCGCCTTGCGCTTTTCTGACCAAAGTGCATGCTTAAAGCGCAATTATGCGCACAATAAGTGCAATTAAGCACCAGGCGTTTTACTATCGCCTTGCGCCTGCCTAGGCGTGTTTTGTTTAATCACGGGTCAAAACTTAGTCAAATTGAAACCATATTAATTGATACCCAAACCCAATGGTGATCACATGGTTAAATTGTGAGCTAAGGTGTCAATTCATCTTTATTTACTGACAAAGTATGCTTGGGCTTATGTTACCCACTTCTACAAGTTTAGAGACCTATCGTGCAATCATCAAGTTCAGAGACCCAAGCGACATGTCTTTACAAGCTGAAGGACCTATGATGCACTTTACTCTTTATTTTACCAATATACACATTCTGTTCTTAAATTCTCTACTTTGTGTTGGCTCAGCAAGGTGTACGCAAAGTTCTTGATGTAAAATTTCATCCAGAAGGGTTACCTCAGCTTGTTTCTTGCTCTAATGAGGTTGGTACCTTTTATGATTACAACCGCATTTTCTACTCAAGATTTTACAGTAGTGAGGGGGAGTCCTGGGAGGCGGACTGGCAACAAGCATGGCATTAGGGCATGTACAATGGTGCTATCTTAGGAGTGCCACGTAGGATAGATGATGAGGTGGAGGAGAGAGAAGTCATAAGAAAAGGCATGTCTTCTCTTATTTAAGATAAGACAAGAGATGGTCTCTTAGCACAATATGTCTCACCACATTTTTAGGAATTACTAATTATTGAAGATAAGGCTAAGAGATGATTCATTGTAGACGTTGTTTTTTGTCATCTCTAAATTACATGTAAGATTTAAGATAAGACTGTCTTATCAACCATTGTACATGCCCTTATAGCTGCTGTGAAATGCCTTGATACCTCCCTTTTGTTCTTTGGATTCCTATTTGTATTTTGTAGTTTTTAACTGATAATTTGCTTCTTTTGATTCATATGACATATTATTCCATCAATCCAGGCACCAAATGAATTATTGCTTTTCAATCTTCTTTCTGGGAGGGCTATTCAACTTAGAGGCCACAATACTAAGGTATGCCATACAAGTTTGTGTATGTTGTATCTACCCACGTATAAATAGAGTTTTTTTGTTGAACTGATAAGTAGTGAATCTATCCAAGTTTCTGGAAGGGCCTGCGCTAGTGAATCTATTCCATCTTCCTTGATGGTCCTTTTTTTGTTAAACGTTTTTTTTAACAGCTCTTCTGTTCTTTTGTGCTTGGAGAACAGTATACTTTAGACTTTTACTAACTCGAATAAAATAAATCAAGAGTTAAGACCGCCGCCATAAGAAATACTCCCTCCGTCCCAAAATAAGTGACTCAACTTTGTACTAGCTTTAGTACAAAGTTAGTACAGAGTCGAGTCACTTATTTTGGGACGGAGGGAGTACAAAATAAGTGGTTGTGTGAAATGCTTAACCTTCTGTTTCCTGCAATATTTACTTGTCATTCTTCATGATCAATTGTTTGTCACGTTTTTCTTCTTCAAGCATGTTCCATACACGGAGAAAATGTGCACCCTGTTTCTTCCGTTACCATGCTACAACTACATAAAATAAATTCAGAAGTACAGTACTATGGTAATCCCTCTGTAAAGAAATATAAGACCTGACAGAGGGAGTACTATGCAAGTATTAACCACTCTCAACTTTCAGTACTCATTATAAGATGCGTGTTTAATCCTTGTGCTCGTATTTGGCATGCCTTACTTTTTGCCTTTTACTACGGTTACCATTAGTGTTTCACTTGGTTATATTTTATTGTTCTCAGATCCAGTCAACCTCATTTGCAGTTAAAGGAGCAAGCGTTGTATCTTGTGGTTCTAATTTACTAAAGGTGACCCTGGAGTACTAATCAATGCAACAAATAAGAAGTGAATGATATTAATTTATTTTTTCTTTATAAATAAACAATAGGTATGGGACTGCATAACCGGCTCTTGCCTCTACACCCTGGGTGGCGATGACCAAAATTCAGTGGGGCATACTCAAAAAATCAATGCTATGGCAGTGAATAAGTGGCAATCCTGTATGTCTACCCTCATGAGCTTTATTTCTGTGTGTTTACTATAAGTGTACCTGTACCTGTCTTTCTTGTAGTGGTCTTTCACTTCCTCTGTTTGCAGTTGAGTTGAGATCTTTAATGGATAGGTCTGAGATCTGGCAATATGTTTATGTATGTTGTCCTTGTTAATTTATCATTTATGTCACATTGTTTCTTACACTTACTTTCCTTAGGAAACTATGACTGAATGACTTAAGTTTTAACAAGCAATTTCATATGATGGTTAGTTTTATGTATGATACTAAAATGTGCTGCCTACTGTATTGATGATTGTGACCATGCCATTACAATTGATTGAGCCTATGTTAACTCCTGTGTTTTTTTTGTCTGACCTATAACTGTATATAAAGCTTTGTTTAATTACAATTAAATCTAATTTTCCAAAGCAAAGTACTATCAACTATTAGGAAAAGGAGCACCCCTTCAATTTGGTTTGTTCTCCTTGTATTTTTATGTTCTTGCAGAAGATGGGCTTCTACAATGGTATTGCTTTCTCTATCTGTTGTGCTGATAAGTAGTTCCATACAATAGACAGTTTGAACTGCCCTCACATGATGCCCCGTCCGTTTGTATAGGTTATCCCTTGCATTATAAGGCTACCCACAATGGGAGTAACATATGTAGTAACATCACACTTATCTAGGCAAAATAGATGATGTGGCATGTAATTAATGAAGAAAGAGAGGCATGTGGTAACATAGCTAGTTACTGTAACATCACACATATCAAGAAAAGATGAGTCTACAACCTAATAAATGAAGTGATGCATGACACAACACACATGTTACTACCCACTGTGGAGGTAGTAACATGGACTAGTAACATATGCATGTTACTACTTAAGTTACTGCTCACTGTGACTAGTCTAATAGTGATGTCACTGTATCCTTTTGTTGCGCATCCTCTTTGGCTATGTGTTTTGCAACATCAGTACAAAGGAGTATCACAGGGATACTGTTTTGTCCTTTTGGTACCTAAGCATTGTAGTGTTTTTGCTCTATTCAAACTTGGTGTTCTGCTCTAAATTGTTTATAGAGCATCTCTGCTTCTTCCGTTATTCTAGTTTTCAACAGTGTACGCTTGTAGGTCTGGTTGTCACTAGTGGAGCAAAAGGTGATGGGAAGCTTCTACTATGGAATGCTCTGAGAGGTGAACTCGCTTCTGATCTGAATTCAAACCTGAGGTAAGCTGGATCCTTTCTTCTTCTGGAATACTCCCCAGTTCCTAAGTATCAAGATGCAAACCATTCTGGTACTGTGCCGCCAAAAAGTTCCAAACATTACCTGTTAGGACTATATTTAGATTGGTCCAAAACTTACCTGTTAGGATTCTTCCACAATTCTTTCACACCATTTTTATTTTATTTCTGCATATTGTCTGTTCTCTTGAGACAAGAATCATCTGATGCGGAACACCTTCTAGCAAGTTTTCTTCTCCCTGTAATGTTTTGTGTCATGCGCCAGTGAAACATCTTACTTCATGCTAGCATTTTGTGTGGTCCCAACGTTTAGTATATCTTCTGAGTTGTGGCTGCTCCATTGATATAATAGATTATTGACAGGTGGAAAAGGAAGCCCACACAAGTGATTTATTTAGATCTTTGGCAAACTAATTCCCGTTTCATCTCCCAAAGTGTCGTAGCTTCCACTCCATCAGTTTCGGTTGACCCATCCATCTGTTAGGTAGTAGCTAGTACCTATATGACCCAGAACTCTGCCTGACACATGAATGATATTGATGAGGAACAATAGATGAGGAACATGAAAATATAATATATGTCAAATCTGTTTGGCTACTTCTAGATACTTCTGTTGTGGTCTAGTATTTCTTTTCTTTTCTTTATCCTACCTACAGTTTTCTAGAGTCTTCTAGTTGTGAGTAGCTATGAGTAGAATGGTGAACCTTAAATAATGTTTCTAGAGTATTCCAGCTATAAGTAGAAGTATGTGAAGGCTTCCCAAAGCCCTATAAATAGAGGTCCCCACCTCTACTTTGTACCCAGACTATGTACCCACTACCTATAATAGAACTTGTTGTTCTTATCTAAGATCTTGTGCCCCAGGAGTTCTGGATTGAACTCTTGCTGCCCTATCGGCCTACATTCGCCTCTAGAGCGATATCTAGCACAGCACGTTGAAGCTGTTCCTTCAACACTTGTGCTGTTCACTTTGTAGCAACAAGGTGGGTTACTCCTCCACGACCTTTGGTCTGCTTCAGGTGGTATCAGAGCCTCGTTGACCCATACTAATTCTTGCTGTCCTCTTCGAGAGCAAGCTGCAGCAACCAATGGAGCAATTGGAGAAGAGGATGGATGCTGCAGAACAACAAATCAAAGAGCTGCGTGAAGATCTTAATCGGAGATTTGACCAGCTGGTTGAGATGATAAGAAAGGGTGTCCCCCCCTGCTGCCAATGAAGGAGATTCATCCAAAGAAGATGTTCAACAAAGAAGGAGAGGTAATCTTGGAGCAAGACCGCCACAATAACGTGTTGTTCAATGTGCTTCAAGAAGGCCAATTTATGTTGAAGCTTCTGAAGGTGAAGAATATGATGATGCCCTTGAAGAACCATATCTCCACGCATATCGGAGAGTACCCAACCCTACATATGCAAGAGATACATACAAGGTGAAAGCTGAGATCCCAACTTTTAATGGAAATGTTGATATTGAAGGGTGCCTAGATTGGGTATATGAAGTGGAGACTTCCTTTGAGGTCATGGAGGTTCCGGAAGATCGTAGAGTTCCTTTGGTCGCATACAAGGTGAAAGGAGGAGCCGGTGCATGGTGGCATCGCGTTCAAGAAGAGCGCAGGCTGAGAGGAGAACCTCGAGTGAGAACTTGGCGGCAAATGAAAAGTCTCTTGAAAGGGAGATTTTTGCCCGCTGATTATGACCAGATCCTATTTATCCAATTTCAAAATTGTGCTCAAGGAAAGGACTGGTTCAGATTACACGGAGGAGTTTCTAAGGCTACAAGTGAGGTGCAACCTTGCTGAAACTGAAGATCAACAAGTTGCAAGATACATCAATGGTCTCAATGATGCTATTCAAGATCGATTGATGATGCAACAAATCTGGTCCGTTGATCAAGCGCAAGCTCTAGCCTTAAAGGCCGAGAGATTTGTGAGGACAAGAAAGGCAACTAAAGCTCCATATCCATATCCTCATACCGAAGGCTCGTCTAAGTCAGCCTAATAGAGTGGAAGAAAAGACGGCCCCACCAAAAGGCAAAACGACCCATCTAGCAGCAAACTAGAGGCAAGGGCAAGTCCAATGAAGGCCCAAAATGCTATAAATGTGGTGAAGAGGGACACATATCCAGCGGCTGCCCACTAAGGAAATTTGTTAACACAACTATCCATGTTGGTGAAGGCGATGAGGAAGAATACGAATCTGAAGATGTAGAGGGACAAGAGGTTTATCAAGAAGAAGTTGAAGAGGTGGTATGTGTGATTCAGCCTATGTTTGTAAAGCGGTAAAGCGAAGCGAGGCGCTGTGGGGGCGCCTCACTGCTTAAGCGGTAAAGCGTAAAGCGAGGCGACGCTTTAGACAGACTCTGAACCTGATGGGCAGTAGAATAGAGCACCATTTGGTGAGACACATATACATTGATTCTAATCCACCAGTGAGCACATATTTTCTGATCCATCCACTAAGCAGTAAGCAACTAGCCAACTACTATAAGAGGCAGTAGCAGCACCTAACAGCAGAGGAGCTGTGCATAACACACAAAAGTGCAGAAAAGGCTGGTGCAGATCTGTGGAAGGTGCTGCCAGAGGAGAGAGGAAAGAGCTGAAAGCCTGGAGATTTGCACGCTCTGGTTTTGGTTCTCTCTCTTTCTTTCCCCTCCTGTAACTGTTTCACATGTGAGCCCAGTTTTCCCGCCCAGCCCTTTTTCCCCGCCAGAAATCTCTATTCCCCTGTTTGGCAAGTCTAAGGCGTCCTCTCTGCCCTAAAGCGCCAATCGGGACGCCTAAGCAGGCGCTTCAGACGCTTTAGTGTCTAAGGCGGACGCCTTAGACACATGTCTAAAGCGAGTTGGACGCTTTGAGCCTGGAGGGCGCTCTAACGCTTAAGCGTCGCTTAAGCGACGCTTTAGGGACGCTTTACAAACAGAGGATTCAGCGTCTCCTATGTTCCACACCACAACCTGACAACACACAACGGAAGAAAATATTTGAGAGCAAATGCACGGTTAATGGCAAGGTATGCAAATTAGTGATTGATAGTTGCAGCTGCAAGAATCTTATCTCCCAGAAGTTGGTGGACCATTTAAAGCTTGAAACCCATGATCATCCAAATCCCTACACAATTGGATGGATCAAGAAAGGAGTGAATATGAGGATCACCAAACAATGCAACCTGCCACTTTCTTTGGGTAAGCATTATCGCTCAAATGTGTTGTGTGATGTGGTTGACATGGATGCCAGCCATGTTCTTCTTGGGAGACCTTGGCAATTTGATGTGGATAAGGAAAATTCTTACTCTTTCATTTGGAACAAGAGAAAGATCATTATCTTACCAAACAAAACCGAAGGTAATACCTCTAAGGAGGAGGGGAAAACTATGTTAACTATCTCCCATACCTCTCATGAGTTTATGGAAGACTTGAAGGAGGCAGATTTGTGTGCTGCACTTGTTGTAAAAGGAGAAGAGCACCTGACTGTTGAAATTCCAGCAAAGGTACGTGGTTTATTGGCAGAATTTCAGAACATACTTGGAGAGCCACAAGGCTTGCCACCGATGAGAGGAATTCAACATAGAATTGACTTAATTTCGGGAGCAGGTCTTCCTAATCTTCCACGCTATCGAATGAGCCCAAAGAAGCATGATATATTGAAGGAGAAAGTGGAGGAATTGCTGCAAAAGGGGCACATTCGAGAAAGTATTAGCCCATGTGCTGTACCAGCCCTGCTCGCGCCTAAGAAAGATGGATCTTGGCGCATGTGTACGGACAGTAGAGCCATTAACAAGATCACTGTAAGGTATAGATTCCTTATTCCCCGTCTGGATGATATGTTGGATCAGCTTAGTGGAGCAAGAGTGTTTACCAAGCTGGATTTAAGAAGTGGATATCATCAAATCCGTATCAGACCCGGGGATGAATGGAAAACCGCCTTCAAGACAAAGGAAGGGTTGTTTGAATGGCTAGTCATGCCATTCGGACTCTCAAATGCACCAAGTACCTGAATCAAGTCCTTCGACCCTTCTTGTCCCACTTTGTTGTGGTCTATTTCGATGACATCTTGATCTATAGCAAGGATGAGGATGAACACTTTGATCACATTCGGAAGGTGCTATAAGTACCAAGGGAAAATGAGCTCTACGACAACTTGAAGAAATGTGTTTTCCTGCAAACACAACTTCTTTTCCTAGGATTCGTCGTAACATGTGATGGTATTCTTGTTGATGATTCTAAGGTTGAAGCAATCCGAGAATGGCCAACTCCGAAGACCATTTCTGAGGTAAGAAGTTTTCATGGCCTTGCAACTTTCTATAGGCGATTTGTGAAGAATTTCAGCACTATCATGGCACCAATTACCGAGTGTTTGAAGAAAGGAAAGTTGCAATGGACAGAAGCAACTGAAGCTAGTTTCAATGAGATTAAACAAAAACTATCACAAGCTCCAGTCTTGGTGCTACCTGATTTCAACAAGACTTTTGAGTTGGAGTATGATGCAAGTGGAGTAGGCATTGGAGCTGTCCTATCTCAAGAAAGGAAGCCCATTGCTTTCTTTAGTGAGAAGTTAAGTGAAGCTAGACAGAAATGGAGTACCTATCAGCAAGAATTATATGCCGTAGCGTTGAAAACTTGGGAAGTCTATTTGCTGCCTAAAGAGTTCATTGTTTATAGCGACCATCAATCCTTGAAGCATTTTAGAAATCAAAAGCATGTTGACCGCATGCTAGCAAGATGGGCAGCATATCTAGAGAAATTTAACTATCTCATTGTGCATAAATCTGGAATAACTAACAGAGTGGCCGATGCTTTGAGTCGTCGTGCATGCCTCTTGACTTCTTTTGAAGCTGAACTTCCGGGCATGGATCAAGTAAAGGAGTTGTATGAGGGTGACGAAGACATTGGCCATGTTTGGTAAAGAACTATGGAACTGAACATGTAGGTCAATTAGCTACAAAACTGTGCATTTCGGGTGAAAGAACTTGTTAACCAAGAAAGAGATAAAAAAATGGATCATCCATGTGAGTACTAGATGGTTACTGAAGGAATTGCCACCTCAACGTCAAACCAGCATGCACTCTCACCAAGAATTACGAGTCGAGCTGAGGTTGAGGCTCGTAGACTAATTGTGACTAGTCTAGACTACTGCTGGACTAGTCGACCTGGTACTGTAGTACTCAAATTACAGTACTCAACTACTAAAACCTATAGTATGTAGTATACACTATGTATCATAGTACAATATACAATAAAAATTGGGTTGACCCAGAGGCAAATCACAGCAGCATAGGAGAACAGCAAGGGGAGGGGGGCACAATAGCAGAGGGGTGGATCAAGGGGAGGAGCAGAACCAGCAGAGGGAGAGTGTTGTATTGCTCCTGACCACCGCTGGCGGGGATGGTGGGTGGCGGCAGCTGCGGTGGTTCAATGAGCGGTGGTGGTGGTGGTCTAGTCCTAGGTGAGGCAGCTAGTTGTGGAGCGTGCCTGGAAAGCTAGGGTTGCAAATTTTCCCTCCCGCGGGCTGAGCATCGCTCACTTGTCCCTCCAAAATTGAGTCGATAGACTCAAACCCCCAAACTAGTCTATGACTGGTCGCTCCACCACTCGACTCAACGAGCTAGTCTACAGGAAGAAGCTAGCAGACAATCAGATTGAGACTACTAGACTAGTCGCATGATTAGTCAAGGTTAGTCGTTAGGCTCATAATCATTGACTCTCACGTCCCATCCATGTCAACAATTTCCAAACTCACCTTTGGATCTTCATCTTTTATGCTCAGTCCAACAAGTTTGTTGATCTAGATGCACCCTGATGAGGAACTCTAGATGAGAAGAAAGAAAACACATGCCAGATCTGTTTGGCTACTTCTAGATGCTTTCACTCTAGTGTAGTATTTCTTTTGTTTTCTTTACCCTACCCGATGTTTCTAGAGTTATCTAGTTATAAGTAGTTGTGAGTAGAGAGATGAATCCTAAATAATATTTTCTAGAGTGTTCCAGCTATAAGTAGAAGTATGTGAAGGCTTCCCAAAGCCCTATAAATAGAGGTCCTCACCTCTACTTTGTAAACCAGACTATGTACCCACTACCTATAATAGAACTTGTTGTTCTTATCTAAGATCTTGGAGTAGATCTTGTGCCCTAGGAGTTCTGGATTGAACTCTTGCTGCCCTATCGGCCTACATTCGCCTCTAGAGCGATATCTAGCACAACACGTTGAAGCTGTTCCTTCAACACTTGGTGGCGAGGCAGCGGTGGCACCGTCGGTGTGGACTTTTGTTCTTCCCGGGCTGCTCCTCCTCTGGCGTCTTTTCGTCCGGTGTCTCCAGAGTTCCTGGGAGGATTTGTACAGGATGTGGCCGGCGGCCGCTGCTTCTTTCGGGGGTAGCAGCGTTGGTGCTCGGCGCAGGGTTCTTGGTTGTTGGGAGGCAGATCCGGCCGGCTCTCCTCGACGTGGTCGATGGGGTGCAGAGGATCTGGATCCAGCGGCGTTTTGGGGATGGCCCCGGCCGACGAGCCACAGGGACAAAGTCTTCGTCGTTCGCGGCAGAGCACTCAATCGGTTCACAAAGCCATGGTGCGAGAAGACGCGTCTGGATCTGGGCTTCGTGACATCTCGTCTCCTCCGGTCGGCGTCCTGGCGGCGACTGCAGCAGGCGGTGGGCGATGGTGTGTACGACACATGAGATCCGAGGGACTTCTTTGCTTTTTTTTTTTTTACTTTAGGGTTCTTTGTGTTGTTGTACCTGGACAGGTGTTCTCTCTGGAGCTTTCTCGATGGATTCCACGTGGGTGTGGGTGTGCTCTCTGCTGTACTCGTGTACCTTATAGTTGTATGAAATGAAATGATGCGCGGCTCCCTCAAAGAAAAAACACTTGTGCTGTACACATTGTAGCAGCAAGGTGGAGTTGCTCCTCCACAACCTTGTGCTGCTTCACACCCACTCGCAATTTCATGTACCTGTGGTAGTATGGCACAGTTTCTGCAAAATGTTTACTATTTCTTCATTAAATACGCAAAGAGAGATCTGAAGGACTGGAATATCACCTAAGAACTAGCCATGGACAGGGGTGCGTGGAATAGCTATCCATGTGCGAGAACCATGAGTTGGTTTCGAGATCTTATGGGTTTCAGCTCTAGCCTACCCCAACTTGTTTGGGACTAAAAGGCTTCGTTGTTTTTGTTCGTCGTCATCGTCATGGTTCATTAAATGCGCAGCTCTTGTTCTGTCAGTAGCACTCCCTTGTGGCTTTTGACATGACATCCACATATTAAGTGCAAATCATATTCGCTTAGCCATGTTTTCTGTTAATTTGTGGGTCAGATAGTGCAAGCTTAGTGTTCCCCACTTCACATATTTAGAGGTTTTGTGTTTCCAGTTTCCACCTACGCCTGTGCGTCCCCATAATTCTTATTCATCTTGTCATAGATGTAAAACCTTATTAACTTCTGTGCTGATGCAGGTCACAGGATATGGTGTATCCTTCGATTGATACAATGGAGTTCTGTAGTGAGAATCTTCTGGCATGTGGAAGTGACTGTGATTATGGTGGCTCAGCTGTGGTACAACTATGGGATATTGAGTCTCCAGAATCTTACTTATCTTTCTCTGCAAGCGATTCGGTATATATCATTTTCTCTTAAGTTTCTTACCGAAAGTTGTAGAAGTGAACACTGAGCAGAACACTAACACGTCTCATTCACAGTATATTACTTCTCTTAAAATCAATCCTGCTGGCAACACTATCATTACAGGTTATGTTCCTTCTCTCTTGTGTATAGTATCCCTCTATTGCAGACAAACTAACACTGGGGTTATGGTTGCCTCCTCAAATATGCAGGTTCTGGTGATGGGACTATTGGTTTATTTGACATCCGTGCTTGTTCTGCAATTAATCATTTGTCGGTGGGGTCTGGTTCTGAGGTAGTATTCTTACTGCTTTCCATCAGTTAACAGACATATTGGTTGTTTTGTGTTAGTGTAGTTCTTAGACACTTCCTTTTAATTATATTTTCCTTGGTTTACTGATGAGTACTCCCTCCGTCCGGAAATACTTGTCATCAAAATGAATAAAAGAGGATGTATCTAGATGTATTTTAGTTCTAGATACATCCATTTTTGTCCATTTTGATGACAAGTATTTTCAGACGGAGGGAGTACCAGTGTTTGTTGTTTGTACTTTGACCAAAGTTCTCATCAGTGCATCACCCTTACCTTGTAACTGAAACACGAAATGATTTGTGTGCCTTGAACTACTACCTCTATTCCATAATGTAGTGCATATAAATTTTCTGAGAAGTCAAACTTCACAAATTTTGACCAACTTTATAGAGAAAACTATTTATATCTACAATACCAAATGTATACAATATGAAAGTACGTCATGTGATTTATCTAAGAATACATATTTGGTATTCTAGATGTATATGGTTTTCTTTACAAACTTGGTCAAGTTTATAAAGCTTGACTTATCAAAAAATCTATACGCACTACATTGTGGAACGGAGGAAGTATTATATAACATTCCGCTTTATCTGGAAGTTGTCATCAGCCCCCCTGTAAATTTTGAGCCCCATTTCCTCTTGGATGCCTATTCAATGGAGTGGAAGGAAGGGATATGTAACTTCAGTCAACATTAGTGTAGAATTTGTTTCAAAATTTCCAATCGCTCATTTGACTTGGTTTCGAGATCTTATGCGTTTCAACTTTCAACTCTAGCCTACCCCTTGTTCATTTGACAGCACATGCCATAGCTCTTTTCGGGAGCATATAGCTCTTAAGTATTGAAACAATTCTTTGTTCTTTGGTGCTTATTGTGTCCATTAATCTGCCACAGTTAGTAGAATCTAAAATTGTTGGGTGGAGTTTGCACGGATCATTTGTAAATTATGTCACTTCTTGTTGGTTCTCGTCTAAGGATTAAGGATGCATCTGTATTGCTGAAAGTGATATTTCCTTTAAGCTTCCTGTGTCTTCTTGGTGGTTCTTTTTTTCTTCAAGCTTCCATTTTGCCTATTTGAATGATACTAACATGTTTCTTCCGTAAGAACTAATAATTACTGTATTGGTGCTCAACAGGTTACATCTGTTTCATTTAGCAACTGTGGTACCTATTTTTCTGCCTCTAGCACGTCAAATAACACTTTGGTTTGGGATACAAGACTAGTTCCACTAAGTCACACCAGGGATGTTTTGCGAAGCAAAGACATGCGTTTTTTCCGGCCTTTACATTGCTTGAGCCATGGCAAGCAGATGCCAACTGCAGAATATACAAGCCAACTACCAGGGTAATTGCATTAAATATAAGTTTTTTTTGTTATTGTTGCTAATGATTTTTTGTTTTCAGAAATGTTTGTGGTTATTTATGATCTTGTTGGTGAGCTAACTGGGACTCATTTGTTTTCTGAAGCTGACAGTAGTTTTTGACCGGATCTGTCATTTACTGTTCAAAGTAATCTTTTTTTTCGAGAAAACGCAAAGGACTCTTTGCGTTTCATTGCCTTGAACAGGTTAGAAGATACAATCCTCCTAGGAGGTGGAGGTTACAATGCCTGTTTCCCTATCAGTGGACATCCCAGCTAGTGGGGAGGACTACCCTGAGCCCCAAAGCGCCAGCTTGTGCCCAACATTTGGCTTCGTTCTGAATTCTATCTACGAGCGCGGTAACCGAGGGGCGCACGTGCTCGAAGACACACTCGTTGCGCTGTTTCCAAATCATCCAAGGGATGAGCATGGCGATGGATTGCAGGCCTTTCCGTAGCGCATGTGGAGTTTGCCCTTTCGTATGTTGCCACCAGTCCGCAAGGGTGGGCTCGTTGCTTGGCGGTTGAGAGGGTATCCTCGCCCAGGCCAACACGTCGTGCCAGACCTGCCGCGTGAACGAGCACTCTAGGAGCAAGTGCCACATCGACTCTGGGGCCTGATCGCAGAGGAGACATCGTGGATGGTGCTGTAGGCCGCGGCGGGCGAGTCTATCCGCCGCCCAACACCGGTCCTGCCTAGCCAACCAGTGGAAGAAATGGACACGGCGCGGTGCCCAGCTCTTCCAAGTAAGCTTCCAGGAGTGGCACCTCATGGATCCGTGAAAGGTTGCAGCATAGCATGACCTTGCCGTATAGGTGCCGCTAGCCGTCCATCTCCAGAGCATTTGGTCAGGCCGGTTTGATAGGCTGATGTGCTGCACCGCATGCCAGAGTCTGAGATATTGGCCAATCTCATGGATCCCTATCACGCCTTGGATGTCACGAGCCCAAGCGTTGCCCTCTAGGCCTGCAGCCACCGTTCTTGATCTGCGTCTCCGCTTGGGGATGCATTGATAGAGTGCCGGTGCAAGTTCACGCACGGACTGACCGTTGAGCCAGCGATCATCCCAAAACAGTGCCGTCTGCCCATCGCAAAGCTCCATGGTCGTCGATGCAAAGAATAGTGCACGCTCCTCGCAGGAGAACTGGAGGTCGAGGCCTCGCCATGCGCGGTCGTCGTCCGTGTGGGAGAACCACATCCAGCGCAGGCGCAACGCAAGGCCAGCACGCTCCAGGTCCTGGACCCCGAGACCGCCGTACTCTAGCGGGCGGCACACACGTCGCCAGTTGACGTGGCAGTGTCCGCCGTTGGCAGCAGCGCGCCCAGCCCACAAGAAGCCGCGCTGGATCTTTTCAAGCTGCCTCAAAGTCTTCTTGGGCGGTGCGAACGCGAGTAGTTGGTGTATCGGGATCGCGGCGAGCACCGATTTGACCAAAGCCAGCCGCCCTGTTTTGTTCATGAGCCAAGCTTTCCATGTGGGGAGCCGGGCGGCCACCGAGTCGACGAGGGGTTGTAGTTGGGCGGCAGAAGGGCGGCGCAGCGTGAGGGGGATGCCGAGGTAAGTGATGGGCAGCTCCGCTTTCGCGCATCCCACCTGATCAATAATTGCATCCGCCTCGGGGTCTCCATTGAGGGTGGCGGCGGAGCTTTTGGCGTAGTTCACTCGGAGGCCGCTAGCTTCGCTGAATAGGGCCAGGATCGCGCGGACGGCCGCCACGTCTCCTTGCGTGGCGTGGCAGAATAGCATCACATCGTCGGCATACAGGGATATGGCTGGAATATCTCGCCGGGGGTGTAGCCGCTGCAGTATGCCGGCGTCATGGGCGCGGCTGATAAGGCGCCTGAGGATGTCCACGGCGAGCACGAAGAGCTGCGGAGATACGGGGCCCCCTGGCGCAGCCCGCAGCGATGCCAAACTGGCGGCCCCGGCTCGCCATTGATCATGATCCGAGTGCTCGAAGATGATAGCAAGATTGCGAGCCACTCCCTGGAGTGAGGTCCGAATCCATATTGGCCAAGAGCCTCAAAGAGGAAGGGCCATGATAGGGAGTCGAAGGCACGTGTTAGGTCTAGCTTGAGCATCACTCTCGGGACCCCAAGTTGGTGCAGCAGCTTCATCGATTGCTTGACGAGGACAAAATTGTCGTGCAGGCTCCGTCCCGGAATGAAAGCGTTCTGATTGCGGCTAACCATGTCTCCCAATCTGGGTGCTAGGCGGAGTGATAACACCTTCGCGAAGATCTTCGCCACAAGGTGAATGAGGCAGATTGGCCGGTAGTCGCGGAGTTGGCACGCGTCTGCTCGCTTTGGGAGTAATGTCAAGAGGGCCTGGTTGAGCTTGCTGAATCCGCGGCCACGCAGCTCAAAGAGCTGCAGGAAGACGTCAAGGAAGTCTTGCTTGATGATGCTCCAGCAGGCCCTCAAGAAATCGGCGGTGAATCCGTCCGGCCCCGGCGCTTTTCGAGCCGGGAGGCGCTTGACGGCGTCCCAAATCTCCTCCGGGCTGAAAGGCGCCTCGAGGTCAGTCAGGTCATGGGGCTCAATGATCTGCGAAAGTTCAGCGTGTGGCTGCGGGCGGCGGAGGAGCCTAGGAGCTCGTCAAAGTACGTGAATGCCGCTTGGGCCATTCCTTCCTGATCCGTGATCACTTGTCCATCGACCACAAGGCGGAATATGTGATTCTTCTGTCGGCGGAATGAGCATTGCCGGTGGAAGAAGGCTGTGTTAGCGTCGCCGTCCTTGAGCATGGTGATCCGCGCTCGTTGTCTCGCGATCGTGCGCTCGAGGGAAGCCAGCCCCAAGTATGAGATCTTGAGCTGTTTTCGTAGCCAGTCTTCCGGGGGAGAAAGCGAGCGGTCTTCCTGGGCTTTGTCAAAGCGCAATATGAGCTCGCGGGAGATGGCCATCTTGTCCCGAATGCAACCCTTGGACTTGGCACTCCAACTTGTCAGTGCGCGGGCCGTGCTCTGGAGGCGCAGCATGAGACGCCGGAAGGGGTCCGGGTCGTGCACCGACCCCCAAGCCGCGGCAACTGTGTCGTGGAATCCGTCGAGCCGCAGCCAGAAATCCTCAAAGTGAAACCTCCGATGCACCCCATGCGTGGGTGCGCAGTCAAGGAGGAGTGGGCAGTGGTCAGATACGACGGAGGCAAGGCATCTCAGGTGGCAGTCACCATGCGCGTCCTCCCAGTCTGCGGTGCAAAACACGCGGTCCAGGTGCACTAAGGTGGGCGGGGTTTGCTCGTTGGACCATGTGAATCTCCTTCCATTGAGGTATACCTCCTTGAGCGCGAGGTCGTTGACGAGGCGGCGAAATCTACCCATCATGCGGCGATTCAGGTTGCCATTGTTCTTGTCCTCATCGCGTAGGATCAAGTTGAAGTCGCCGCAAAGCATCCATGGTCCGGGGCAGTCTGCTCGTATATCTCGGATCTCCTGTAGGAAGGCGATCTTATCCGCGTCCTCTTGGGGGCCGTAAACGACGGACAGCCACCATTGCGTGCCACCGGTCGTGGCCACTCTTGCCGTGACGGCGTTTATGGTGAACAGGGGGTCTGTGATCGACACGACCCTGCTCTTCCACGCGAGCAGAATGCCTCCCCTCGTGCTGTTCGCCGGGAGGTAGCTGTAGTCGTCAAACTCCGAACCGAGGGCATCGAGGACAACAGACGAACACAACAAGGCCATTTTAGTTTCTTGTAGGCATACAATGGAGGCGCCGGTGGTGTTGAGCAGCGATCTAACGGCATAGCGCCGGGCTCGCGCGTTGAGGCCGCGCACGTTCTATATAGCTATCTAGATGTCGTGATCCATGGGTGCACATGATCGACGGGGACGAGCATCGCGATGGCCCTATGGCGAGCCGGCCGTCCGCGCGGTGGCCGTCACAGCAGCCGCGGTGGAGAAAGCCGCGGGTAGCTCCCTGTCTACAAGGGCAGCAATGGCCGTGAGCACCGAGAGCGGGATGGGCGTCGCAAACACTCGTCGTACGCCTTCATCTCAGCTGCGGTGATCCTCTGGTTGGTCCCGACAATCCCCAGCGTGCGGAGGATCTGGACTTGCGCACGACGCTCGGCAGTGGGTGGCGCAGCCGACGGGGCGGCCGTGGCGGCCGATCGGCCACGTCTGGGCATGAAGTTCAGCGAACGGCGTGGTTTCTTCCCAGGAGTTGGTAAAGCCGCGGTGATGTGCTTCGTTGCGGCTGCAAGGAACTCGCCCAGAGTCCAAGTCTTCGGGGTGCATGGGCGTGCGCGAGATCGGCGCAGCGTGATTGGCGGCGATGCAAACCTCCTCGGTGTTAGGCGTGGGGAGCCATGCTGGGCTCTTGTCATCATGGGGGAAGCAAGGCCCACGACGGCCTCCTGCCTGATGGGCTGGGCTGGAGGCCCGTCCAGCCGTGGCTCAGTCGTCGGGGGCGCGGGGTTGGCCGGTTGCGAGCCTGTCGGGTGTGGCGCGTTGGCCTCTTCGTGGGGTCCGGTGGGCAGGCAGTCACCGTCGCCAGGGCCCATCTCCGGGTGTGGCCCAGTTGGCAGATGATCACTGTCACCAAGGCCCATCTCCTCAGTCGCTGGCGTGAGGGAGTTGCCGCTTTGCCCCGACCGCGCCGCAGAGTGGCCCACAAGCGCTGACGGCGTACCAGGGACAGCGCAGACGGCGTCCAGATCCCGACAATGCATGGGATCGGGCGAGCCGGACGTGGCCCCCACGCGATCGTCCTCGGGCACGTCGTTCCCAGCCGGATTCGAATCCCGCACTGGTTCTGGTGAGTTCTCAGCCAACGAGGAGTTGCCATCTAGGGCCTGGCCCACCACCACGCCCACGAACGGGGCCGCAGCAGCCAAAGTGGCGGTACTAGCAGGCGCGGACGTCGTGGTCGCGGGGACAGCTGTGTCCCCGACAGCCTTGTCCACAGGGCCCACCTGCAAAGTTCCCCTCTGTGATCCTCTGCCTCTTCCTTTTCTGGCACGCCGACGAGGGGGGTGGGTCCCCTGCTGACCAGGCCAAGATGCCATGCGGACCTCCCGGCCAAGTACGGACGGCGGCGCGGCCCTGCCGGCGGGAGCAGGCCAAGCAGGAGACACGGCGAGTCCATCCACGCGTGCGTGCCGGTATTGCGCCCGCCAGAGCGCGTCGTCCATGTCCATGCCGTCAGCGCGGCCGGTCGGCGCAGCGTCCGTTCGCCGGCGCTTGCGGCCTCGGCGGCGCGCTCTGCCTAGGCCAGGACCCGGAGCGCGGTTGCGGTCGTCGTGGGTGCCGTCTTGCGCGCCATCCCCGCCCTGTCCCGTTCCATGCTGGCCACGGAGAGCTGGAGCGCTAGCTGGCTGGACGCGGGCCAGAGCAATGGCTATGGGGTAAGTGAGGGTCCTGATGGTGGGCCTGTCAGAGCTCAGGCGCGCCGGGATCTGCGCGACGATCTCCAGAACAGCGGCGCGGCGGATGCTGTCGGGGTGGTGAGTGCGCGCGGCCAGCCTGAACGTCGCAAGGTTGGCCTTGGAGCGCGTCATGGGGTGGAGGCGCTCGATCCAGCAGCTCGTGCCCAGGACATGCTCGGCAATGGACAAGTGCCAAGCCTGCGCCGGAACGTCGCGTAGCTCCAATTCGACGCAGTACTCAAGCTCGCCGGAGCCGGCGTGAGCAAGCTTGCTCCATGGCCTGAGGGAGAGCGAGAACCGCGGCGAGTTGATGAAGTGCTCTCCGTCGAGGCGGCGTTTGGTGGTGTGGGAGCTGAATAGGATTAAGAAATCCTCAGGGTGGTGCTCATGCACGGTGAAGTCGCTGTTGGCCAGCTCGAACGTGTTGATGAGCACGGCGGAGACCTCAGCGCCGGACACGTGTGGTCGGTTGTCGGTGATGGAGGCGACCATGGCACGGCTGAGGACGTCTTCCGCCTCCTCCATCTCGACGGAGTGGGCCATTATCACCCGCACAGGCTCGGGCTCCGTCGTGCGGGGGTGAGGCGCCCCGACCAGGGCGGCCGCCGACGGCTGGGGCGGCGCAGCCCGGCGCGGCGGAGGTGGCGGTGAGGGAGTGGTCCGGCGCGTGGCAGTGTCTGCGGCAGAGGGGCCGGCGTGGTCGTTGGAGGTGCGGGCTTGTCCGGCGGCGCTGCGGCGCTTGTTGTCGCAGGAGCGCGAGTCATGGCCAGACTCGAGGCATCGGCGGCAGCGGATGTCATTAGTGCGGTCCCTGACCCGGTGGTGATGGTCGAGGCAGCGGAGGCAGAGCCCCGCGACCTCCTCCGACAACGGGCTGCGGCGGCGTAGCGGCGGAGGGCTTGGCCCAGCCTGGGAGCGTGGTCGGTTGCCACGGTGTCTACGCCGTGGCTGTTGGAAGCCGTCGGCGTCGACCTGAATCCTGCCGGAGACGCGATGTACCTCGGAGCGGGGGCCGAGGCGGGTTGCAGCGGGCTGTCGGGGCGGCGCAGGGGCGGGCAGCGCCGGAGGCGCCGCTGCAGGCGCCGGTGCGGGGGCCGGCGGGGTCCGGGCGACGTCGCTGTAGGAACGTGGCGAGGACTCGCTCTCCGAGTCGAGCTCGCAGCCACCAGAGGACACGCGGTCGACGTCGGAGAGGGTCGCTCGGCGTCCAGCAGGGTCAGCGCCGAAGGGAGCCATGGCGGGGGGCCGCGGGGGAGGGGCTGGGAGGGGGGCTCGCGGTTGGGTGGAGGGCCGCCGGCGGGGAGTCGACGGCAGCGAGGCTAGGAGTGGGCGGGGGTGAGAGCGGAGCGGAGCGGAGCCCGTCCCTTGCAGTCTTGGAGCGTGCTGTTTTCCATTCAAAGTAATCTGGCATACTCTTCTATCAACCTACATGACCTACATCATTCTCTTCTGTTTTATATTGTCCACTGATGAAAAATTTGAGACTTTGCACAAGAAAATGCTAACTCCACAATACAAGAATGTATTTGTATGGATGAACATCTTTTTTTTATAGTAACATGTCACATTGTGCTGCTCCAGTAGCTGAAGATACATAGTCCAGCATTGAAATTTCTTGCCTGTGTCCACAGCTCCATATGTATTGGCTGATTTAATAGCACAGAAGGTGTTAATTATTGTCGCAAAATACAAATGGGCACTGGCATTGCCATGAAGATTTGGAGATAAAAAAAGGGCAGCCCGGTGCATGTAGCTCCCGCTTGCGCAGTGTCCGGGGAAGGGTCCGACCACTTTGGGTCTATAGTATGCAGCCTTTCCCTACATTTCTGTAAGAGGCTGTTTCCAGGTCTTGAACCCGTGACCTCATGGTCACAGGGCAGCAGCTTTACCACTGCGCCAAGGCTCCCCTTCGAAGATTTGGAGATAGTTAAATATTTTTTTAATCTTAATTACTAATTGTGGTTGTATTCCAGTACAGTAGTATGTATATGCACTCTTGTGACTAATAGTCTACCATGTTACCGCCTTTCTAGCAGCATAACCCGAATATAGATGAATGTGTAATTAGCTGATAAAATGTAAAGCAAGTCACAGTGATAGACCACTCACCCTACTTCGGCTTGGATAATTTATTTATTTTTCGATCAGAGGAAGTCAAGCATACAGACCAGTCATACACATTCTTAGAGACGCCTAACCTTACTTCTGCTTGGATAATTAGCTGATTATGGTCGGTCATAAAGTTCATCCTATATTGTATATCTCATTTGGCATCACTCGGTGGATTGTATATAGTTCTTTTTTCTGGAACTACATCGTGTTTTGACAAAAATGTCATTGTTACAGTCATGTCGACGAGGGTGATCAGGGGGTAAACGCCACACAGTGGTTGCATAATCAACCTGTCCTTGTTACTGCAAGCGGTGATGGCAGGTGAGTAAAAATAAGTCGATGAATATGATAATTTTACTTCTGTTATACTCGCAAAATGTGCTCAACTGATTGACCTGCAGCGTTGGAATGTGGGATGTCACTCTAGGCAAGCCTTGTGTCAGACATATCGTCACTCATAATCGATGTGCCAACGCTGTAAGCATGTGCTCCAATATTCTACTGCTGGTCCTTTAGTAAACTTCTCTGATGTTTCAAGTTTTTCATGAAACAAATTCCAGGTTGCTGTGGCCCCCAATGATGAATACATCTCCACAGGAGGAAGCGACCAAAAAGTTGTGAGTTTCTGTTTGACATTTTAGTCAGTTCCCTTCAATGGGCATTATAAAGCATGGATGGGGGTGGTTTAGCGTGTCTGCAACCACACAAAAAATATAATAAGAATTTGGCATGCAACTTCCTGTATTTCATCCTGTTGTTTCTGGTAAAAGGGTGACTGTTTGTGAAGCAGCGCAAAGATTGTGGAGGAGCAACTCCACCTTGCTGCTACAATGTGTTCAGCACAAGTGTTGAAGGAACAGCTTCAACGTGCTGTGCTAGATATCGCTCTAGAGGCAAATGTAGGCTGATAGGGCAGCAAGAGTTCAATCCAGAACTCCTAGGGCACAAGATCTACTCCAAGATCTTAGATAAGAACAACAAGTTCTATTATAGGTAGTGCGTACATAGTCTTCGTACAAAGTAGAGGTGAGGACCTCTATTTATAGGGCTTTGAGAAGCCTTCACATACTTCTATTTATAGCTGGAATACTCTAGAAACATTATTTAAGGTTCACCATTCTACTCATAGCTACTCACAACTAGAAGACTCTAGAAAACAGTAGGTAGGATAAAGAAAAGAAAAGAAATACTAGACCACAACAGAAGTATCTAGAAGTAGCCAAACAGATTTGACATATGATTATATTTTCATGTTCCTCATCTATTGTTCCTCATCATTCTCCCCTGGTTGTTTGGAACTCGCCCTCGAGTTATCGTCATAGAGCGCTTCTTCTGGATGGTAGAGAGTCAAGTCCGCAACATTGAAAGTGTTGGAGATACCCATATCGCTTGGAAGATCTATCACATAAGCATTATCATTTATCTTCCTCACGATAGAGAAGGGTCCATACCTTCGCCGCCTAAGTTTCCCTTTAACACCTAAATGCAGCCTCTCTTTTCGGAGGTAGACCATCACCTTATCACCGGCTTGGAATGATTTTGGCCTCCCTTTGCAATCAGCAAGTTGTTTATATTTCTGATTTTGTGCATCCAAAGAACCACGAATCTCTTCAAATAACTCGGTGTAATTATCAGCAAAGGATAATGCTGATTTTGAGCTTCCCCTTGATGGTAGCTTCACCAGGCCCACCACATGCGATGGAACTTTAGTGTAGACGATGGTAAAAGGGCTCCTTCCTGTGGATCTATGCTGGGAGTTATTGTAGGAGAATTCCGCAAGAGATAAAGCCAAATCCCATTGTCCCTTTCTTTCTCCACAAATGCAAAGGATCAGATTACCCAAAAACTTGTTCACAACTTCCGTTTGTCCATCTGTTTGTGGATGAGCAGTGCTAGAAAATTTCAATTCAGTGTTGAATTGCTTCCACAAAGTGAGCCAAAATGCAGCAAGAAACTTGCTATCACGGTCTCAGACAATGGACCTTGGAACTCCATGAAGTCTGACCACTTCTCGAAAGAATAGGTTTGCCACATGATGAGCATCCGTTGTCTTGCGGCATGGGATGAAATGAGCCATGTTAGAGAATCTATCCACGACCACAAATACAGCATCACTTCCTCGTCTTGTTCTTGGCAAGCCCAAGACGAAGTCCATAGAAATGTCCTCCCATGGAGCAACAGGAACAGGCAAAGGCATGTATAACCCTGTGTTCTGTACTTGGCCTTTGCAGGTCTGACATACGGGGCACCGTTGAATAAACTTTCCAGCATCTCTCTTTAGTTGTGGCCAAAAGTAGCGAGCTTGCAGGTTAGCGATAGTCTTGTCCCGTCCAACATGGCCACTAAGATCACTTGAATGGAGCTCTCTAACCAGCTTGTCACGTAGAGAACTTCTTGGAATGCACAAACGATCATTTTGAAGAGATATCCATCTTGCATCAAATAGTCATCACCTAATGGTTGGCCCCTTGCGTGCTTTACGCAAACATGGCCAAAGTCTTCGTCACCCTCATACAACTCCTTTATTTGATCCATGCCCGGAAGTTCAGCTTCAAAAGAAGTCAAGAGGCATGCACGACGACTCAAAGCATCGGCCACTCTGTTAGTTATTCCAGATTTATGCACGATGAGATAGTTAAACCTCTCCAGATATGCTGCCCATCTTGTTAGCATGCGGTCAACATGCTTTTGATTTCTAAAATGCTTCAAGGATTGATGGTCGCTATAAACAATGAACTCTTTAGGCAGCAAATAGACTTCCCAAGTTTTCAACGCTCTGAAAACAGTGTATAATTCTTGCTGATAGGTACTCCATTTCTGTCTAGCTTCACTTAACTTCTCACTAAAGAAAGCAATGGGCTTCCTTTCTTGAGATAGGACAGCTCCAATGCCTACTCCACTTGCATCACACAACAACCCAAAAGTCTTGTTGAAATCAGGTAGTACCAAGACAGGAGCTTGTGATAGCTTTTGTTTAATCTCATTGAAACTAGCTTCAGCTGCTTCTGTCCATTGGAACTTTCCTTTCTTCAAACGCTCGGTAATTGGTGCCATGATAGTGCTGAAATTCTTCACAAATCGCCTATAGAAAGTTGCAAGGCCATGAAAGCTTCTTACCTCAGAAATGGTCTTAGGAGTTGGCCATTCTCGGATTGCTTCAACCTTAGAATCATCAACACGAATGCCGTCACATGTTATGACTAATCCTAGGAAAAGAAGTTGTGTTTGCAGGAAAACACATTTCTTCAAGTTGACGTAGAGCTCATTTTCCCTTAGTACTTATAGCACCTTCCGAATGTGATCGAAGTGTTCATCCTCATCTTGCTATAGATCAAGATGTCATCGAAATAGACCACAACAAAGTGGGACAAGAAGGGTCGAAGGACTTGATTCAGGTACTTGGTGCATTTGAGAGTCCGAATGGCATGACTAGCCATTCAAACAAGCCTTCCTTTGTCTTGAAGGCGGTCTTCCATTCATCCCCGGTTCTTATACGGATTTGATGATATCCACTTCTTAAATTTAGCTTTGTGAACACCCTTGGTCCACTAAGCTGATCCAACATATCATCCAGACGGGGAATAGGGAATCTATACCTTACGGTGATCTTGTTAACGGCTCTACTGTCCGTACACATGCGCCAAGATCCATCTTTCTTTGGCGCGAGTAGGGCTGGTACAACACATGGGCTAATACTTTCTCGAATGTGCCCCTTTTGCAACAATTCCTCCACTTTCTCCTTCAATATATCATGCTCCTTTGGGGTCATTCGATAGTGTGGAAGATTAGGAAGACTTGCTCCCGGAATTAAGTCAATTCTATGTTGAATTCCTCTCATCAGTGGCAAGCCATGTGTCTCCCCAAGTATGTTCTGAAATTCTGCCAATAAACCACGTACATTTGCTGGAATTTCAACAGTCAGGTGCTCTTCTCCCTTTACAACAAGTGCAGCACACAAATCTGTCTCCTTCAAGTCTTCCATAAACTCATGAGAGGTATGGGAGATAGTTAACATAGTTTCACCCTCCTCCTTAGAGGTATTACCTTCGGTTTTGTTTGGTAAGATAATGATCTTTCTCTTGTTCCAAATGGAAGAGTAAGAATTTTCCTTGCCCTTGTGTGTAGTATCCACATCAAATTGCCAAGGCCTCCCAAGAAGAACATGGCTGGCATCCATGTCAACCACATCACACAACACATTTGAGCGATAATGCTTACCCAAAGAAAGTGGCATGTTGCATTGTTTGGTGATCCTCATATTCACTCGTTTCTTGATCCATCCAATTGTGTAGGGATTTGGATGATCATGGGTTTCAAGCTTTAAATGGTCCACCAACTTCTGGGAGATAAGATTCTTGCAGCTGCAACTATCAATCACTAGTTTGCATACCTTGCCATTCACCGTGCATTTGCTCTCAAATATTTTCTTCCGTTGTGTGTCATCGAGTTGTGGTGTGGAACATAGGAGACACTGGATCACACATACCACCTCTTCACTTTCTTCTTGACAAACCTCTTGTCCGTCTACATCTTCAGATTCGTATTCTTCCTCATCGCTTTCACCATCATGGATAGTCGTGTTAACAAATTTCCTTAGTGGGCAACCGCTGGATATGTGTCCCTCTTTACCACATTTATAGCACTTTGGGCCTTCATTTGCCTTACCCTTGCCTCTAGTTTGCTTCAGGATGGGCTGTTTTGTCTTTGGTGAAGTGGTCTTTTCTTCCACTCTATTAGGTTGGCTCCTAGATGAGCCTTCGGTATGAGAATATGGAGGATATGGGGCCTTAGTTGTCTTTCTCATCCTCACAAACCTCTCGGCCTTTAAGGCTAGAGCTTGTGCTTGATCAATGGACCAGATTTGTTGCATCATCAATCGATCTTGAATAGCATCATTGAGAACATTGATGTACCTTGCAACTTGTTGCTCTTCAGTTTCAGCAAGGTTGCACCTCACTTGTAGCCTTAAAAACTCCTCTGTGTAATCTGAAACAGTCCTATTTCCTTGAGCACAATTTTGAAATTGGATAAATAGGATCTGGTCATAATCAGCGGGCAAAAATCTCCCTTTCAAGAGGCCTTTCATTTGTCACCAAGTTCTAACACGAGGTTCTGCTTGATCAACGGACCAGATTTGTTGCATCATCAATCGATCTTGAATAGCATCATTGAGACCATTGATGTACCTTGCAACTTGTTGATCTGCAGTTTCAGCAAGGTTGCACCTCACTTGTAGCCTTAGAAACTCCTCCGTGTAATCTGAACCAGTCCTTTCCTTGAGCACAATTTTGAAATTGGATAAATAGGATCTGGTCATAATCAGCGGGCAAAAATCTCCCTTTCAAGAGACTTTTCATTTGCCGCCAAGTTCTCACTCGAGGTTCTCCTCTCAGCCTGCGCTCTTCTTGAACGCGATGCCACCATGCACCGGCTCCTCCTTTCACCTTGTATGCGACCAAAGGAACTCTACGATCTTCCGGAACCTCCATGACCTCAAAGAAAGTCTCCACTTCATATAACCAATCTAGGCACCCTTCAATATCAACATTTCCATTAAAAGTTGGGATCTCAGCTTTCACCTTGTATGTATCTCTTGCATATGTAGGGTTGGGTACTCTCCGATATGCGTAGAGATCTGGTTCTTCAAGGGCATCATCATATTCTTCACCTTCAGAAGCTTCAACATAAATTGGCCTTCTTGAAGCACGTTGAACAACAATGTTGTTGTGGCGGTCTTGCTCCAAGTTTACCTCTCCTTCTTCCTTGATGAACATCTTCCCCTTTAGATGAATCTCCTTCATTGGTAGCAGGGGGGACACCCTTTCTTATCATCTCAACCAGCTGGTCAAATCTCCTATTAAGATCTTCACGCAGCTCTTTGATTTGTTGTTCAGCAGCATCCATCCTCTTCTCCAATTGCCCCATTGCTTGCTGCAACTTGCTCTCGAAGAGGACAGCAAGAACGATTATGGGTCAACGAGGCTCTGATGCCACCTGAAGCAGCACAAAGGTTGTGGAGGAGCAACTCCACCTTGCTGCTACAATGTGTTCAGCACAAGTGTTGAAGGAACAGCTTCAACGTGCTGTGCTAGATATCGCTCTAGAGGCGAATGTAGGCTGATAGGGCAGCAAGAGTTCAATCCAGAACTCCTAGGGCACAAGATCTACTCCAAGATCTTAGATAAGAACAACAAGTTCTATTATAGGTAGTGGGTACATAGTCTGGGTACAAAGTAGAGGTGGGGACCTCTATTTATAGGGCTTTGGGAAGCCTTCACATACTTCTACTTATAGCTGGAATACTCTAGAAACATTATTTAAGGTTCACCATTCTACTCATAGCTACTCACAACTAGAAGACTCTAGAAAACAGTAGGTAGGATAAAGAAAAGAAAAGAAACAGTAGACCACAACAGAAGTATCTAGAAGTAGCCGACATATGATTATATTTTCATGTTCCTCATCTATTGTTCCTCATCAGTTTGCCTTGTTTCTTATGTTTAACTGCTCTTGCTTGATTTGTCAGGTTTTGTATCATAATAGAAATGGGTGTGCACATCTTAATTGGCGTCTTACATACCCTCTGCCTGGAACTGATTAATATGCTGCCAGAAATTGTGCAATGATTGCACTAATTGTAAGTCACCTATTTTGTGCTTCTTGCATTCTTGAGCTTGCACACACAGACAGTTAAAGGAGCAGAGGTTTACTCAGTGATATAATAATAAATACATGAATGTTGTATCAATACATATGAAATCTACTGATTCATTGCTGCAATAGCTTTGAGTAGTATTGTTAATTTCACATCTAATGAGACCAGAAAGAAGGGGATAATTATATTGATGAAAGGCCGTGTTTTGTGGAGACGCCTGATGTTTTATCTTCATCATGGACTGTACGGCTTCTGTTATTCCCCACCTTATTCTGCATACTTCTGTCCCTAACTTTTCTTATATGCATATCTTTTTCAGCTGAGTTATCTGAAATAGGTTGTTGATCTGCAGAAGAAACTCTGTGGCTTGAAAAGGAGGTAGAGCGATGGCTGGTATTGAAGCCTCTGCTGGATGGACGACTGCAGCCTGTGTTGGGCCTTGATATAAATGAATTTTCATTCCTCTTTACAAGTAGAGTCTGTACCTTTTTATTCTCCTGTAAAGAGAATTTATCAACCTGACTGGTGATAGTTTTTTTATCTTAGTGAAACGGTAACACAGTTATGAGCCAGATTAGGCAATTCCCTGTAACATCGATTGAGCAATAACTACTCACCCGTTGCCTGCATCTCTCTTCTTCCTTTTCCTTCAGTGTTAACATGTACTGTTTCAGCATTTCCAAAAGGGGAAGCTGCAAAAATTAATATTAGCAGTTATATTCGTGAAATGGTTTTCTACTTTTTGTAGCCAATATGGTGGTAAACAACATAAAATTGGAGGCTGAGCGTTGATGTCATGCTTACCATCAAATGTTGCATGAGCCGCTGTGATATTAGCTTTGTGCGTGTGTTGTGTGTGCTGTGATGAGAGTATATTTTTGTTTGGCATGGAGCCTTAAACTCTTGTATCTATTTAACTTGCTTCTCTGTTTAATGAAGTTGCACATTTTTTTTCTGTACTTCATCTAAAGAAATATTGAACCAATTACTCAACTATCTGTCTACCTGAATGTGCATGAGTTTTGAATATGTACCAGATTGTTCAAGCCAGATGCCTTGTTTCTTTTATCAAGGTTATTTTTGCAGTAGAGTTACTAATATCACTTCCAGGACCTTACTAGCTCAAATTTAAGAATGGACATGGAAAGTATATCATAATATTGGTGCACTATATTATGCTGAATTGGAAACAAGATAACGTGATGAACTATTCTAAAATATTGCATAGTGTTATCAGTGAACTGACATATAGGGGTTGTGCCTGAAATACACACTCAAAAGGTCTGTAAGTATATTTTTCCCAGCGGATACTTTGTTCTTTAATGCCGAGTATAAATGGTATTATGTTTATTTACCAGTATGTTGCCTGTTTGCTATTTGTTCAAAATGGTTCCTGAAGTCTGTAATTTAGGAAATTTAAGTAAAGTGTTACATGTTGCTCATGTATCGGTGATATTTGATGGAAGAGTCAAGACCTGTCATGCAAGGTAACACAAGTTTTTTTTGGCTCTGCGACATAATGCATTTTATATATTTCATTTTTTTTTTGCTCAAGGGGCATGTCATATGTGGCTGCCATTTTGGCTATGGCTATGTTGTTTTCTACAAGGGTGAAGGCCAGATGCTACCTGACAACAATGACAGGTAATGCTATGGGGTTGAGGTGTCATGGCCACCCTTGAAGTGGAGATTCACTCCAGGAGGCCACACAGTTCAAGATGGCGAGAGGCAGTGCCGCAGTGGCTAAGACCAAAGCCTAGGTCTTGGTTTGGTACCAAGCTGTGGTCTCTTGTATACTGAGAGAACCCAAACAGCATATATATAAGATGAAACTTCATTAGGTTATTTCCTGTTAAAATAATTGTTAGAAGATTAGGTTCCGAACCTTATCTGTTTGTTTAAGTAATTTATAGAGTACTGGGCCCTTTACGAATATGTTTCTTGCAATTCAAAGACAAACTAAATCCGGTAGGGAACTAGGCCAACTGGCCAATTCCAGTAAGAACAGTTTGGACCCTGTAGATTGACTTGTTCATTTCCAAAATTCGTTTTCTTCTGCTAGAACAGTAAATTCTGAGTGCTGTATGGAGGGCGGAATTCTGTTTTTATTCCAAGTTATAAGCTCTCACCTCATCGTAGTAGAAAATCTTTTTTCTCCCATGTTCCCAGATCTCTGTCTTTTCAATTAGAAGCTCTACCAAGCCTGCAACTTTTTCTAGTTACTAGTCTTCTCTACTGACTTTCCTTCCATTGTTTTACTTAGCAGCTGTGCTTACCTGGAATTTTGTTTGCTATAATTCTAGCACGTTCCGCGCGTTTCAAGTGCCTGTGGGCCCCTCTGCTTACTGAGTACCTTCTCTCGTCCTGTTGAGAGAAATATAATTAGCTGAAAGAAATCTTTTACTTGGAGTGAAGTTATCAGGCAGGCACTGCACCCTGCTGTATTCTTCTAGCCACCGCTCCTCATCGCATGAAGTTATCCATTTTTCGACTTTGTCCATTATTTCTTTACGGCTTGTGGCCTCCTCTTTTGTTTTGTATATATATCCATCCATTGTCTTAAGTAGATTATCGTGGTCTACATCCCCTGTACATATGTTTTGTAGACAATAGTGGAGATGTTATTCGATACAATGGAAAGTATACTTATTCCCATGAACAGAATACGACTGATGGAACGCACCTGACATTATCAGTTCCATTATGTTGCCCATTTCTGTCTGGTAAGGCACATCCATGTGGGATATCTTGCAAATTTCCTCAATCTCAGCTTTCTTTTTGATGAATAGCTCTTTCATTTTGCTTGCTTTTAACTGATCTAGTCGCTGAACTTCAGATTCAATCTGTTCATTCAATATAGCAATATTAAACACATGTCGTTTGAAGGGCGCAGCTAGTAAAATTAATGCAGCATAACTCGGATGAGGTTCTTGTCTGGATTTACCTGCTGAATTTTCTCTAGTCTTAAACTTCCAGGACCTAGCATGCCATTTGCTGAAGTCAACGAAAATATATTAATTTGCCCGTACGGCTGGCGTTCTTCCATCGTAGTATCTAGTATATTCCATAAGTTTGTCAACGCTTTTCCAAGGCTGTGGAGCTGCAAAGTAACACCTGCATCAGTAGGTAGTTCTGCAAATTCTATATTGTGTCGGATATGTTTGAAACTAGGAAAATCACTAACATTCAAATGCTACGATAAAATTATTAAAGAGTTGAATATTTAGAATTTCTGAAACTGACTAGCCAAGTTTCTTATAAATGTGTTGAGCCTGTTTTCCCGATGGTGTGGAACTTGGAATGCTATCGGGTGCAAGTCTAGCTTCAACTTCCTGAGGTGTGTTAATATTAGTTGAACGTTGATATTAGGTAGGACATAATTTATTAGATAGCGCTGATAGTAGATATGCTATTAATTAGGGGAGGGTGCTAAATACGTTTAGTGCTAAACACCGGAGCGACATAGACTGTTGAATAGATGCAGTTGAATGGATGAGATGTGTTGGATCTCCCCAACTTGCTCTTTTTATATTAGTATAAATATAGATTTTCCTGGTTCCTGGTGTGTTAGTTAGAATATTCTAATAATTCCATTACAGAAATATTTGCAGAATCATAATATATTACCTTTTCCAATCTGTGGTTCTTCTCTTCTTTAAGCTGCTGGACCATAGTATTGAGCTTGTTAAGGATGTCGTCACTGATGTTCTTTTTCTGTTGTTCATTTGCTCCAGTTAGCAAGCTGGGGTGAACACTAGCAAGCACGTTTGAGGGATCCATCCCCATAATCTTTGCGAAATTGCAAATCAGGACTTTATACTCTTCAACTTTGCACAGGCGATCGCCCTGAAAGAAAATCAAATCTGGTTGGTATGCGAAATGAGCAGGACGGTTGCAGCACAAGTTTTCTGTTTTTATGTACCTTTTCTCTTTTAAGTCTTTGCAGCTCACTCTGGTGCTCCTCAAGTTTCTTGAGCGACAAATCATCTTCATTTACTGTGACAACTTCATTCTCCGAGCGTCCTGCTATTTCGGAGGCAATTCTCTGTACTTCAGTCTGAACCTCTGTGAACTGTTTTAGTCTGGCTTCTTTCTTCATTTGCATTTCTTGCAGGGCTGGTGTGATGGAATTCAGCTGCTCCTTTAGAGTGCCGTTCATTTTCTCGGGCTGGAGAAAGAAAATTCAGATTAGTCTTTTCTTTAGTGTTTACCATGTGAATGTGATTCAGTGATAAAGCCTTTCGGTTGAAAGTAATACTCGGCCCGGGAATGATCTTTCTCCAAGGGAAAGAAGTAGGTTGGTAAATTCTGCTTCAGATTCAGCCAATGCTTGATGTAGTTGAATCCGAGACATATTAGCACTATTTACTTTTCTCCTGTAAACTTCCTGGCACTCTTGCTCTAGCTCTTCCAGTATTCTTTCCCTCTCATTTTCCTCTTGTCCAACCTCGTCCCATATCATCTGGCACCGTATGGAGTTCAAAAAGTATAAGAACTTCGTCATCTCTTGTGCAAGAGAAATTGGGGAGGAGAAATTTGTGCACCTTTAGTTCTTGAAGCAAGTATGTAGATGAGGACTCCGGCAGAGCCAGTAGTTGAGCTGTTCCAGCCGTCCTGAGTGACCCCATCGCCAAGAACTTCCGGCGGTCTCGAGGAAAACAAATGCGGGAGCAACCCAAATGGGCGTGCTACTTGCTTAGAGCTTGCATTGGAGGGTCGAGAGATGTGTAAGTAGTGAGTGGATGGATGCTGCGAGTGGCTTTAGATGCTGGTTTTGCTTGCAAGACAAGGAGCACGCCTGTGGTAGGTGTCGCCATGAGCTGAGCCAGAGCCTGAAGCTTTAGGTACAAGGCTAGTTGCTTTGTTGCTTCTTTATATGTTTTCTTGGTCGCTGGCCTCCGTATTTTCAAGTTGGGCAGGTATTGTCTAGTCGCACCTTTCCTTTTTTTTCGTGCGTCGCATTGAAACGAAAAGATGAGTGTTCCAAATCACGGTGATGGTGCTCTGCATCCATCCTCATTGGATTGAGTTGAGCGGGCTCTCTGTCGGCGGCGAGCTTGCAGCTGAAGAAGCCGAGGGCACAAATGGGTGCTGCTTTCTGGGACATGTGGATTGCTTTGAGAAGGAAAGGTTACTCGGTGGTTACTGACTGGTAGGTCTGAAAGTAACGGGACAATTGCTCACACCATTAATCGAGTAAACTTGGTTTGCTGGTAAGCGTGTAGTTTCCTGCGCATGAAAATTGCTACTTCCGGCCACGTGGTATCTTCTTCTTGCCAGTTGCCTGCCTGGCCACCTCTTCTCTTCTGTCTCTTAACGGCCTGCGGTTCTATTTGTGGATTGCTGAATTTTCCGGCATCCACTTGTTTTTTTCACGTGCATTTCAGTATGAAACGGCAGATTTGGTGTATGCTGTCATGCGGTGCCTTTTATTTCTTTCTGGTGTTGGCCTGTCACCTTGCATTTGTGGAACTCGCAGTCAGCGAGATGTATAACGACGTCCGATCTCACGGACTTTGTGCTGGTTTGTCCTCCTGTGCGGTGCGCTAAAATTCTAAAGTTCGGGCGAGCGACGAATGCGGTGAGGAGTGTAAGATGGTTGGGGCGCATGCGAGGCCAAAACAAAGCCGTTGATTTGCAGATCGGTGGCGTGAAACGAGGCAGTGGTCATGTGTGGCATTTTGTTGGCGCAGTTGTCGCTGGTCCCACATGTAAGCACTTGCATGGACGAAGATTTGAACTGCATCCCTCACATGGGAATTAATCGACGGATCTCTTCACTCGTTTACACCCTCCTCTCTTGCGACAAATGTCTTTTTGTCCTTTAAATTTGGGTTGTGGGTTTGTTTGCTCATGAATTAGCCAACACTGGCTAGAAAAATGAAGTAGAGCTGTCGATAGTGCATTGGCATGACAAAAGTTGACTATCATCCAAACAAGGGTCAATATTTTGGTCATCACCGAAAAAATAGTAAGTGGACTTTGATGTCCATCCAAACATATCCTTATCTTCAACAACCACGTGTTTGGTTGCTCGCACGGGTTTTACCTGCATTGGCATGCTTGTCTCAGTTGGGCTTGGTTGAGAAAACACATATACAAAAGTAACATTTGCACATTGTTTGGTTGCCTAACATTTGCACATTGTTTTGTTGCTTACATTGTATCAATGTCTATATTAGGGCCTACTGTTTGGTTGCATGCATATGTGCTTCGAGGGTGAGTATATGCAAATCATAGTCGTTTGGTCGTGTGCATGTATCTTTTCTGCTCTCCCAATTCAAATGTGGTGGGCTTAGGGCATCTCCAACACGGATCCTTAAACCAACTAGAACCGTCCGGACCACGTGGTTCGAACATGTTTTACCATCCAACACAGGCATGCATCGGTCCGGGTGCACTTTCCCCCACAAACTTAAGACAAACCGGGGGGGGGGGGGGGG
>LR738712.1:489229220-489257498 GCA_902687465.1 Secale cereale
GGGGGGGCGCTTTGTGGGCGTCCGGACCATTGCCACCCCCGCTTCTGACGCCCGTGGCCTACCCAAAAATCCAACCCGCCTCTCCTGCGCTTTCCATCAAATGCCCGCGTCGCTTGACGTGTTGCATTCATGTCAACCTAGAGCATGCATCGGTTGACATTGATGCCGCACGATGAGACCAGACGTGAGGGCGGCGCTGGCGGACTTGACCTCTCGGGCGTCACAGACAAAGTTGACCTCTGAGGCATTGCCGCTTCAATGTAGACGTTGCGTCATGAGAAACCAACTCCGGCCGCTGCGTCGCATTGGAGCGGGTCGACCTGCCCTTCGCATGGCCTGGCCACGGCTATTTAGGCCGTGTGGTGGCGATGCATATCCGCATTTCCTCGTCTTCGAGCCCTTCCAACTTCAGCGGCGACGCGAAAGTCATGTTTCTCCACGCCGACGGGCGGAGGCGGTGGCGGTTCTTCATCAGGCGAATCTTGGCGCTGCCGCCTTCGCTCTCCGGCCCCCTCGGCATCCATAATGGCCGGATCATATGACAAGGAGGAAATCGTCATCTCCTTCGATGATGAGGAGGAACATACGTCATAACAGCGGCCCCACCATCTCACGGAGGCCGCTCTGACGGGCAAAGAATTCGCCCGTCAGATGGAGATCATGACAGAGCGATCTTTCTGTCAGATGGGCCCGATGACACCATCGCCGACGCGTGTCAAGGAGGAGCCACCATCCTGGTTGCGCTACCGCGTGAAGCGGGACCCGGTGTCCCACTCTAGCGGGTGAAGGTGGAACTCGCGTCCCCCCGCAACCACGACATCCAGATTAGCGGCCGCGTCAAGGAGAAGTCTGCATCGCCGCCAACGCACAACTGGGATGCCCACATTGACGAGCCCGCATAGTCGCCCCGTCAAGGAGGAGATGCCGCTCGCAAACACGAAGGCGCGGGGCCGCATCTGCCACTACCTCAGAGGAGATGGTTGTGGCAGTGAAAGCACATTTGCTCCCTTGGTAGTTTTGGTAATTCATGTCAACATGCATGTTATTGGGCTAATTTTTTCCTCAAGTATATTTTAGGAAAATTTCAACCTATGTAAGTAGATGGATGGAGATGTGGACCCCTCAAGCTACAAAGGACAAGCATTGGCAAAAGCTTCAAGACTCTACATTTTTGGTTAAGAACATTGAGTATATAGGAAAGCCAATGTTATTAAAAGGGATGAGGTTTTAATCATGAGTCATTTGCTCAAGTGCTTGAAGATATTGCTCCAAAACCCTCAGCCACACCCTCACATTCCAATCTATCCAAAACCCTAAAGTTGATCTCAGTCCCAGCGATACACATTCATCCGTACCCACCGAGATACACTTGGCAGATCCACTGCCTAAACCCTAGAAACTCGGTCTCACCGAAATGACATTCAATCCCACGGAAGTGCACCGACAAACTTTCTGTAATCAATCAACTTCATATTGGAATTATCGAGTGAAACCAATCGGAATTACCGTAACACTGATAGTGCTTAGGTCACCTAGTAGATTCATCCGGTCCCATCGAAACATCTAAAGTTCAAATCTTTTGCACTAATCAATCTCACCGAGTTTTTCACTCGGTGCCTTTGAGTTGTGCATAAAGGTGTGTAACGGTTAGATTTTTGGTGAAGGCTATAAATAACCCACCCACACCGCCTACTCTCAGAGAGAGCAACCAGGACGAAGCCACCACTTACCATATCCATTTTCTGAGAGAGAACCACCTATACTTGTGTTGAGATCATGTAATTACACTCAAACTATTTGATCATTGATTGCTAGCCCCCCTCAAGTTGCTTTCCACTCAAATCCTTCTCCTACTACCATGCCAAATCTGTGAGAGAGTGATTGAGTGTTGAGGAGACTATCTTTTGAAGCACAAGAGCGAGGATTTTATCATCAACAACAACATCCATTACCTTTTGGAGAGTGGTGTCTCCAAACCACGTGGAGTTGAACCAAGAGTTTGTAAGGGCAATGAGATCACATGCTTCATGAAGATCTACCCTTAGTGAGGCTAGTCCTTCATGGATGTAAGCCATGATGTCATAGACAATGTTGCTTCTTCATGGACCCTTCGTGGGTGGTGTTAGAATTAAACAC
Source organism: Secale cereale (assembly GCA_902687465.1). NCBI lineage: Eukaryota > Viridiplantae > Streptophyta > Magnoliopsida > Poales > Poaceae > Secale > Secale cereale. The sequence continues at coordinate 489,231,357 of LR738712.1, forward strand.
ATGTTTAATTAGAAGGGAATCTCCCCTTGTTAACTACCATACGATTGTCTGATGGCAACCAACGCAGCGTCTCCCTTGGCGTCCTTTGTTCCGGCACTCTCGCATCCCTTTATATCATCGTGTCCCTCCGTGTCGTGGACTTAGCACGACAAATGCCCCAGTGAAAGGACTTAGGTGTGGATCCATCGCAACTAGGTTAGCTTAAAGGGGTTGAACGGGACAAAGGTCACAAGGAGTTTACCTAGGTTCGGCCCCTCTCAATGAGGTAAAAGCCTACGCCCTGCTTCTAGTTGTATTGCTTGAGTTTCGATTACAAGGGAGCGAATACGCTTGACCTAGCTCTCGATTGGTTGTTTCTTGAGTTAACCCGCTGCCAGGTCTCACCTTTATATACATGTTGATGCCCGACGACTTACAAGTCCCGAGCGGCTCACACAATGTGTCCGGCTCGGTTTCTAACAAAACCTACCTTACAAAGCAAGTTAGCCTCAAGCGTCTCACACCTTCGGGTCTTGGGGCTCCAATAAACTTGCTCTATGAACCGCCTTCCTTAGGTCTTCTTGTACCTCTTGGGCCTTCTTTGTTGGGGAACGTAGTATTTCAAAAAAATTCCTACGATCACGCAAGATCTATCTAGGAGAAGCATAGCAACGAGCAGGGAGAGTGTGTCCACGTACCCTCGTAGACCGAAAGCGGAAGCGTTTAGTAACGCGGTTGATGTAGTCGAACGTGTTCGCGATCCAACCGATCCAAGCACTGGACGTACGGCACCTCCGCGTTCAGCACACGTTCAGCTCGATGACGTCCCACAAACTCTTGATCCAGTTGAGGTCAAGGGAGAGTTCCGTCAGCACGACGGTGTGGTGACGGTGATGATGATGATACCGGCGCAGGGCTTCGCCTAAGCACTACGACGATATGACTGAGGTGTGTAACTGTGGAGGGGGGCACCGCACACGCCTAAGAAATCAACTTGTGTGTCTATGGGGTGCCCCGTCCCCACGTATATAAAGGAGGGAGGGAGCAGGAGGCCGGCCCTAGGAGGGGCGCGCCAAGGTAGTAGGATTCCTACTCCTAGTAGGAGTAGGTTTTCTCCTTTCCTAGTCCAACTAGGAGAAGGGGGAAGGAGATGGAGGGGAGAAGGGAGAGGGGGCCGGGCCGCGCCCCAAACCCCTTATCCAATTCAGACTAGGCTTGTGAGGGGCACGCGCCACCTCCTAGCTGCTGCCTCTCCTTCCCACTAAGGCTCATTAAGGCTCATTGACTCCTCGGACGAATTCCCGTAACTCCCTGGTACTCCGAAAAATAACCGAATCACTCGGAACCTTTCCGATGTCCGAATATAGCCTTCCAATATATGAATCTTTACCTCTCGACCATTACGAGACTCCTCGTCATGTCCGTGATCTCATCCGGGGCTCCGAACAAACTTCGGTCGTCAAATCACACAACTCATAATACGAATCATCATCAAACGTTAAGCGTGCGGACCCTACGGGTTCGAGAACTATGTAGACATGACCGAGACTCATCTCCGGTCAATAACCAATAGCGGAACCTGGATGCTCATATTGGTTCCTACATATTCTACGAAGATCTTTATCGGTCAAACCGCATAACAACATACGTTGTTCCCTTTGTCATCGGTATGTTACTTGCCCGAGATTTGATAGTTGGTATCATCATACCTAGTTCAATCTCATCATCGGCAAGTATCTTTACTCCTTTCGTAATAAATCATCTCGTGACTAACTCATTACTCGTTTGCTTGCCAGGCTTATTACGATGTGTATTACCGAGAGGGCCCAGAGATACCTCTTCGACACTCGGAGTGATAAATCCTAATCTTGATCTATGCCAACACCACAAACACTTTCAGAAACACCCGTAGAGCATCTTTATAATCACCCAATTATATTGTGACGTTTGATGGCACACAAGGTGTTCCTCCGGTATTCGGGAGTTGCATAATCTCATAGTCAGAGGAGCATGTATAAGTCATGAAGAAAGCAATAGCAAGAAAACTAAACGATCATTTTGCTAAGCTAATGGATGGGTCTTGTCCATCACATAATTCTCCTAATGATGTGATCTTGTTCATCAAATGACAACACATATCTATGATTAGGAAACTTAACCATCTTTGATTAACGAGCTAGTCTAGTAGAGGCATACCAGGGACACACTGTTTTGTCTATGTATTCACACATGTATCAAGTTGCCGGTTTATACAATTCTAGCATGAATAAAATACATTTATCATGATATATAAGGAAATATAAAGAACAACTTTATTATTGCCTCTAGGGCATATTTCCCCCAGTCTCCCACTTGCACTAGAGTCAATAATCTAGTTCACATCGCCATGTGATTTAATACCAATAGTTCACATCGTTATGTGAATAACACCCATAGTTCACATCGCCATGTGACCAGCACCCAAGGGTTTACTAGAGTCTGTAATCTAGTTCACATCGCCATGTGATTAACACCCAAAGAGTACTAAGATGTGATCATGTTTTGCTTCGTGAGAGAAGTTTAGTCAGCGGGTCTGTTACATTCAGATCCGTATGTATTTCGCAAATTTCTATGTCTACAATGCTCTGCATGGAGCTACTCTAGCTAATTGCTCCCACTTTCAATATGCATCCAGAGTGATACTTAGAGTCATCTGTATTAGTGTCAAAGCTTACATCATCGTAACTCTTTACGACGAACTCTTTATCACCTCCATAATTGAGAAAGTTTTCCTTAGTCATCTAGTAACTAAGGATAATTTTGACCGCTGTCCAGTGATCTACTCCTGGATCAGTCCTTGCCAAACTCATGTCAAGGTACACAACATGTTCGTTACACAACATGGCATACTTTATAGAACATATGGCTGAGGTATAGGGAATGACTTCCATTCTTTCTCTATCTTCTGCCGTGGTCGGGTTTTGAGTCTTACTCAACATCACACCTTACAACTCAGGCAAGAACTCCTTCTTTGACTGATCCATTTTGAACTCCTTCAAAATCTTATTAAGGTGTGTAATCATTTAAAATCTTATTAAGCGTCTTAATCTATCTCTATAGATCTTGGTGCCCAATATGTAAGCAGCTTCGCCGAGGTCTTTTATTAAAAAAACTACTTTTGAACAGTCCTTCATGCTTTCAAGAAAATTCTACATTATTTCTGATCAACGATATGTCATTCACATATACTTATCAGAAATGTTGTAGTGCTCCCACTCACTTTCTTATAAATATCCATTTAGGAATGCAGTTTTGACATCCATTTGCCAAATTTCATAATCATAAAATGCGAAAATTGCTAACATGATTCAGACAAACTTAAGCATCGCTACGGGTGAGAAAGTCTCATCATAGTCAACTCCTTGAACTTGTCGAAAACTTTTCGCAACAAGTCGAGCTTTGTAGAGAGTAACATTACCATCGACGCCAGTCTTCCTCTTAAAGATCCATTCATTTTCAATGGCTTGCCGATCATCGGGCAAGTCAACCAAAGTCCACACTTTGTTCTCATACATGGATCCCATCTCGGATTTCATGGCCTCAAGCCATTTTGCGAAATCTGGGCTCATCATCGCTTCCTCATAGTTTGTAGGTTCATCATGGTCTAGTAACATGACTTCCAGAACAGTGTTACCGTACCACTCTGGTGCGGAACGTACTCTGGTTAACCTATGAGGTTCATTAGTAACTTGACCTGAAGTTTCATGATCATCATCATTAGCTTCCTCATTGATTGGCATAGGAATCACTGGAACTAGTTTCTGTGATGAACTACTTTCCAATTCAGGAGAAGGTACAATTATCTCATCAAGTTCTACTTTCCTCCCACTCACTTCTTTTGAGAGAAACTCCTTCTCTAGAAAGGATCCATTCTTAGCAACGAATGTCTTGCCTTGGGATCTGTGATAGAAGGTGTACCCAACAGTTTCCTTTGGGTATCCTATGAAGACACATTTCTCCAATTTGGGTTCGAGCTTATCAGGTTGAAGCTTTTTTCATATAAGCATCGCAACCCCAAACTTTAAGAAATGACAACTTGGGTTTCTTGCCAAACCACAGTTCATAAGGTGTCGTCTCAATGGATTTAGATGGCGCCCTATTTAACGTGAATGCAACTGTCTCTAATGCATAACCCCAAAACGATAGTGGTAAATCGGTAAGAGACATCATAGATCACACCATATCTAATAAAGTATGGTTACGACGTTCAGACACACCATTATGCTGTGGTGTTCCAGGAGGTGTGAGCTATGAAACTATTCCACACTATTTCAAATGAAGACCAAACTCATAACTCAAATATTCGCCTCCGCGGTCAGATCGTAGAAAACTTTATTTTCTTGTTACGATGATTCTGTACTTCACTCTGAAATTCTTTGAACTTTTCAAAATGTTTCGGACTTCTGCTTCATCAAGTAGATATACCCATATCTTCTCAAATCATCAGTGAAGGTGAGAAAATAATGATACCTGCCGCAAGCATCAACACTCATTGGTCCGCATACATCAGTATGTATTATTTCCAATAAGTTACTTGCTCGCTCCGTTGTTTCGGAGAACGGAGTTTTAGTCATCTTGCCCATGAGGCATGGTTCGCAAGCATCAAATGATTCATAATAAAGTGATTCCAAAAATCCATCAGCATGGAGTTTCTTCGTGTGCTTTACACCAATATAACCTAAACGGCAGTGCCACAAGTATGTTGCACCATCATTATCAACTCTGCATCTTTTGGCTTCAATATTATGAATATGTGTATTTACTATGATCGAGATTCAATAGACCATTCACCTTGGGTGTATGACCATAGAAGGTTTTATTCATGTAAACAGAATAACAATTATTCTCTCACTTAAATGAATAACCGTATTGCAATAAACACGATCCAGTCTTGTTCATGCTCAACGCAAACACCAAATAACATTTATTTAGGTTAACACTAATCCTGAAAGTATAGGGAGTGTGCGATGATGATTATATCAGTTTATGGAACCACTTCTAACACACATCGTCACCTCACCCTCAACTAGTCTTTGTTTATTCTACAACTCCTGTTTCGAGTTACTAATCTTAGCAACTGAACTAGTATCAAATACCCAGGGGCTACTATGAATACTAGTAAGGTACACATCAATAACATGTATATCAAATATACCTTTGTTCACTTAGCCATCCTTCTTATCCACCAAATATTCGGGGAACTTCCGCTTCCAGTGACCATTTCCTTTGCAGTAGAAGCACTCAATTTCAGGCTTAGGTCCAGCTTTGGGCCTCTTCACGAGAGTGACAACTTGCTTGCCATTCTTCTTGAAGTTCCCTTTCTTCCCTTTGCCCTTTTCTTGAAACTAGTGGTCTTGTTAACCATCAACAATTGATGCTCTTTCTTGATTTCTACCTTCGTTGATTTCAGCATCACGAAGAGCTTAGGAATAGTTTTCGTCATCCCTTGAATATTATAGTTCATCATGCAGTTCTAGTAACTTGGTGATAGTGACTAGAGTACTTTGTCAATCACTATCTTATCTGGAAGATTAACTCCCACTTGATTCAAGTGATTGTAGTACCCAGACATTCTGAGCACATGCTCACTAGCTGATCTATTCTCCTCCATCTTGTAGGCAAGGTATTTGTCAGAGGTCTCATACCTCTCGACATGGGCATGAGTCTGAAATACCAATTTCAACTCTTGGAACATCTCATATGCTCTGTGGCGTTCAAAACGTTTTTGAAGTCCCGGTTATAAGCCGTAAAGCATGGTGCACTAAACTATCATGTAGTCATCATACCGAGCTTGTCAAACGTTCATAACGTCTGCATCTGCTCCTGCAATATGTTTGTCACCTAGTGGTGCATCAAGGACATAATACTTCTGTGCAGCAATGAGGATAATCCTCAGATCACGGACTTAGTCCACATCATTGCTACTAACATCTTTCAACTTAGTTTTCTCTAGGAACATATCAAAAACATAGGGGAGCTACAACGCGAGCTATTGATCTACAACATAATTTGCAAATACTATCAGGACTAAGTTCATGATAAATTAAAGTTCAATTAATCATATTACTAAAGAACTCCCACTTAGATAGACATCCCTCTAGTCATCTAAATGATCACATGATCCAAATCAACTAAACCATGTCCGATCATCACGTGATATGGGGTAGTTTTCAATGGTGAACATATTATGTTGATCATATCTACTATATGATTCACGCTCGACCTTTTGGTCTCTAGTGTTTCGAGGCCATGTCTGTACATGCTAGGCTCGTCAAGTTTAACCCGAGTATTCTGCATGTGCAAAACTGTCTTACACCCGTTGTATTTGAACGTAGAGCTTATCACACCCGATCAACATGTGGTGTCTCGACACGACGAACTTTCGCAACGGCGCATATTCAGGGAGAACACTTGTACCTTGAAATTTTGTAAGGGATCATCTTATAATGCTACCGCCGTACTAACCAAACTAAGAAGCATAATAAGATAAACATCACATGCAATCAAAATATGTGACATGATATGGCCATCATCATCTTGTGCTTTTCATCTCCATCTCCAAAGCATCATCATGATCTCCATCGTCACCGGCTTGACACCATGATCTTCATCGTAGCGTCGTGGTCGTCTCGCCAATTATTGCTACAACTACTATCGCTAACTCATAGTGATAAAGTAAAGCAATTACATGGCCTTCGCAATTCATATAATAAAGAGACAACCAGAAGGCTTCTGCCAGTTGCCGATAATTTACAAAACATGATCATCTCATACAATAACTTATAACTCATCACGGCTTGACCATATCTGTGACGCCCCAAGACCGATGCGCCAGGTGTCAGCCAGTTATTCGTCATCGTTGCCATGTCATTTGCTTGCGTGTTGCACTTTGTCATGTCATCATGTGCATTTCATCAGCATGTTTTCAAAACTTGCATTCATTCGGGTTCCCCAGTTCTCTCTGTTGTCCGTTCTGAGTCCAGACACACTCACACGTGCCCGCGGCACCTCCGAATATTTATTTTATAAGTGGCCCCAAAATATTCTTGGAATGGGTTGAAACTTGGCGTGCGGTCTTATTATAGCGTAGGTAGACCGCCTGTCAAATTTCGTCGCATTCGGAGTTCGTTTGATAGCCCAACCATTAAACTTATAGCGGCACTATAGCCGGATAAACGTCTGACATTTCAGTGCTCTAAGACCTGTTGCCGGGCTGGCATCTCTCTCTCTCTTCTCAGCCTCACATTCTACACAACCCAGTTTTACCCCCTCGACTGCACGCCCGAAACTTCCCCGGACCCGAACCGGTCTCTCGTTACCGATGGGTCCGGATCATCCCCAAACATCCCTAAAATATCATCGATTCTTTATTTGGTTTCCCTACCTATTTATTCTCGTCCGTACGATTTCGATCGGAGGGACTAGATAGCCCCTATTTTACCGACATGCTATATATATAGAGTCAAAACCCTAAAAACTAGGGATCCTGTCCCATCCATCTCCTCATTCCCGCTGCCGCCGCCACTACTGTCCCATCTTCCTCGAGATCCCCTCCTCCTCGCAATCCCCATCGAGCCAACCAGCTCCTCCCGATCCAAATCCCCTCGACCAACCCGTTCACTCTCTTCGTCGACCTAGGAGACGAGCTCCTCCCCTCGACCCCGCCGTCCATCGCGCCACCGAAGCCTCGAGTCACCGCACCATCGTCCTTCGGCCCTGCAGCCGCGAGCTCCAGCTCCTCGTCCCGTGCCCGCAGCAGCCACCGTCCTGCCTCCCGCTCCTCCACCCTGTTTTCCCTCACACCTCCTTCTCCCCGTTCCTTTTCCCCTCTCTCTCATGTCTCTGCCTGTCTCACAGGGAACCGCCATGGCCGACGACCTCCTCAAGCCCCGTCGCCGCCGGGAAGAGTTCTCCTGCGCTTGGATCTGGACGCCACCGAGCTCCCGCGTCGGCGCCCAAGATCCCGCAGCCCATCGCGCCCCTTCATCGGAGCTCTGCTCCATCCGCTGCGACGCCCGACTCATACCTCTGCATCGAGCAGAGGAGGATGGCGCCTCTGCTTCGAGCCATCGAGCGCCCGATCCGCATCGCCCGCAACCTGCTTCGCCCGCTCGCCCGACTCCACCGTGCACAGGACGAGCGCTCTCTTGGGCCTCACCTCTTCGATCGGACCAGCAACGCCAGCGCCAACCGCATCGCCAGCCAGCGCCAGGCCCAGCGCGTCCCTGCGGCCTGCCTCTCCTCTCCGATCGGGCCAAGGCCCACTGGGTCAGGCCACCCCCAGCGCGCCCTTCCTTTTTCTTTTTTTCTTTTTCCTCTTGTTGGCCCAGTCCGCTTCAGATGTGGCCCGTGCTTTTTTTCAGATCTGCGAATTTAGCTTTTTATCTAGAAAACTGCAGTTTTACAGTTTAGCCCTCAAACTTCATGCATATAATAACTTCACAACTGTGCATCATATGCAAGAACTTTATATATGAAAAATGCTTAGAATTTTGTGTAGATTCATAATATGCCACTTTCACCCCTGTTAAAAAATGCTAAACTTGCTGTTTTCATTAATTTGTGTAAATAACTTGCTAAAATGGTTTATTTCATAACTAAATAACCGTAGCTCGGTTTTTAATAAACTTTATATGTAAATGGGGTGAAAAAATGTGTAGAATAACACGATGCACTTTGTTTGGCTGTTTAACAACATTAAAATGGTGTAATAGGTAGAACAGTACCAAATTCATAATATGAACATGGAGATTTTCCGGAATTGTTGTTTGTCATTCCGGCCTCATTTAAACTTGTCTAGATAGGTAGTTTGTTTTTGCTTCACCTCTTGCCATGTTAACGAACATTTAATCTTGTCTTGTAAATAAACGGGAGTCAACTAAATATATAAACTGTGGTGTTTCGTCAATATGCAACTCGTTGCATATTGACCTCCACTTAACTTGTAGTTTTGTTTGTGCTTCCTACCTTGCTATGTTTTGCTTCCTGTATAGACTTGTAGTGCATCCTGTATAGAACTGTCTTGCATCATACTTGGTTGAGCATATTGTCATGTCTCGTGTGGTGTGTTTACCGTGTTGCTTGCTTCTTCTCGTTAGTGCTTGTTCCGTTGCGTTCGTGAGGATTCGTTCGTCTACCCGTGGTTCTTCTTCAAGGCTTCTTCTTCGTCTCCTTCATGGACTTGTTCTTCTTCCTTGCGGAATCTCAGGCAAGATGACCATACCCTTGGATACCTTTACTATCATTGCCATGCTTAGTGTCTCGATGCTGTCGTTACATGTCGCGCTACCCATCTTTATTGTCAGCCCCTCTCCTTGTTGCCATGAAACCTCTAACCTTTGAAACCTTCCTAGCAAAACCATTGTTTGGCTATGTTACCCGCTTGCTCAGCCCCTCTTATAGCGTTGTTAGCTGCAGGTGAAGATGAAGATCGTTCCAGGTGGGAACTTGTTGTTGGAATATCACAATATCTATTATTATTATTAACACACCTATATACTAGGCATGGGTGGAAGGCTTGGCCTTTTGCTCGGTGTTTTGTTCCACTCATGCCACCTTAGGCGCCGATAAACCGGCATTATGTTCCTTGATTTTGCGTTCCTTACACGGTTGGGTATATGGGGACCCCTTGACACTTCGTCTTTGAATAAAACTCCTCCAGCAAGGCCCAACATTGGTTTTAATTTGCTCATAATAACAACTTAATTAATTAATTAATTGCATAGGGGGTCATGTCCTCGGGTTCTTAATTCTACATAACAGGGGGGGGGGCAGTGCTGATGGTGTTGGTCCCAAATGGGGAGCCTGCGGGGCCACCTCGGGGAAACTCGAGGGCTGGTTTTACCTGTAGCATCACCCATCCGGACGTGGCCTGAGATGAGATACGCGCGACAACTATCAGGGTGTCGGCACGCTGGGAGGTCTTGCTGGACTTGTTTTACCATTGTCGAAATGTCTTGTGCACCGGGATGCCGAGCCTGATCGGATTTCCCTAAGATAAGGGGTGATGATATTATATTTATCACTTCAGCTGATCGTGAGAGCTTGTGATGGGATAAGTTGGGACACCCCTGCAGGGTTGTGATCTTTCGAAAGCCGTGCCCGCGGTTATGTGGCAGATTGTAATTTGTTAATGTCCGGTTGTAGAAAACTTGACAGAGGATCCGAAGTAAAACACACAATTGTGTGAGTAACCGTGACTGTCTCTTTTCATTTTGAGAAGAGAACACGGTGGGGTTATGTTTGACTCGTAGGTAGTTCAGGATCTTTAGCGATCACTACTAGTTTGCGACCGTTTGCGTAGATGCTCATCTTATTCTTGTACTCGTAAGCTAGCCACCATATTATGCTTAGCCGCTACTGCAACCTCACCACTTTACCTCTTCCTACCCATAAAGCTTTGCTAGTCTTGATACCCATGGTTATGGGATTGCTGAGTCCTCGTGGCTCACAGATACTACAACACCAGATGCAGGTTCAGCCGAGAATGATGCAGGAGATGGATCAGAACTCCACCGGGAGTTCGATGAAGAGCGTGGCCGTATGCTTGTGACGTTTTCGACGATCAATAGTGGTTTCTACTAGGGGCGATTCAGACCTGTGGCTTTATGTTTTTGGTATCTTTCTTTTGGATCTTTGCCCGTAGTCGGGTTGTGATGTTATGAATGATGATTTGCTTATGTAATGTATTGTGTGATGTGGCGAGTGTAAGCCAACTATCCTTTTGCATTTTCATCCCTATTTTTACATGAGTCGTGCAAAGATACCAAACTTGAGATCATTCCAGAATGGGCTTATACCTTTAAGTCGTGCCTCGACACGTAGGAGGTATAGTCCCATCCTGGGCATTACAAGTTGGTATTCAGAGCCTTCTTCGACCTAGGATCCCCCACTGATTGATCGAATCGTTGACGGTTGAGTCTAGGCACACACTTGAAAATGTTTTGAGTCCTATATATATATCGGAGAGTAGGATTTGTTTTGCTCCTCATCCCTTTTCACTCTGGTGAGGACTTCTGACGATTACTTATCTCTTCTACTCTAAAAAATTCACTAATTTTTTTAGGATCACGCGAGTATTGTTTGGATTGTTTCGATGTCTTTGTGACGAGAACATTGTTCTCGATGCCTCCTGTCATTTAGGGGTTGTGGCAGTGTCCCGGGGAGTTGAGCTCCGAGGTGTTGTCGTCACAAATATATCGCAGCATTTCTGGAATACTTAAGACGGCCGACATCGAAAACTCTCCTATGAGGTTAGTGGCAAGATAACCCCGACATCACCCAGTACTGGGGAGGTAGTTCGGGAGTATTGCCATAGCTTGTATAGCAGATGCGTTTCGAAGGTCCGAGGTAAACGGTTTCCGGAAATAACTGGTTATGTGTTGAAGGATGGATACAGCTGGATGTCGGATTAGAGTTGAGTGCGCGGTGCTTCCCCTGTATCCCCAACACCTGATTGCATAACTGGGAAATTTCGGAAATTAATAGGTGGGTTCATCTAGTAGCTCGTAGGCATTCTTCCAACGAATGCATGATGTGGAGTTCGGGGTTCTACATTGAGTGAAGTAGTTTTATGGGCGTTGTTCCGATCGGGAGTTGCATCTTAAAGGGTCCTTGGCTATGATGATCCGGGGATTGCAAAACCCTTTTGTAACACGTTCCATGAGCTTTCTGCACGAATATGTGGAATGAAGCTTCTATCTTGTATTTGTTCTATCTGCTCCTTGTTGCTTTTATTTACCTTTTGTTCTCCCAAGTGGCTTCTCGACAAGTTGATGTACCTATGGAATTCATTCGTTTAATTCTCCGTTCGAATGATATTGTGAAGATTATGTTGCAACATATCTATCCGTTGTTTTGATTTGATTCTGGTATTCGAGTTGCTTCGATGTCAAGTGTTGATTCCATACCTTTCCTAAGCGGTGTTCTCATATTTCTATGAGAGTGCTAGTCCTTCTTGATCATCGAGATTGTCAGGTTAAATTCTTTCAACCGGCGTGCTTCTCTTCAAGTTAACCCGATCCTTTCAATTTGTGTAAGACCAATTCTTGGTTTTTCTCAATGGTGTCTGTTTCATTCATCCCAAGTTCTCTTTGTTTTTCCCCACCCTCCCACCCTTTTCTTTATGGAGGCTGAGTCCTTAATCAAGTGTCCTTATATTCATGTGCTGTTTCTTCATTCTTTCGTTCAACTTCATTATCCGGTGATTCCTCAACAAGATGCAACGGAAGTTTCAAGTTATCGTTGTTCCATTCTCATCTTCTTCTCTGGTGGATTTAATTCAAGCTTTGGTGTTCATTATATCCTTCCTATAGTTTCACATGTTTTCCGTGTTAGAATTTCTTATCCAAAGTCTCTCCTGGTTATTCAACTCTCTCCTATTCATATCCGGAGTGTACAAGGTATCTCAGGAGATTCGCGTTTCCATTCTTAATCCGTTCAAGCTTTTTTTGAGGATTGTCATCTTATTCAATCCATGTAATACAACCGGTGCAATATCTCTTAAGCAATATTTTCAACGGTGATTTCTTTTGAGTGGGCCCTAACCCACAGGTCTTTTCCCAGGATCTTACCAGACTCTTCCAATCCTTTCGGAGTTATACTCAAATTCTTTTCAAAGTGTGACGTAAAAATGATTTCCACCAGTCACATGCCTTCACCAAGCTTGTTTTCAATTATTTCCATATTTAGCTCCACCTTCCTCTTGTCATTCGTCCGGAGTATCTCGAATTCTTCATGGCATTTCTCGTCTTCACTCTCAACATTTGAAGATTGGAGAAGAGTTTCTCTTAAATCCTGGCTCGTTCTCTTGAAGATTTGTGGTTCTAGCTTCATGCCTTCCTCATTATTGTTCCGATTGTGAGGAATTCTTTTTATACCCATCCGAAGCTTTCATGATTTCTTTCCATTGTGATCCTCCGAAGGCCATCATTTCAGAAGATTTCCTCGTTCTCAGTTTTCAACTTCGTTCTCCAAATATTCTTCATCGATGCCTCTCCGTTCGTCTCCATATTCTCCGGTGCATCATTCAAGTATTCTTTATTCTGCTCGTGATCCATTCGTTCTTTTGTATCTAAGACTGCCTCATGTATCTTCGTTCATTTTCTAATTCTTCATGGTGGTTTGTTCTCTATCATCACTCGGTTACGATTTTTACGGTGGTTCGTTCAACATTCATTTCCCTTGTCATCATATCAATTAATTCGTTCTTTCTGAAATCCTACCGGTGATTCGTTGAATACTTTCTCAAGTTTGTGCGAGATCTCTCTTTAGTTCTTTCCAACGAGAATAAGTAGTATACCAAATCCTTTAGTTGTCATCAATTTAAATTGGTGAAGGATAAGCATGACATAATTCTTATTCTTGTTTTCCTCAAGGTTATTAATTCCTTTGTTCGGAGTTTGTTCATGATGAATAAATTCTAATCCCAAGTCCTTTCATCTTTTCTTTTCTGGAGTTCAACGTTTCTCGGCCATCTCATCGGAACCTCCATCTAAATCACTGCAAGGCTTCAATCTTATTCTTTTCATCTTTTGCTTCTCATGCTTTCATTTTACCGTAGTTCTCATGGTGGTTCTTCATGATTTAATTCATCCTCGAGGTCTTCGTCAAGATTATTGTTGGAGCTCAAGCATTCTTCATCATGCATTCTGAAGTGCAATTCTTTCTACCTTATCTTTTCAGATGGTGTTATGTCATTCTTGACAAATTCCTTCATTTTCCATGATTCACAAGTTATCAGGAATGACATATTTAATCCCGTCAATTTCTTCGTTGGAGTTATCTTGGGTTGTATTTCACCTAAAGCTTTCCCTAAAGATTGTTGCTATTTATGGTGCTTATAAATGACCCAGTTTCTTCATTTATCCTCCTGCAGAAACAAGTTTTTCATCTTGTCGTTGATCTCAATCCAATCAATTGTTTTCCATTAGTGCCTGGTTGTCACCTCATAATTTTGAGATGTTTTCCATAAGCCCACATCAAGATTATTCTTCTCGTTGTTGAATTTCCAACAATTTTGTTCAATTCATCCCCGTAAGGATGCTCTTTCAAATTCAATTGTGGAGAAGTTGTCCTTTTCTTCTCTGTTCTATTCTTTCAACGATCTAGCTTTTACTCGTTTGTTCCGGAGGCGTTGTGATATTGCTCTTTTTGACCATCATCTCGTTTTTATCAAGACCATATTCTTACCTTGCTTGTCTTTTAACCGGAGTGTTGTGTCCTCCATTCTAGTTCTCTCATCTTATCAAGTTTTAACTCTATTTTAACCGGAGTGCTATCTGAAATCTTTCTTACCCCTTATGCCATTCTTTCAATTGTTTCGGAGGCAATATGTTGTTCATTTCAGCAAGTATCATCCCAACTTGGCAAGTTCTTGTTCATTTCCTTCCATTTTCAGACGGAGTGTTGTCCGAATTCTGTCATTCTTTTTCCTTGGCTATACCGTTGCAGTTTCTTATTCTTTTGGTTCGTAAGCTCTTGTCTCATGTCTTTCAACCTACAAGGTTCTCATAATGTCCCTTGTTCCTCCTTGTAATGGAGTGCTCTTAACTTCGTTCATCTCTGCTATATTCTTTCCTTCAAGATTGTTCAACCTCTCAAGGTTCTTTGGTTTCACTCGTTTGTCGAAGAAGCAACTTTGTTTTACCTCTTCTTTTCCGTTTTTATCCGGTGCCATCTCCAGGATCTCGGGTCGAGATCCTCTGTTAGTGTGGGAGAGTTGTGACGCCCCAAGACCGATGCGCCAGGTGTCAGCCAGTTATTCATCATCGTTGCCATGTCATTTGCTTGCGTGTTGCACTTTGTCATGTCATCATGTGTATTTCATCAGCATGTTTTCAAAACTTGCATTCGTTCGGGTTCCCCAGTTCTCTCTGTTGTCTGTTCTGAGTCCAGACACACTCGCACGCGCCCGCGGCACCTCTGAATATTTATTTTACAAGTGGCCCGAAAATGTTCTCGGAATGGGTTGAAACTTGGCGTGCGGTCTTATTATAGCTTAGGTAGACCGCCTGTCAAATTTCGTCGCATTCGGAGTTCGTTTGATAGCCCAACCGTTAAACTTATAGCGGCACTATAGCCGGATAAACGTCGGACGTTTTAGTGCTCTGAGACCTGTTGCCGGGCTGCCATCTCTCTCTCTCTCTTCTCAGCCTCACATTCTACACAGCCCAGTTTTACCCCCTCGACTGCACGCCCGAAACATCCCCGGACTCGAACCGGTCTCTCGTTACCGATGGGTCCGGATCATCCCCAAACATCCCTAAAATATCATCGATTCTTTATTTGGTTTCCCTACCTATTTATTCTCGTCTGTCCGATTTCGATTGGAGGGACTAGATAGCCCCTATTTTACCCACATGCTATATATATAGAGTCAAAACCCTAAAAACTAGGGATCCTGTCCCATCCATCTCCTCATCCCCGCAGCCGCCGCCACTCCTGTCCCATCTTCCTCGGGATCCCCTCCTCCTTGCAATCCCCATCGAGCCAACCAGCTCCTCCCGATCCAAATCCCCTCGACCAACCCGTTCGCTCTCTTCGTCGACCTGGGAGACGAGCTCCTCCCCTCGACCCCGCCGTCCATCGCGCCACCGGAGCCTCGAGTCACCGCACCATCGTCCTTCGGCCCTGCAGCCGCGAGCTCCAGCTCCTCGTCCTGTGCCCGCAGCAGCCACCGTCCTGCCTCCCGCTCCTCCACCCTGTTTTCCCTCACGCCTCCTCCTCTCCGTTCCTTTTCCCCTCTCTCTCATGTCTCTGCCTGTCTCACAGGGAACCGCCATGGCCGACGGCCCGATGGCTTCTCGCCCCTCGTTGGTTACCCCAAGTGGAAGGTTGAGATGTAGCGTAGCGGCAAATTTCCCTTGGCAAAGATACCAAGGATCGAATCCCGTGAGACTCCGAGGGTCGACAAGTAGGTGTCAACGGCGCCAGAAACATAGCGGTTGACAGGACCTGCACACAGATACAGATAACTTTGCTCCCAACGAGTACAGAGAGGTTGTCAATCCCTCCGGCCTTGTTGTTTACAAAGGATCAAACACAAGAGATAATAATGATAGCTATGACTTCAACTAGGAAATAAAAACAGGAAGTAAATAGAAGGTGTGATCAGTGGTGGTAATATGGACCGGGGTCCCATGATGCTCACTAGTGATGTCTCTCTCCCAAAAGACGATAAAACAGCAAAGCGAGGTAAACAAATTACAGATGGGCAATTGACAGGATTATGTGCGCAAACCAATGCTAACTATGCTGCAAAGAAAGGTAGAGGCTCAAAAGCATGGGCGGTACGCCAAGGCAAGTAGACCAAAATCCATCTGCATCTACTACTAATCATCCA
The DNA here is from genome assembly GCA_902687465.1 of Secale cereale. NCBI lineage: Eukaryota > Viridiplantae > Streptophyta > Magnoliopsida > Poales > Poaceae > Secale > Secale cereale. Next base: position 489,247,717 of record LR738712.1, read on the forward strand.
CCTTGAGATATCTATCCAGAACATCTCGCTGGTATTAAGTTGCGAATCCCACCCAAAGTGTAAACTCAAAGCAACAGACAACTGCATTAAAAGAACTTTGCGTAAAGTAAACAATCCTTGCACCCGCAAGTACAAGCACCGTTGTTTTCCCCCTTGTGGCAACAACACATCCCCTAGACTCATGTTTCTATCACTCAAGCTAGTCATAAGGGGGCATGAACCCACAATCAAGCATAACGCTCCCTCTTGGAGTTACTACCTACTACTTGGCCAAAGCAATAAACAGCAACGGAGAACATGCAAGAATTACTCAAGAACAAAGATATAAAAGAGGTGAATCAAATGTATTACTCAAACACAATCTGGACATAATCTCATAATCCATCAAATCCCAGCAAACTCAGCAGAGCAACAACAGAAAGATTACATATGTGCCTCGATCATGTAGGGCAGCTCACGAGGTCTAAACCATGAAGAGCAAAGAGGGGAGGAGAACATCACATAGCTACTGATCATGGGCCCATGGTCCAAGGTGGACTACTCACGACTCATCCGGGAAGCGTCCATGGTGGTGGAGAAGCTCCCGGTGGTGGTTCTCCCCTCCGGCAGGGTGTCGGGAAGAGTTCTCCTGATGCTCCCGATCTTGGAAGCGCTGCGGCGGCGGAACAGAGGCGAGATCGCGAAAAAGGGTTCCGTCCTCGAGGGTTTCGGGACGAGAGGAATATATATGCGAAGGAGGGCAACCAGAGGCGGAGCAGGGGCCCCAGGTGCCCCCCTGGCGCGGCCAGGGGTGGGGCCGCGCCAGGTGGCCGCCTGGGCCCCCTCGCTCCCCTCTGGCCCCGCTTTGGTTATTCGCGAAGCTTCGTGTACGCTGATTTTCCTGTATTTTTCCCGGAATTTTTGGGCACTTTTAATATGGGGGAAACCTGAAATAGAAAAACAGCAGAAAACAGGAACTGGCACTGTGGTGCACTGAGTTAATAGGTTAGTCCAAATATGATCAAAAGTGTATGGAAGTGCATCAATATCATAGCAATATCACACAAAAGAAGCATGGAGCAAGCAGAATTATAGATACGTTTTGGGCGTATCAACATCCCCAAGCTTAATTCCTGCTCGTCCTCGAGTAGGTAAATGATAACAAGCATAATTTCTGTGGTGACATGCTATCAACCATATAAGAACTTTTAAGTAAAGCAATCAAGGCATGTAATTCAATTCAAGTCATAACAAGCAAGAGTCTATATTAGCATTGTAACAAGCAACATAAGAACATAAAGGTGCAAGAGCTCTCGCTGTCCGTGACTCGAATGTCTCCAAATGGTGTTTGCGTGCAAGAAAGGGGATAGGGATATACGAGAGAGTAAAACATAGTTTTTGTATTGTTGAGAACTTAATCTACTAAAGTTTCACACTTGGTCTTCTTTGGAATCTTATCTTGACTCATCCCTAGACCACCAGTCAGGTACAAGTCAAAATGATCCACTCCCTTTCGATATTTTGAGCACTCATGCAATGGATGAGCGTAAGCAAGAAAGTTGACACTTAGGATGGCAAAGAGAGAAAAATGATGAAGGGGGAAGACAAAAAAGGTGTGAAAGGCTCACATCAATGAGGACAATCATAGGCGAGAGAAATCCAAATGATAGATATAATGTGAGGAGTAGGGATTGCCATGCAACGGATGCACATATGAGCTAAGGTAAGCTCTCCAATGGAACTAGTGGGGGTGCATCCAACTTGCTTGCTCAAGAAGACCTAGAGCTCTTTTGAGGAGGCTCATCATTGGAATATACAAGCCAAGTTCTATAGTGTGAAGGTCTCCACGTAGCTATATGCATGAATGATAATCTCTATGGAGTACAAGGTATAAGATGGAGTACGAGTGTGGATCTCTCAAAAGGAATAGTAGTGTGCCCCCTTCTCTCTTTTTATTTCTTTTTTCTCTTTTTTTCTATTTTTGTGTGTGGCCTCAATGGCTCTTTCTATTTAACTCTCATTTGTCCTCTTTGGGATCTTTTGATTTTGTCCTCTTTGGGATCTTTTGATTTTGTCCTCTTTGGGATCTTTTCCTCACTTTAGGGGCAACACTCTATGTATTACAAGAAGTATAGAAGATCTTTCACACTTTACAAAAGTACTCAACATAAAGAAAATGAAACTATCATGATGTATGCAAATGTATGCCTCTGCCAGTCTAGCAGGATATGCAATGATACTAGCGCGTCATGTAGCAATGATTAGGGCAAGGCCCAACTAGCATGCGGCTCATCGATCAAGCAAAAAGCATGTATGACATGAAGATCAAGTCATGAGAAGATGGATGTTGCATGGCAATGTATCTCGGAAAGGCTATGGAAATGCCTTGATAGGTAGGTATGGTGGCTGTTTTGAGGAAGGATATAATGAGGCTTATGATGACAGAGCGTATCGTGCCAAGGATTTGGATGCACCGGCGAAGTATGCGCCAACCCTCGAGGTGAGAAAGGGCAATGCACGGTACCGAAGAGGCTAGAAAAATATGGCTAGGTGGAAGTATCAACTTTCGAATACTCACATTAGTCCGAAGAACTCATGCACTTATTATCGGTAACTCTCAATCTAATTAGGAGGTTCACAAAGAGACAAGCACCCCGAGGAGGAGTGTATGGGGGTTTGGTTATCCTTGCGCATCCTCGACTCATGGTACGTGAGTGTACTCTAATATTCGATCCCTCCAAAGATTAGTGATCCATCTAGTAGCTAAAGTTCTCAACTATTTTGTAGGTTTTCGAAAATAAACACGGATTGCCCAAAATACGACATCTATCACTAATAAGCTAAAGCTCTTGACACCAAAAGTTCAGACATTACTCATGGCAATACCTCAAAACTATTGCAAGTTACTACTAAAATTAAATAGCAACCTCAATTACCTACTTTAAGTTAAGACACACAACTCAGTGCAACAGGCAAACTCTCTTAACAAGATAAACATGAAAACTCAAGAGAGTTCAGCAACCAACTAAACAAAAGCTCTTTAAAAAAGAAAAGCATGCAAACTAAGAGCTAAACATGACAGCAGCTATGGAAAGACAAAGAACACACAGAGCAAAGATAAGCATGAAAATCCTATGTTGTGTTCTAGGTTGAAGTGGAGCGTGTTTCTCTCCCACACAAAGAAAGCTGGGTTCTAACTTGTTATGAATAGCAAGCAAAGCTAAAGAAAACTAAAAAGGAAACTAAGCGCGAGACGCTCCAAGCATAGCACATAACGCATGAAGTGATAAGAATATAGTGGAACGAAAGACGAACTGATAATTGTTGATGGAGAAGGGGATGCATGGGGGCATCCCCAAGCTTAGACGCTTGAGTCTTCTTGAATATTTCTTGGGGGTGCACGGGGGCATCCCCAAGCTTGAGCGTTTGACCCTCCTGAATCTTCTTTTATCATCTTCCCTCGCACACTTGAAAACTCCCTTCATACATAACTCATCATAATCTGATTAGCGAGGTTAGTACCCACAATAAAATAATTTTTCCCTACTGGAAATAAAGATAATCTTGAAGAGCTACTGTTTCTCAAGAATGCCAAAAGGTTTTTGCAAAGAAAAAGCAAGCTCAAGGTTTGCAAAACGAAGAAAAGGCAAAACAGGACAAAATCTGTGAAAAACAGACCAGCAGGTAGTAAATGATTTTTTCGGGGCACTTCTGCAACTCAAATCAAAAAACTCAGAACAGACGCTCGAAAGCCAATTGTATAGAGCACGCTGTAAAAAAAATTCATATCAAAAAGATGATCTGGTGATTTTATTCGAATTTTTCTGTCCAAGGACATAACCTGTTTTCTGGACAGCACGTCATAACTTTTGAACTTTCTTGCAATCGGAGGCTAAACTTGGCACAAAGCTGAAAAGAAAACATACAATGATGATGCTACCGTAGTAACAAACATCAAGACACAACAAAAGCAAAAATAAAACCTAATTCGTTGTGGGTTGCCTCCCAAAAGCGCTTTCTTTTATGCCTTTAAGCTAGGCATGATGCAAAAAGAGAAGATCAAGTTTTATCAAGAGTAAGAGAATAGCTAGCCCGTGTAACGGACTCAAAAGGCAACTTAATCTTCTTTCTAGGGAAGTGTTCCATCCCTTTCTTGAGTGGGAATTGGAATTTTATATTCCCCTCTTTCATGTCAATGATAGCACCAACGGTGCGAAGAAAAGGACGTCCCAAAATAATTGGACAAGAAGGTTCACATTCAATATCCATAATAGTAAAATCAACGGGAATATAATTGTCATTGACAATCATAAGAACATCGTCGATCTTCCCCAAAGGTTTCTTTACCGAAGAATCAACAAGACGAACACGAAAAGAACAAGGATCAAAAGTTTTCAATTCAAGCATATCATACATTCTTTTGGGCATAATGGAGGTACTAGCTCCAACATCACATAAAGCATAGCAAGAGAAGTTATTCAACTTATTTTTAATCATAGGATCCCAACTATCTTCTAGATTTTTAGGTATGGAGGCTTCTACCCTAAGCTTCTCCTCCCTAGCTTTGATAAGAGCATTAGTGATATGCTCCGTGAAGGCAAGATTAAGTGTGCTAGTGTGGGGATCTCTAGACATCTTGTGAAGAAAACCAATAACTTCAGAAAGGGTGCAATTATCAAAATCAAGGTCACTACTATCAAGTAAAGTGGTAGTGGTGTCCTTTAGGCTCACTTGTTTGGTAGCTTCTATGGTCATAGGAGTTTCTTCTTCTACGGTTGAGGTCATAGCATCACCATTAATAGGTCCAATGGGACTAGGAGTGCATTGGGTGCTAAGAGTTTGGATATCCTCAACAACTTGGATAGTAGCAACAGTGTGGTGGGTAGGAAGGCTCTTAATTCTATCTTCTTCCTCCTTTTCTCTAGCCCATCTCTCTTTAAGTTTAGCCATCATCCTAATGTTTTCATTATTTTGCACTTGAATAGCATTCATAGGAGTGGTCTTCCTCTCCTCAAGAGGAGAAGTTCTAATTTTAAGCAACTCTACCTCATGGGCTAAATTGTCTACCTTCGAAGAGAGATTATCTAGTTTGTCTAGTTTTTCTTCTACACTCTTATTGAAGGCCTTTTGGGCAGTGATGAAGTCTTTAAGCATAATCTCTAGTTCAAAAGTGGAGTTCTTGGTGCTAGGATAAGCATTGTTGTTACCATAGGAATTAGAGGGAAACGGTCTAGGGTTGCTACCAAAATTACTCCTTTAAGCATTGTTATTAAAATTGTTTCTAGAGATAAAGTTCACATCTACTTGATCTTGAGCAATCAAAGAATTTAAAGGAACATCATGAGGATCAATAGAAGATTGCTTGGAAATTAGAGACATGATCAAGTCAACTTTTTCATTTAGGGAGGAAATCTCCTCGACAGAGTTTACCTTCCTACCTGTTGGAGTGCGTTCGGTGTGCCATTGGGAATAATTGGTCATCATCTCGTCGAGAAGCTTCATGGCAGCACCAAGTGTAGTTGACATAAAGGTTCCTCCCGCGGCCGAATCTAACAAGTTCTGCGAGGTAAAGTTCAAGCCTGCATAAAAAGTTTGGATAACCATCCAAGTAGTCAAACCATGAGTAGGGCAGTTCTTGACAAGAGATTTCATGCGTTCCCAAGCTTGGGCAGCATGTTCATTATCCAATTGTTTAAAATTCATTATGTTACTCCTTAATTAGATAATTTTAGCAGGGGGATAGTACTTCCCAATAAAGGCATCCTTGCACTTGTCCCAAGAATCTATACTATTCCTAGGCAAGGATTGAAACCAGATTTTAGCTCCTCCTCTCAAGGAGAAAGGAAAAAGGTTAAGCTTAACAATATCACCATCTATTTCTGTGTACTTTTGCATATCACAGAGCTCAACAAAATTATTTAAGTGCAAAGCAGCATCATCTCCAGCACCGGAGAATTGATCTTTCATAACTAGGTTCAGTAAAGCAGGTTTAATCTCATAAGAAGGTGCTGAAGTGGCAGGTGTAGCAATAGGCGTGCAGATAAAGTCATCGTTGTTATGACTAGTGAAGTCACACAACTTGGCGTTCTCGGTGGAACCCATAGCAGCAGCAAGCAAGATAACTATTTTTGTGATTTTTGGCAAGGGACACTAAAGCAAAAACTGAAAGGTAAACTAACAAGGCTAAAAAGCAAAGATAAAAGATAGCGTGCAACTCCCCTATCTTGAAGAGTGGAGTCCCCGACAACGGCGCCAGAAACTTGCTTGATGGCTTCTCGCCCCTCGTTGGTTACCCCAAGTGGAAGGTTGAGATGTAGCGTAGCGGCAAATTTCCCTTGGCAAAGATACCAAGGATCGAATCCCGTGAGACTCCGAGGGTCGACAAGTAGGTGTCAACGGCGCCAGAAACTTAGCGGTTGACAGGACCTGCACACAGATACAGATAACTTTGCTCCCAACGAGTACAGAGAGGTTGTCAATCCCTCCGGCCTTGTTGTTTACAAAGGATCAAACACAAGAGATAATAATGATAGCTATGACTGCAACTAGGAAATAAAAACAGGAAGTAAATAGAAGGTGTGATCAACGGTGGTAATATGGACCGGGGTCCCATGATGTTCACTAGTGATGTCTCTCTCCCAAAAGACGATAAAACAGCAAAGCGAGGTAAACAAATTACAGCTGGGCAATTGATAGGATTATGTGCGCAAACCAATGTTAACTATGCTGCAAAGAAAGGTAGAGGCTCAAAAGCATGGGCGGTACGCCAAGGCAAGTAGACCGAAATCCATCTGCATCTACTACTAATCATCCACCTTGAGATATCTATCCAGAACATCTAGCTGGTATTAAGTTGCGAATCCCACCCAAAGTGTAAACTCAAAGCAACAGACAACTGCATTAAAAGAACTTTGCATAAAGTAAACAATCCTTGCACCCGCAAGTACAAGCACCGTTGTTTTCCCCCTTGTGGCAACAGCACATCCCCTAGACTCATGTTTCTGTCACTCAAGCTAGTCATCAGGGGGCATGAACCCACAATCAAGCATAACGCTCCCTCTTGGAGTTACTACCTACTACTTGGCCAAAGCAATAAACAGCAACGGAGAACATGCAAGAATTACTCAAGAACAAAGATATAAAAGAGGTGAATCAAATATATTACTCAAACACAATCTGAACATAATCTCATAATCCATCAGATCCCAGCAAACTCAGCAGAGCAACAGCAGAAAGATTACATATGTGCCTCGATCATGTAGGGCAGCTCACGAGGTCTAAACCATGAAGAGCAAAGAGGGGAGGAGAACATCACATAGCTACTGATCATGGACCCATGGTCCAAGGTGGACTACTCACGACTCATCCGGGAAGCATCCATGGTGGTGGAGAAGCTCCCGGTGGTGGTTCTCCCCTCCGACAAGGTGCCGGGAAGAGTTCTCCTGATGCTCCCGATCTTGGAAGCGCTGCGGCGACGGAACAGAGGCGAGATCACGAAAAAGGGTTCCGTCCTCGAGGGTTTCGGGACGAGAGGAATATATATGCGAAGGGGGGCAACCAGAGGCGGAGCAGGGGCCCCAGGCGCCCCCCTGGCGCGGCCAGAGGTGGGGCCGCGCCAGGTGGCCGCCTGGGCCCCCCTGGCTCCCCTCTGGCCCCGCTTTGGTTATTCGCGAAGCTTCCTGTACGCTGATTTTTCCTGTATTTTTCCCGGAATTTTTGGGGCACTTTTAATATGGGGGAAACCTGAAATAGAAAAACAGCAGAAAATAGGAACTGGCACTGTGGTGCACTGAGTTAATAGGTTAGTCCAAATATGATCAAAAGTGTATGGAAGTGCATCAATATCATAGCAATATCACACAAAAGAAGCATGGAGCAAGCAGAAATTATAGATACGTTTTGGGCGTATCACGGCCTCCTCAAGCCTCGTCGCCGCCGGGAAGAGTTCTCCTGCGCTTGGATCCGGACGCCACCGAGCTCCCGCGTCGGTGCCCAAGATCCCGCCACCCTTCGCGCCCCTTCATCGGAGCTCTGCTCCATCCGCTGCGATGCCCGGCTCCTACCTGTGCATCGAGCAGAGGAGGATGGCGCCTCTGCTTCGAGCCGTCGAGCGCCCGATCCGCATCGCCCGCAACCTGCTTCGCCCGCTCGCCCGACTCCACCGCGCACAGGACCAGCGCCCTCTTGGGCCTCACCTCTTCGATCGGACCAGCAGCGCCAGCGCCAACCGCATCGCCAGCCAGCGCCAGGCCGAGCGCGTCCCTGCGGCCTGCCTCTCCTCTCCGATCGGGCCAAGGCCCACTGGGTGAGGCCACCCCCAGCGCGCCCTTCCTTTTTTTGTTTTTCCTCTTGTTGGCCCAGTCCGCTTCAGATGTGGCCCGTGTTTTTTTTTCAGATCTGCGAATTTAGCTTTTTATCTAGAAAACTACAGTTTTACAGTTTAGCCCTCAAACTTCATGCATATAATAACTTCACAACTGTGCATCATATGCAAGAACTTGATATATGAAAAATGCTTAGAATTTTGTGTAGATTCATAATATGCCACTTTCACCCCTGTTAAAAATGCTAGACTTGCTGTTTTCATTAATTTGTGTAAATAACTTGCTAAAATGGTTTATTTCATAACTAAATAACCGTAGCTCGGTTTTTAATAAACTTTATATGTAAATGGGGTGGAAAAATGTGTAGAATAACATGATGCACTTTGTTTTGCTGTTTAACAACATTAAAATGGTGTAATAGGTAGAACAATACCAAATTCATAATATGGACAAGGGGATTTTCCGAAATTGTTGTTTGTCATTCCGGCCTCATTTAAACTTGTCTAGATAGGTAGTTTGTTTTTGCTTCACCTCTTGCCATGTTAACGAACATTTAATCTTGTCCTGTAAATAAACGGGAGTCAACTAAATATATAAACTGTGGTGTTTCGTCAATATGCAACTCGTTGCATATTGAGCTCCACTTAACTTGTAGTTTTGTTTGTGCTTGCTACCTTGCCATGTTTTGCTTCCTGTATAGACTTGTAGTGCATCCTATATAGAACTCTCTTGCATCATACTTGGTTAAGCATATTGTCATGTCTCGTGTGGTGTGTTTACCGTGTTACTTGCTTCTTCTCGTTAGTGCTTGTTCCGTTGCGTTCGTGAGGATTCGTTCGTCTACCCATGGTTCTTCTTCAAGGCTTCTTCTTCGTCTTCTTCATGGACTTGTTCTTCTTCCTTGCGGAATCTCAGGCAAGATGACCATACCCTTGGATACCTTTACTATCATTGCCATGCTTATTGTCTCGATGCTATCGTTACATGTCGCGCTACCTATCTTTATTGTCAGCCCCTCTCCTTGTTGCCATGAAACCTCTAACCTTTGAAACCTTCCTAGCAAAACCATTGTTTGGCTATGTTACCCGCTTGCTCAGCCCCTCTTATAGCGTTGTTAGCTGCAGGTGAAGATGAAGATCGTTCCAGGTGGGAACTTGTTGTTGGAATATCACAATATCTATTATTATTATTAACACACCTATATACTGGGCATGGGTGGAAGTCTTGGCCTTTTGCTCGGTGTTTTGTTCCACTCATGCCACCTTAGGCACCGATAAACCGGCATTATGTTCCTTGATTTTGCGTTCCTTACACGGTTGGGTATATGGGGACCCCTTGACACTTAGTCTTTGAATAAAACTCCTCCAGCAAGGCCCAACATTGGTTTTAATTTGCTCATAATAACAACTTAATTAATTAATTAATTAATTGCATAGGGGGTCATGTCCCCGGGTTCTTAATTCTACATAACAGGGGGGG
>LR738712.1:489257667-489313148 GCA_902687465.1 Secale cereale
GGGGGGGGCAGTGCTGATGGTGTTGGTCCCAAATGGGGAGCCTACGGGGCCACCTCGGGGAAACTCGAGGGCTGGTTTTACCTGTAGCATCACCCATCCGGACGTGGCCTGAGACGAGATACGCGCGGCTGCTATCAGGGTGTCGGCACGCCGGGAGGTCTTGCTGGACTTGTTTTACCCTTTTGAAATGTCTTGTGCACCGGGATGCCGAGCCTGATCGGATTTCCCTAAGATAAGGGGTGATGATATTATATTTATCACTTCAGCTGATCGTGAGAGCTTGTGATGGTCTAAGTTGGACACCCCTGCAGGGTTATGATCTTTCGAAAGCCGTGCCTGCGGTTATGTGGCAGATTGGAATTTGTTAATGTCCGGTTGTAGAAAACTTGACAGAGGATCCGAAGTAAAACACACAATTGTGTGAGTAACCGTGACTGTCTCTTTTCATTTTGAGAAGAGAACACGGTGGGGTTATGTTTGACTCGTAGGTAGTTCAGGATCTTTAGCGGTCACTACTAGTTTGCGACCATTTGCGTAGATGCTCATCTTATTCTTGTACTCGTAAGCTAGCCACCATATTATGCTTAGCCGCTGCTGCAACCTCACCACTTTACCTCTTCCTACCCATAAAGCTTTGCTAGTATTGATACCCATGGTTATGGGATTGCTGAGTCCTCGTGGCTCACAGATACTACAACGCCAGATGCAGGTACAGCCGAGAATGATGCAGGAGATGGATCAGAACTCCACCGGGAGTTTGATGAAGAGCATGGCCGTATGCTTGTGACGTTTTCGACGATCAGTAGTGGTTTCTACTAGGGGCGATTCGGACCCGTGGCTTTATGTTTTTGGTATCTTTCTTTTGAATCTTCGCCCGTAGTCGGGTTGTGATGTTATGAATGATGATTTGCTTATGTAATGTATTGTGTGATGTGGCGAGTGTAAGCCAACTATCCTTTTGCATTTTCATCCCTATTTTTACATGAGTCGTGCAAAGATACCAAACTTGAGATCATTCCAGAATGGGCTTATACCTTTAAGTCGTGCCTCGACACGTAGGAGGTATAGTCCCATCCTAGGCATTACAATATCACATCACAACATGCCCTACAAAAACAAGTTAGACATCCTCTACTTTGTTGTTGCAAGTTTTACGTGGCTGCTACAGGCTTAGCAAGAACCGTTCTTACCTACGCATACTAAACCACAATGATTTTTTGTCAAGTGTGTTGTTTTAATCTTTACAAGGACCGGTCGTAGTCACACTCGATTCAACTAAAGTGAGAGAGATAGACACCCGCCGGTCACCTTTAAGCAACGAGTGCTCGTAACGGTGAAACCAGTCTCGCGTAAGCGTACGCGTAATGTCGGTCTGGGCCGTTTCATCTCACAATCCCGCCGAATCAAAGTATGACATGCTGGTAAGCAGTATGACTATTATCGCCCACAAATCATTGTGTTCTACTTGTGCATATCATCTATGCATAGACCTGGCTCATGATGCCACTGTTGGGGAACGCAGTATTTAAAAAAAATTCCTACGATCACGCAAGATCTATCTAGGAGAAGCATAGCAATGAGCGGGGAGAGTGTGTCCACGTACCCTCGTAGAACGAAAGAGAAAGCGTTTAGTAACGTGGTTGATGCAGTCAAACATCTTTGCGATCCAACCGATCCAAGCACCGAACGTACGGCATCGCCGCGTTTAGTACACGTTCAGCTCGATGAAGTCCCACGAACTCTTGATCCAGTTGAGGTCAAGGGAGAGTTTCGTCAGCACGACGGTGTGGTGGCGGTGGTGATGATGTTACTGGCGCAAGGCTTCGCGTAAGCACTACGGCGATATGACCGAGGTGTGTAACTGTGGAGCGGGACACCGCACACGGCTAAAAAATCTTGTGTGTCTATGGGGTGCCCCCTCCCCACGTATATAAAGGAGGGAGGGAGGAGGAGGCCAGCCCTAGGAGGGGCACGCCAAGGGAGTAGGATTCCTACTCCTAGTAGGAGTAGGTTTTCTCCTTTCCTAGTCCAACTAGGAGAAGGGGGAAAGGAGGAGGAGGGGAGAAGGAAGGGAGAAGGGGGTCGCGCCCCAAACCCCTTGTCCAATTCGGACTGGGCTTGGGAGGGGCGCGTGTCACCTCCTAGCTGCTGCCTCTCCTTCCCACTAAGGCCCATTAAGGCCCATTGACTCCCCGGACGAATTCCCGTAACTCCCCGGTACTCCGAAAAATACCCGAATCACTCGAAACCTTTCGGATGTCCGAATATAGCCTTCCAATATATGAATCTTTACCTCTCAACCATTTTGAGACTCCTCGTCATGTCCATGATATCATTTGGGACTCCGAACAAACTTCGGTCATCAAATCACATAACTCATAATACAAATCGTCATCGAACATTAAGAGTGTGGACCCTACGGGTTCGATAACTATGTAGACATGATCGAGACTCATCTCCGGTTAATAACCAATAATGGAACCTGGATGCTCATATTGGTTCCTACATATTCTACGAAAATCTTTATCGGTCAAACTGCATTACAACATACATTGTTCCCTTTGTCATCGGTATGTTACTTGCCCGAGATTTGATCGTTGGTATCATCATACCTAGTTCAATCTCACCATCGACAAGTCTCTTTACTCGTTCCGTAATACATCATCTCGTGACTAACTCATTAGTCGTTTGCTTGCAAGGCTTATTACGATGTGTATTACCGAGAGGGCCCAGAGATACCTCTTCGACACTCGGAGTGACAAATCCTAATCTTGATCTATGCCAACACCACAAACACTTTCAGAAACACCTGTAGAGCATCTTTATAATCACCCAGTCATGTTGTGACATTTGATAGCACACAAGGTGTTCCTCCGGTATTCGGGAGTTGCATAATCTCATAGTCAGAGGAACATGTATAAGTCATTAAGAAAGCAATAGCAAGAAAACTAAACGTTCATTATGCTAAGCTAACGGATGGGTCTTGACCATCACATCATTCTCCTAATGATGTGATCTCGTTCATCAAATGACAACACATGTCTATGGTTAGGAAACTTAACCATATTTGATTAACGAGCTAGTCTAGTAGAGGCATACTAGGGACACTCTGTTTTGTCTATGTATTCACACATGTATCAAGTTTCCGCTTAATACAATTCTAGCATGAATAAAAGACATTTATCATGATATATAAGGAAATATAAATAACAACTTTATTATTGCCTCTAGGGCATATTTCCTTCATTCATCACAATAAGCCGCCAACGGTGTAACCCGGTCCCTCCTGGGCGGGTCACACCCCGGAGTTATGTCCCCAACATTAGGCCCCAGGTTGATTTGAACTTGTTCACATCAATCTTCAATTTTTAATTAACAGCTCGCACCATTATTGACATCTTATGCAGATCACCATAACCCACCATGACATCATGCAAACAGAAACATCATAACCCGCCATGACGTCAGGCGTATTAATTCCGCAGAAAACCCAAAATATTTTCAACGGATCCTTATCTTAATGAACCTCCCGAAAATCGAGGCGCCTGCATTGTTAATATATTCATTTTTCCTCCTTGATTCCCGCGCATGCTATTTTATCACCTCCTTATAAATAGGGACATGGGCCCCTCCTTTTCACTTTTTACCCCTGCTTCTACCTCTTCTTCTTCCTCCTCGCGACAGCACCGTGGCCCGAGCTATGCCGCTGCCGCCCTCCTCTAGCGACGTCAACACCGACCGCTACATCAACCTGAACGAACCCAGAGAACTGCGGCGCACTCCCGCTCCCCATCTCCATTATCAGATACCACTTCTTGGTCTTTCAGATCTGCATTAGGTCACCAGCTTTTCGCGAGTTCGTCATCGTTCATCACCATCGTCCGTAGTTCATTTGCCTTATTATTCAGTCGAGCCCAGATGTGATGGCAAAGTCATATTTTAGTCGCTTTAATACTGGCCATGGATTATAGATCCATTACTTTCTGTTGAAATTTATCTCCAACACAGCAGTTCGTCCAATTTACTTTAGGGCTAGTATTTTTCTTCTGTTCTTGAACTACCGTAGATCCAATACCATAGATCTGATGTGTGAAACCTGTTTGTTCAGCACAAACATAGATCTGTAAATACATGTTGATATGTCTCCAATGTATCTATAAATTTTGATTGTTCCATGCTGTTATATTATCATTCTTGGATGTTTTATAATCATTTTATATTATTTTTTGGTACTAACCTATTGACATAGTGCCAAGTGCCAGTTGATGTTTTCTGCATGTTTTTTACATCGGAGGAAATCAATACCAAACGGAGTCCAAACGCAGCGAAACTTTTTGTGGATTTTGTTGGACCACAAGACATCCAGTGGGCCTGAGAAGCGCATTGGGGGGGGGGTGCTCCTAGGGGAGAACAACCCACCAGGGCACGCCCTGGTGGGTTGTGCCCACCTCTGGTGCCCCGGACAACCTCTTTGCTCTATAAATACCTAAATATTTCAGAAACCCTAGGAGAGTCGCCGAAAATCAATTCTAGCCACCGCAGAGTCCAGAACCACCAGATCCATTCTAGACACCATCACTGAGGGGTTCACTACTTCCATTGATGCCTCTCCGATGATGCGTGAGTAGTTCTTTGTAGACATTCGGGTCCGTAGTTAGTAGCTAGATGGCTTCGTCTCTCTCTTTTGATTATCAATACAATGGTCTCTTGGAGATCCATATGATGTAACTCCTTTTGCGGTGTGTTTGTTGGGATTCGATGAACTTTGAGTTTATGATCAGATCTATCTTTTTATATCCATGAAAGTTATTTGAGTCTTCTTTGATCTCTTATATGCATGATTGCTTATTGCCTCGTATTTCTTCTCCGATATTTGGATTTTGTTTGGCCAACTTGATCTATTTATCTTGCAATGGGAAGAGGTGCTTTGTAGTGCGTTCGATTTTACGGTGCTTGATCCCAGTGACAGAAGGGGAACCGGCACGTATGTATCATTGCTACTAAGGATAAAATGATGGGGGTCTATTTCTACATAATTATATCTTGTCTACATCATGTCATCGTTCTTATTGCATTACTCCATTTTTCCTTGAATTTAATACACTAGATGCATGCTGGATAGCGGTCGATGTGTGGAGTAATAATAGTAGATGTAGGTAGGAGTCGGTCTACTAATCTCGGACGTGATGCCTATATAATGATCATTGCCTGGATATCGTCATGATTATTTGAAGTTCTATGAATTGCCCAACAATAATTAGTTCACCCACCGTTTGCTATTTTCTCGAGAGAAGCCACTAGTGAAACCTACGGCCCCGGGTCTCTTTCTTACATTATTTGCCTTTGCGATCTACTTTTCCTTTGCTTGTATTTTCAGATCTATTAAACCAAAAATACAAAATACCTTGCTGCAATTTATCTTATTTGGCGTTCAATCTATCTATATTTATAACTTTCTCACACCCGTTTGCCTATCTCTAGGTGCCGTTACCCGAAAGGGATTGACAACCCCTTTTACACATCAGGTCGCGAGTATTTGTTATTTGTGTGTAGGTGCCGTTTACGTTGTGTTGCTTGGTTCTCCTACTGGTTCGATAACCTTGGTCTCATCACTGAGGGAAATACCTACCATTGCTGTGCTGCATCATCCCTTTCTCTTTGGGGAAATACCGACGTAGTTCTAGCAAGCATCAAAAGAAATTTCTGGCGCCGTTGCCGGGGAGACATCATCAACATCTACCAGGTTCCTAATCACAAATCTCATCTCCTCGCAATTTACATTATTTGCCATTTTCCTCTCGTTTTCATCTCCCCCACTTCCCAAAAAATTGTCGTTTTATTCGCCCTCTTTTTCGTTCACCGTTTTCTTGTCAGATCTATCTTTTTGCTTGCAATCTTGTTTGCTATGTCTGCTTGTGTTTCCATGTGCCTTCTATTTTCTTGCATCTTTTCTTGCTAAAAATCTATTGATATGGATCCGCATCCACTTGCGAATCTTTTCAAAAGACCCGATTATGTTGAACCAATTGCTAGTGAGATGAGTGCACTAGATTATCTTTATGAAGTTTTGCTTGCGATTCATGAATCTGAAAATTGTGATGAAGTGATAAAAGAAGAAATTTATGAAGTGCTTCATAATAGTTCATTGTATGAAAAGCATGATTGCAATGTTGTTATTATAAATTCTATTAATATCAATTGTGCTAATGATATGCAAAACCCAAAGCTTGGGGATGCTAATTTCGCTATGTCTACTACTTGTTGCAATGATCATGATTGTGGTTATTTTTCTTACGACCTTGAAAATTTATTTAAGCCTCATGATGTATATGTTTGCGATAATATTGAAAGTGGGTTTGGAGAGGTCATGACTTTATTTGATGATAATCCCACTATTTTGGAAGAGTGTCAACTTTTTATGCATGTGGATCATGAAGAGAAAATTTTATATGATAGGTATATTGTTGAATTTGAGTATGGTCGTACACTAGTGGCTGGGGTGTGCCATTGACACGCCTCCTGAGCGCTCATGTGTGCACTTATCTAGCTTACGCATATCTAGGGGTCTAGGTTGATCCTTGATGGCACTTATATACAACAAAAGTGATCTGCAAACAGGTGAATATGTTATGTTTACTTACTTTAACCAATAACCAATGGTAAACATGAATGCTAAACATAATTGGTACCTTGTCTTAAGCTATACAAATGAATAAGAACTAGTACAAAGTTCGGTAATGAACCCGAATAACTGAATCAAAGCTCATGTTATACAAAAAAGAATAGTGTGAGCTGATGCAACATAAATATTTCAATCTTAAATTGAAAGAATTTTAATAAGAAAGCTTTGACGGGAAGGTCTAAGATACTTTTAATAAGAGGAAGGTCTAAAATCACAAAATCATCAGAAAATTTACAACTTATGCTAAGCAGCAAAACACTATGTGCCCTAATCTTCATGCCAAAATCGAAAGAGGCACACAAAGTAGTAGTATTCCGTCAAACAGAACAAAACGAAGCAGCGAAGCTGCTGGATACTTATGACAGCTATTATGAGGATCACATGTGTTCAAACAAGTGTCTTCGTCATTACAATTCCCATTTAACCGATCCTTGATTCTCGTGTAAACCTATAACAAAGAACACATATTTATGTATATTTCATCACGTATATGCCAGAAAGAGCAACAAGCGGTGTCCATTCATAAAGCAAAGGATGGTGAAAATGTTAGAGGTTGTTTCATGGCATATTGGGACGCTTGATAAACAAGTGGTGGGTAGCGCGACATAGTGATAGCATTGAGAAAACTAGCATAGCAAAGATAGTAGTGAGATCCAAGGTGACAATCATCTTTCCTGAGATCCCTCTAGGAAGAAGATCGAGTCCATGAAGTAGACGAAGCCACGAAGACGAACCAAGGGTAGTCGAACGAATCCTCATGATCGCAACAAAACATGAACTAACGAGAAGAAGCAAACAACATGGTAAACACACAACACATAAACATGGCATGATGCTCATCCAAGTATGATGCATCGATCTGAACAAACTTTAAGTTAGAGTTGTTAAACAACAAGTTATAAGATAAACCATGATGATCTACACGATTTTCTAGTCAAGTTACATACAAGGTTCATTTAATTTGGAGCTACGGCCTAGAAGATATGAGCAAAACAAGTTAAGCATGTCATTGAAGAAAAATGCATTCACACATCAAGCACACAAACTCAAAACATGGATGCAACAAGATAATATGAATCTGCACTCAAAACCAAGCAAGTTTCATATAGAGCATGCTCCAAACGGAGCGATGGTTCAACACATACACACGAAACAAAATTTAAACAGAATCTATCCAAAACAACAACTAGGCTTCTTACAAGCATCATAACAACATGCTACAAGAACAAGATAGGCAGAAAGATGATATGCACTCAAAGTACAGATTACATGCTTCAATTATCATCAAGGTTCAGGTTCATAGGCATCAAGATTAAACCAACAAGATCAAAGCAAAAAAGCAACTTTATTACACAAATTAGGACTCAGTGAAAACTAGGCATACATGTGAGGAGGAATAACATGATGACATGTTGAAGTCATGAAGCAAATATGCTACAGTGCAAGAACATAGCAAACAAAAGCATGGCATGAAAGTATAGATACAACATGGCAGAACATGATTACTAAGCATCTCCATATAACCTCTAGATCAATGACATTCATCAAGACAAGTGGACAAGTCATAACAGATTCTCATACTTGGTGAAAAATAGAGTTTGGCAGAAAACAGATTCATGACGCATACTTTGGGACAACAAAAGTGTATGCTACAAGAACTATTCATGGCATCAAAGAGCATGGCAAGCATGTACTAAACACCTTTAACAAAACATCATTACTGAGCATGATCATTGGAGCAACAGATTTGACGATAGCTTCAAGTGAACATGGCAAGATGATATAACAGACTTGGTGAAAACTGGGCATGCTGATAGTTATATTTTCAAGCAACTTGAGGGCATGCAAAGAACAAGATACAGCAGGTTATAATTGCAAACAAGGGAATGGATGGATAGATCATAACATGAGCTTCAAAACATGCTCATCGGACATCTCCAAACTATGCATAGATTTGATTGTAGTATCAAGGAAACATGGCATCACAATATAACTGTATCAGACTTGGCAAAATTTACGAAGTCTCTGAAAACAGCAAACAACGAGTCACCCACTTTGCAAGCTTGTTCCAATCAACACATGTCATATCATGATAAATGAATTACACCAATGCAAAGATGACATGATTGTGCTCCTAAAACATGTAGACATAATGCTCAAAAGAAAATCACACGAAAAGATATAAAAAGACAAAATGACAAGTTATATTAGTTTTCAACAATTAATAGCAACATGCACTTTTGCAATAGGGGTAAACATATCAAGATCCATCCTAACATGAATACAAAGCACATCATCATGTAGAGCACTCTGAGCTGAACATTTTCATATAAAGAACATCACAAACGGACAAACATGCACGAAGTTATGGGCTCCACAAGAATGCAACATGCCATTAACAGAAAAAGGACTTGCACGTTTTCAGAGAAAAAATAGATGAGCGCATGACATTATCAAACGCACGGGGCAGAGGATTGTGGGCAGCTCACCATGGGCTTCGGCCCAGGTCGGTGGGGAAGGGGCCAGGCAGAGGGCGCGTTGGGCTGGGTGTGCGCACTCGTGCTCCTCTCAAGCAGGGTCGTGGCGGCCATGGCAGGAGGCGGTGGCGGCTGGTTCTCCAGCGAGGGCGCCAGTGCGGTTTGATGGGGCCGACGAGGCCGGGATCGGGTCTCGGGGACCCGGATCTGATGGATCCCGGCCGGTGCAGGCAAAGACGAGGCCGGCGGCGGCGGGGTTCCTATGTAGGCCGGAGGGAGAAAGAGCATGAGATCCGAGAGAGAGAGAGAAAACAGATGGAGGAGGAGGAGAGGGATGGGGTTGGCCTGCTGGTGGAGTCCGGCGACAGGCCGACGGCGTCGCCCGACGGCGGCGCGCGATAGTCGGGGACGAAGGTGGCGGGGCTCGGGCGCTCGAGAGCGACGGCAAGCGGGTGTGGGAGCCAACGCTCGGGGCGCGGGGCGGCTCGGCCAAGATCCAGCCCGGGGCGAGCCGGATAAGGGCTCCGCGGGTCGCGGCGAAGTGGGGCACGAGGAGGGTTGGTGGCAGCTTGCCATTGGTCCTGGGCGACGGCTGGTCTATGGCTGGCTGCCACGTGGCGGGGAGGGGGAGGCCTATGCGGAAATTGAGAGAGGTGGCAGCTGGAGGTAGGGGAAGGGGTCTAGGGGTAGGTTTTAGGCCAAAATTGGCATGGGGTGGTGTTTAAATAGGCAGTGGTCTAGGATTAGGGGGATTTAGTCCGTTCTCGGACCGTACGATCTCGATCATGCGGCGCCGAGCAGAGGGGGGGACTAGGCTGGGCTTAGGTGGGCTATGTAGAGGGGCTGGGCTGCGGGAGAGAAGAGAGAGAAGACTGGCGATGGTTTTTGGAGACCGAAAACATCCGACGCATATACCAGCAACGGTGCCGCTATATGTTTAACGATTGGGCTATCAAACAGACTCCGAATGCGACAAAATTTGACATGCGGTCTACCTACACTAATAAGACCGCACACCAACTTTCACCTCATTTCGAGAACATTTTCCGGCCACTTATAAAATAATATTTCGGATGTGCCGCGGGCACGTGCGAGTGTGTCTGGGCTCAAAACGGACAACCGAGAGAATGGGGGATCCGGCAACTACGGACGGATGCAAGTTTTGAAAACATGCAGATGAAATTCACATGCTGACATGGAAAAATGCAACAGCATGCGAATGACATGGCAATGACAGCGAATAAGAGGAAGATATCTGGCGCATCGGTCTCGGGGTGTCACAACACTCCCCTACTAACATGAGATCTCGTCCTGAAATCTTAGGAGCGAGATGGAAGAGGAATAGGAAAAACAAAGTTGCTTCTTGGACAAACGAGTGAAACCAAGTAACCTTGAGAGGTTGAACAACTTAAAAGAAGTAACAAAACAAAGATGAACGAGATTGAGAAGCTCCATTAGAAAAGAGGAATAAGGAAGAGTACGAGAGCCTTGACGGTTGGAAGACAAGAAACAAGAGCTTAACGACCGAAAAAGAATATGAAAACACACCGATATAACGAGATAGCCAATGATCAAGAATGAAAGAATTTGGACAGTGCTCCGGTTGAACATGGATGGAATAGAACATGAACTTGACAAGATGGAACGATACTTGACGAGAGGAACAACATAATGCCTCCGGAAGAGTGGAATGAAAAGAACAGATAAGAGAACAACAACTTCCAGCATGAAAGAATTTGAAAGCATCCTTAGAAGGAAGGATTGAATGGAGTTGTTGATAAAATCAACAACAAAAGAATTAGCTTGTTGTGGGCTTATGGAAAACATCTCAAAACTTGAGGTGAATTTCTACCACTATAAAGATTGATTAGCTGAGAAGAACGAAGAAATGCAAAACTCCACTTCAAAAGAATACGGAGAATTAGTTGCACCTCGAGACGCAAGAAGAATAATGCTTGATCTTCTCCAACAAGAATCTTGATGAACACTTGAATAATGATTTAAATCATGATGAACTCCAGTGAAAAAAGAGATAGAAATAAAGGATGAAAAGAATAAGATTAAAGCCTTGCGATGATTTAGATGGAGGTTTCGATGAGATGGCCGAGGAAACTTTGAACTCCAGAAAAGAAAAGATGTTAACACTTGGGATTATAATTTATTCATCATGAACAAACTGTGAAGGAAGGGATACTCAACTTGATGAAAGAAGAATAAGAATTATGTTATGCTTATCCTCCACCAATTAAATTGATGAGAAGCAACGATTTTGCATACTACTCATTCGCGTTGAAAAAGATTAAGGGGAGATATAGCGGAAAACTCGAGAAAGTCTTCATGAAACACCGATGCAATTAGAAAGAACGAATGAATTGATATGATGACAAAGGAAAAAAGGAATCTTGAACGAACCACCATAAGAATTAAAACCGAGCGATAAAAGAGAACAAACCACCGGAAAGAATTAGAAAACGAATGAAAATACTTTAGGGCATTTAGATACAAGAGAACGAAGAGATCGCGAACTAATTAAAGAACACTTGAATGATGCGCCGGAATAATTAAAAAACGATCGCTGGAATGTGAGGACGAAGAATTCTTCTGGAATGATGGCCTTCAGAGGATCATAATGGAAAGAATTCATGAAATACTCTAGATGTGTATCAAAAGAGTTTGTCATGATCCGAACAATTTGAGGGGATAGCATTAATCTTGAACGACGAATAGTCAAATGAACGGACAAGATTTGGAGGAAAAACTCTTCTTCGGTCTTCGAATGATGACGACGAGATACACCACCAAAATTGTTGAGATACTCCGGAAGAATGAAAAGAGGAAAGGTTGAACCAACGATGAAAAGATTTTGAAACCCATCTTTGAAAAGGCATATGACTGATGAAATTCATTCTTACGTCACACTTTGAAGAGAATTTGGTAATAACTCTGGAAAAATTAGAAGAGTCAGGTAAGATCCTGGGAAAAGACCTGTGGGTTAGGGCCCACTCGAGAAAACCACCGTTGAAAAAGATTGAAAAGAGATAATGCACCGAAACAATTGAGAGACTTGAATGAGGTGACAACCTCGAATTAATTTGAAGGCAAACACGAAACTTGTGAGATGTCTTCATCACTTCAGAATGATTAAATGGCGAGAGGCGAACGAGCAAGGGGAAACATTTGAGCAGAGGGAAATAATATAATCAACACCGAATACTTAAATTGGATCCACCGGAAAAGAAAATAGACGAAGAATGATGAACTTACACGAGAATTCACGAGTTGAAATAATTGAGGAAAGAATGATAAGGCTTCACACGAGTAGGATGGATACTCGGCTAAGGACTTCGGCTCTGAGAAAAAAAAGGGTGGGCGGGTGGGAAAAAGAAAATACCACTTCGCACGACATTGCTTATCTTCGGATGACATTGTTTCCTTGTCCAAGAAAGAGATGATGATTGATCTTGCAAAAAGGTGAAGAGGTTCAAATCAACTCGAAGAGAAGTGCACCGGATAAAAAGAGCTAATATCACAACGAACGAACACTAACTGCGTGATCCTAAAGAAAATTTGAAGGGGAAGAGGAGTAATTCAAAACACCTACGTCAAGATTCCTCACAAGAGTGATGAAGGGGATGAGGAGTAAAAAGAATTCCAACTCTCCGATATAACTAGACTCCGAAAATAGTTTTCTGCTAGACCCGACAGCGGCCAGACTATGATAAAGCAAGGGGGCTCCTATGGTCGGTCGAGGCTCTGATACCAACTTGTCACGCCCAATATGTGTTTCTATCCTGATCACGTGATAACCTCGTGATTGTGGCACAACCGCATTTCGGGCGCTTAGCAAGATGGATATCATTACATCATACCATTACATAAATAGATGGGGATACATACAAAAGGCGGACCATTTCCACATGAATACATCAAACATCATACACAAGAGAGACATCCGACTACGGATGAAAACACATGAAAAGCACAAATGACATCCACCCTGTTAGCCCAGGCTGCTAACCAGGAACCTATCCCGTAAATGAAGAAGAAGCAGAAGAAGAACTCCAACACAAGGAAATGTCGCTCTCACGTCATACTCATCGCATTACCTGTACCTGCAACTATTGTTGTAGTATCTGTGAGCCACGAGGACTCAACAATCCCATTACCATGGGTATCAAGACTAGCAAAGCTTAATGGGTATGGAAAGGATAAGTGGTGAGGTTGTAGGAAGCGACTAAGCATTTGTATGGTGGCTAACTTACGATTTCAAGAGAAAGATGAGAAGCTATGCAAACGGTCGCAAACTAGTAATGATCACTAAGTGATCCTGAACTACCTACGAGTCAAACATAACCCCACCGTGTTCTCTTCCCGAACTTTCTCGAAAAGAGACGATCACGGTTACTCACGCGGTTGGTGTATTTTATTTTGGGTTTAGTGTCATGTTCTCTACAACCGGATATTAAAAAATTCCAATCTTCCACATAACCGCGGGCACGGCTTTCGAAAGATCAAACCTTGCAGGGGTGTCCCAACTTGGCCCATCACAAGCTCTCACGATCAGCAGATGTAAAACCTCCATCTTAGGGACAACTCGATCACACTCGTAATCGCGGTGCACAAGACATTTCGGCAATGGTAAAACAAGTCCAGCAAGATCTCCCGGCGTGCCGACACCCTGATAGTAGCCGCGCGTATCTCGTCTCAGGCCACGACCGGATGAGCAGTCCGTACAACTAAAACCAGTCCTCGAGTTTCCTCGTGGTGGCGCTGCTAGGGGCTCTAGTTTGGACCAACACTCATGGGGAGCACTGGCCCGGGTTGTTAATTAAGAATCCTCGGGGTAGCTAATCCCTATGCAATTTTAGTTGTTATTAGGCAAATGGTAAAACCAATGTTGGGGCTTGTTGGAGGTGTTTTATTCAAAGCGAACTGTCGAGGGGGGCCCATAAACCCCGACCGCGATAGGAACGCAAAATCAAGGAACATAACACCGGTTTAGTGGAAACTAGGGCGGCAAGAGTAGAATGAAACACCAGGAAAAAGGCCGAGCCTTCCACCCTTTACCAAGTATATATGTGCATTAATTAAATAAGAGATATTGTGATATTCCAAGATATCCATGTTCCAACGTGGAACAAATCGCAACTACACCTGCAACTAGCAACACTATAAGAGGGGCTGGGCAAAATGGTAACTGTAATGCCCAGGATGGGACTATACCTCCTACGTGTCGAGGCGCGACTTAAAGGTATAAGCCCATCCTAGAATGATCTCAAGTTTGGTATCTTTGCACGACTCATGTAAAAGAGGGATTAAATTGCAAAAGGAGATAGTTGGCTTACACTCGCCACTTCACACAATTCAATACATAAGCAATTCATCATCCAAAACATCACAGCCCATCTAAGGGTAAGATCCAAAGAAAGATACCAAACAACATAAAGCCACATGTCAGGATCGAATCCTAGTAGAAGCTCTACTAATCGTCGGAAACGTCACAAGCATACGGCCAAACTCTTCATCGAGCTCCTAGTGAAGAACTTGAACCAGCTCCTGCATCATTCTCGGCTGAACCTGCATCTGGTGTTGTAGTAACTGTGAGCCACGAGGACTCACCAATCCCATAACCATGGGTATCAAGACTAGCAAAGCTTTATGGGCAGGAAGAGGTAAAGTGGTGAGGTTGCAGCAGCGGCTAAGCAAAATATGGTGGCTAACTTACGAGTACCAGAATAAGACGAGCTTCTACGCAAACGGTCGCAAAAGAAGTGATCGCTAAAGATCCTGAACTACATACGAGTCAAACATAACCCCACCGTGTTCTCTTCTCAAAGTGAAAAGAGACAGTCATGGTTACTCACACAGTTGTGTGTTTTACTTTGGATCATCTGTCAAGTTTTCTACAACCGGACATTAACAAATTCCAATCTGCCACATAACCGCGGGCACGACTTTCGAAAGATCATAACCCTGCAGGGGTGTCCCAACTTAGCCCATCACAAGCTCTCACGATTAGCTGAAGTGATAAATATAATATCATCACTCCTTATCTTAGGGAAATCCGATCAGGCTCGGCATCCCGGTAGCACAAGACATTTCGACAATGGTAAAACAAGTCAAGCAAGACCTCCCGACGTGCCGACACCCTGATAGTAGCCGCGCGTATCTCGTCTCAGGCCACGTCCGGATGAGCAATACGTACAACAACCGAAGATCCCAGATAACTGGGTGGCACCGCAAGTGGCTCTAGTTTGGGACCAACACCTTCAGCACTGGCCCCCCCTGCTATGTAGAATTAAGAACCCGAGGGTGCGACCCCCTATGCAAATTTAATTATTTAATTAAGTTGTTATTATGAGGCAAATTAAAACCAATGTTGGGCCTTGCTGGAGGAGTTTTATTCAAAGTCGAACTGTCAAGGGGTCCCCATCCACCCATCGTGTAAGGAACGCAAAATCAAGGAACATAATGACGGTTTATCGGCGCCTAAGGTAGCATGAGTGGAACAAAACACCGAGCAAAAGGCCAAGCCTTCCACCCATGCCCAGTATATAGGTGTGTTAATAATAATTATAGATATTGTGATATAACCAACAACAATTTCCCTCCTGGAACGAACTTCATCTTCACCTGCAACTAACAACGCTATAAGAGGGGCTGAGCAAGCGGGTAACATAGCCAAACAGTGGTTTTGCTAGGAAGGTTTCAAGGTTAGAGGTTTCATGGCAACAAGGAGAGGCTGACATAAAAGATGGGTAGCGTGACATGTAACGATAGCATCGAGACAACTAAGCATGGCAATGGTAGTAAAGGTATCCAAGGGTATGATCATCTTGCCTGGAATTCCGCAAGGAAGAAGAACGGATCCATTAAGTAGATGGAGCAACAGTCGAGCGAATCCTCACAACTCCGGAACGAAACCGAAGCTAACAAGAGAAGCAACCGGAAAGAAGCAAACAACACGGTAAACACACAAGCATAAACATGGCATACGATGCACATCCAAGTATGATGCATGTCCGGTTTAATTATGCATGGCATGGCAAGGTGCACAAACAAGTACTACAAGTTAAGTGGAGCTCAATATGCAACGAGTTGCATATTGACGAAACACCACATTAAATTATTTAGTCGACTCTCGTTTATTTACAAGACTAGTTTAAATGGTTGTTAACATGGCAAGAGGTGAAGCAAAAGAAACTACACTATTTAGGCATTTAAATGAGGCCGGAAAATAACAACAACATATCCGGAAAATCCCCATGAGCATGTTTAGTAATTATAAGCAAACAACAAGTATACATATAATGTTGTTAACATGATGCGGATGGCATGATCAAGTTTTATGCAATTTAGTTAAACATTAACATGAAGAGATATGAAGAATATATCACCGTGGTGGAAAGAAAAGGTGCCACGGCAACGATCCGAAATGATGCAACGCAACAATTCAGTTCCGGTAACCCGTTGAGAGACCGGTGCAAAAGAAAAGATGGCGTGAGCGAGTCAAACGAGATGAAAGGTGGGGCGATCCCGTCACCGGGTTCCCACCAGTCGGCGACGAGGCAACCGAGGAACATGACAAAAGGACGAAACGGGCACAACGGGCACGGAGCACACAAGTGGAGCATCTCATACAACACAACAAACGTTCTCGGGTCATCGTCTCGAGGTTATACCTTCGGAGCGATCGTTTCGGGGCGGCTCGAGATCGTAGAGGGACGTAGATGTTCTCGCGAGTCGTGGTACATGGGTCGTAGAGGAAGTAGTCATTCTGTAGAGGGAAGTAGTTGTTCCGTAGAGGTACACG
The DNA here is from genome assembly GCA_902687465.1 of Secale cereale. Taxonomy (NCBI): domain Eukaryota; kingdom Viridiplantae; phylum Streptophyta; class Magnoliopsida; order Poales; family Poaceae; genus Secale; species Secale cereale. The sequence continues at coordinate 489,274,640 of LR738712.1, forward strand.
TGTAGTCGTTCACATCCCGTTCGGAGAGGTACTTGTCGTAGGGGTTCATGTCGCATCGTCGGACGTGGTGGTACTTGGCGTTCGTCGTCACGTGTAGTCGTTCTCGTCTCGGAGTCGTACACGTTCCGTAGAGGTACACGGGGCGACGGTAGGGGTACTTGGGGTCTCCGAGTAGTCGTGGTACTTGGCGCTTCCGGCGACGGTAGTACTTGGACTTTGCAGAAAAAAACATAACAGCAGCAGCAAGGAAACAACACGGCAGAGGCAGGGGCCGCGGGATCCGGTGCTGTCGGAGTGCAGCAAGGAGCCGCTCGTGGCCGCGGGGCTGTCTCCCCCGGCGAGGAAGATGGAGGCGCGCAGAGCTGCTCGGGGAAGGAGGCTCCTGGAGGAGGGAGCGACGGACGCGACGCGCTCGGGCCTGAGGACGGGCCGCTGCCTGGCCGAGGAGGCGCGCAGCACCGCGCGAGGCGCGTCGGGCTTGGAGAAGGGAGGCCGCAGGGGGCTCCTGGCCGAGGGGAAGGGACGCCACGGCGCTGCGGGGCAGCTCCCATGGCGAGGCGGCGCTGGACGGCTTGGCTGCGCAGAAGAAGGAGGCGAGCGGCGTTCCTGCCGCGGCGAGCTGGAGCACGGGGCCGCACGGGGCGTGGGCCGGCTGCTCCTGGAAGCGGAGGGCGCGGCGGCACAGGACGTGGCCGACACCGGCGCTGGAGGGGCGAGGCGAGGACCTAGGCCGGAGGGGGGAGCGCGCTGAGACGAGAGGGGTCGGGACAGAGGAGAGAGCGAGGCTGGGGCGAGCGGAGATCGATGGGGAATCGGGGGATGCGGGATGAGTGGCTGGCGGCGCACAGAAGAGAGCGAGGGGAGAGGTCGCAATGCGGTCGGGCTAGGGTTCTCGGAAGCGAGGGAGTTGGCTGGTGGGCCTTGCTGGAGATGGGCCGGCCTGGGAGCCTGGCTGGGCACTGCTAAGAGGCCTAGAGGCCGGCTGGGCTGGCTGCTCCTCTTCTTCTAATTATTCCCTTAGCAGAAAACAACTAAGAGAAAAAAAGAAAGAGGAGGGAGGTTAGGGAAAAAATAGCACATGGGACTATTTTTCTCGGGCATCATAAAATGAGCACGGTCCAAGAAAATAGAAAAGGCATGAACGAAAAAATAATTCGAACATATTTGAATTTAATTCAAATGAATTGAACTATGACATGGTTTCGGAAGTGTCCAAAAATGATGAGGTTTTTGGAGGAACCTCGATGAAAGGAAAAAGAATTATAGACAATGTAGGAGGGAAACTTGAAGAAGAAAAGGCATGGGGAAAAATATGCAAGTGTGTTGCGGTTAATTCCAAACAATGGAATATTTATTATAATAGCTCCCTAAAATATTGGGAGTATATGTTATAAAGAGAAGTCACCTTCCCTCGATTTAAATGGACCGAAGGTCCACACAATTTATTTAGGTTGAGATGCAAAAATAAATATGACATGATGGCATGATGATATGATGCAATGCAAAATAAAATAACACAAGCACAATGAAACACACGGAAGATCCCGGAACATCTGGAATCTTCTGGAATCTTCTGGGATCTTCTGGGACGTCGGTCTTCGGGCGTCACAACTCTCCCACACTAACAGAGGATCTCGACCCGAGATCCTAGAGATTGCACCAGGTAAAAACGGAAGAGGAAGAGGTAAAACAAAGTTGCTTCTTGGAAAGACGAGTGAAACCACGAACCTGAGAGGTTGAACAAATGAAAGAAGAATAGAATGGAGATGAACGAAGATGAAACACTCCGTTAGAAAAGAGGAACAAGGAGCATTATGAGAACCTTGTAGGTTGAAAGACATGAAACAAGAGCTCACGAACCAAAGAATATGAAACTGCAATGGTATAGCCAAGGAATAAAAATGACAGAATTTGGACAGCACTCCGTCTGAAAATGGAAGGAATTAACAAGAGCTTGAGGAGATGGAATGATACTTGATGAAATCAACAACACATTGCCTCCGAAACAATTGAAAGAATGGCACAAGAGGTAAGAAAGATTCAGACAGCACTCCGGTTGAAAAGAGAGGCAAAACTAGATAAGATGACGAAACTAGAATGGAGGTCACGACACTCCGGTTAAATAGACAAGCAAGGGAGAATATGATCTTGATAAAAACTAGATGATGGTCAAAGAGAGCAATATCACAAGCCTCCGGAACGAAAGAATAACATATAAATCAATGAAAGAATTGAACGGAGAAGAAAATGACAACTTCTCTCAAAATTGAATTTGAAAGAGCATCCTTACGAAGAAGGGTTGAACAGAGTTGTTGGGAAATCAACAACGAAAAGAATATGCTCGTTGTGGGCTTATGGAAAACATCTCAAAATTATGAGGTGACAACCAGCCACTGACGAAAACAATTGATTGGATTGAGATCAACAAGGAGATGAAAAACTTATTTCGCCGGAATGATAAATGAAGAACTTGGGTCATTTATAAGCACCATAATAGCGACAATCCTTAGGGAAAGCTTTTAGGTGAAATACAACCCAAGATTACTCCAACAAATAAATTGAATGGTTGGAAAGATCTCCTGAACAAAGAAAATGATGGGTTTAAATATCTCATTCTTGATAACTCGTGAATCATAATACATGAAGGAATTGACAAGAATGACATAACACCATCTGAAAAGATAAGGTAGAACGGATTGCAATTGGAAAGCATGATGAAGAATGCTTGATCTCCAACAAGAATCTTGATGAAGACTTCGAGGATGAATTAAATCATGATGAACCACCATGAAGAACTCCGGTAATGAAAGCATGGGAAGTGAAGGAGGAAAAGAATAAGATTTAAGGCCTGCGATGAATTAGATGGAGGTTTGAAATGATATAATAGAAATAACTTGGAGCTCCGGAAAACAAGATGAACAACTTGAAACTTAGAATTTATTCCTCATGAATAAACTCTAACAAAGGGATTAATCCACTTGGATGAAATAAGAATAAGAATTATGTTATGCATCTCCTTCCCCAATTTAAATTGATGACAACCAAAGGATTTGGCATACTACTTATTCTTGTTGGCAAGGATTAAGAGAGACTCGCACAAGCTTGGGTAATTCTTCAACACACCACCGGTAGGATTGTGAAAAGAACAAATGAATTAAAACGATAACAACGGAAGGGTAATCTTTAAAGAACCACCGTAAAGTATGGAGACGAACGAAGAGACATCAATTAAGAATAGTTGGAGGACGAAGTTGAAAACTGAGAATGAAGAAATCTTCTGAAATGATGGCCTTCGGAGGATCACAAAGAAAAGAATTCATGAAATGCTTCAGATGGTTATAAAAGAATTCCTCACAATCGGAACAATAATGAGGATGGCATGAAGCTAGAACCACGAATCTGCACGAGAACAGCCAAGATTTAAGAGGAACACTTCTCCGGTCTCCAAGTGCTGAGAATGAAGACGAGAAATGCCATAAGAATTGTTGAGCACTCCGGAATGAAGAATTAAAAAGGTTGAAACAACGATGAAAAGAATTTGAAAGCGATCTTGGAGAAGGCATGTGACTAATGGGATTCATTCTTACGTCACACTTTGAAAAGAATTTAAGTATACCTCCAGAAAAATAGAAGAGTCAGGTAAGATCCTGGGAAAAGACCTGTGGGTTAGGGCCCACTCAAAGAAATCACCGTTGGAAAAGATTGCTTAAAAGATATTGCACCGGATGAATTAAATGGCTTGAAAAATATGATAATCCTCAAAAATAGCTTGAAAGGATTAAGAATAGAATTATGAATCTTCTGAGATATCTACAACACTCCGGATAAGAATAGCAAGAGGAGAATGATTAATTGGTGCACCGGAATAAGAAAGCATTGTGAAAAGAGGAAAAAGGATAAGATCAACACCGAAATCTTGAATTACATCCACCGGAGAAGAATATGAGAACAAAAGAATGATGAACTTGAAGCTCTTGAGCATCTTCACGATAAATCACCGGATAAGAACATTGAAAGGAAAAGAATGAAGAAATATCACATGAATAAAATGGATACTTCATTCTAGAATTTCTGGCTCCGAGAAGGAGAAGGGTGGGAGGGTGGGGAAAACAAGACAACTTGGGATGAATGAAACAAACAAAACGTCGGATTTCTCAACGGCATCCGTATGGAATAACTTGAAGAGAAGGCACACCGGTTGAAAAGGATTAACATGAAAATCTCGATGGTCAAGAAGAATTATCACTCCCATAGAAATATGAGAACACCGAATAGGAAAGGTATGGAATCAACATTTGACATCGAAGCAACTCGAATACCAGAATCAAAACAAAAACAAAGGATAGATATGTTTATGAAGAAGATTATGTTGCAACATATCTATCCGAACAGAGAATTGAACGAATGAATTCCGCAGGTACATCAACTTGTCGAGAAGCCACTTGGGAGAACAAAAGATAAATAAAAAGGAACAAGGAACAGATAGAACAAATACAAGATAGAAGCTTCATTCCACATCTTCGTGCTGAAAGCTCATGGAACGTGTTACAAAGGGTTTTGCAATCCCCGGATCAGCATAGCCAAGGACCCTTTAAGATGCAACTCCCGATCGGAACAAGCCCATAAAACCACTTCACTCAATGTAGAACCCCAAACTTCATATCATGCATTCGTTGGAAGAATGCCTAGAACTACTAGATGAACCCACCTATTAATTTCTGAAAGTTTCCAGTTATGCAATCAGGTGTTGGGGATACAGGGGAAGCACCGCGCACTCAACTCTAATCCTACATCCAGCTGTATCCATCCTTCAACACATAACCAGTTGTTCTCGGAAACCGTTTACCTCGGACCTTCGAAACGCATCCACTATACAAGCTATGGCAATACTCCCGAACTACCTCCCCAGTACTGGGTGATGTCGGGGTTATCTTGCCACTAACCGCATAGGAGAGTTTTCGATGTCGGCCGTCTTAAGTATTCTAGTACTGCCGCGATGGATTTGTGACGACAACACCTCGGAGCTCAACTCCCCGGGACACTGCCACAACCCCTAATGAAAGGAGGCATCGAGAACAATGTTCTCGTCACAAACACATTGAAACAATCCAAACAATACTCGCGAGATCCTAAAAAAATTTGGTGCAATTTTTGAAAGTGGAAGAGATAAGAGTAATCGTCAGGAGTCCGCACCAGAGTGAAAAGAGATGAGAAGCAAAGAAATCCTACTCTCCGATATAAATATAGGACCCAAAACATTTTTCAGTGTGTGTCTAGACTCAACCGTCAACGATTCGATCAATCAGTGGGGGCTTCTAGGTCGGAGAAGGCTCTGAATACCAACTTGTAATGCCCAGGATGGGACTATACCTCCTACGTGTCGAGGCACGACTTAAAGGTATAAGCCCATCCTAGAATGATCTCAAGTTTGGTATCTTTGCACGACTCATGTAAAAGAGGGATTAAATTGCAAAAGGAGATAGTTGGCTTACACTCGCCACTTCACACAATTCAATACATAAGCAATTCATCATCCAAAACATCACAGCCCATCTAAGGGTAAGATCCAAAGAAAGATACCAAACAACATAAAGCCACAGGTCAGGATCGAATACTAGTAGAAGCTCTACTGATCGTCGGAAACGTCACAAGCATACGGCCAAACTCTTCATCGAGCTCCCAGTGAAGAACTTGAACCAGCTCCTGCATCATTCTCGGCTGAACCTGCATCTGGTGTTGTAGTAACTGTGAGCCACGAGGACTCAGCAATCCCATAACCATGGGTATCAAGACTAGCAAAGCTTTATGGGTAGGAAGAGGTAAAGTGGTGAGGTTGCAGCAGCGGCTAAGCAAAATATGGTGGCTAACTTACGAGTACCAGAATAAGACGAGCTTCTACGCAAACGGTCGCAAAAGAAGTGATCGCTAAAGATCCTGAACTACATACAAGTCAAACATAACCCCACCGTGTTCTCTTCTCAAAGTGAAAAGAGACAGTCACGGTTACTCACACAGTTGTGTGTTTTACTTCGGATCATCTGTCAAGTTTTCTACAACCGGACATTAACAAATTCCAATCTGCCACATAACCGCGGGCACGGCTTTCGAAAGATCACAACCCTGCAGGGGTGTCCCAACTTAGCCCATCACATGCTCTCACGATTAGCTGAAGTGATAAACATAATATCATCACTCCTTATCTTAGGGAAATCCGATCAGGCTCGGCATCCCGGTAGCACAAGACATTTCGACAATGGTAAAACAAGTCCAGCAAGACCTCCCGGCGTGCCGACACCCTGATAGTAGCCGCGCGTATCTCGTCTCAGGCCACGTCCGGATGAGCAATACATACAGCAACTGAAGATCCCAGATAACTAGGTGGCAATGCAAGTGGCTCTAGTTTGGGACCAACACCTTCAGCACTGGCCCCCCTGCTATGTAGAATTAAGAACCTGAGGGTGCGACCCCCTATGCAAATTTAATTATTTAATTAAGTTGTTATTATGAGGCAAATTAAAACCAATGTTGGGCCTTGCTGGAGGAGTTTTATTCAAAGTCGAACTGTCAAGGGGTCCCCATCAACCCATCGTGTAAGGAACGCAAAATAAAGGAACATAATGACGGTTTATCGGCGCCTAAGGTGGCATGAGTGGAACAAAACACCGAGCAAAAGGCCAAGCCTTCCACCCATGCGCAGTATATAGGTGTGTTAATAATAATTATAGATATTGTGATATAACCAACAACAAGTTCCCTCCTGGAACGAACTTCATCTTCACCTGCAACTAACAACGCTATAAGAGGGGCTGAGCAAGCGGGTAACATAGCCAAACAGTGGTTTTGCTAGGAAGGTTTCAAGGTTAGAGGTTTCATGGCAACAAGGAGAGGCTGACATAAAAGATGGGTAGCGCGACATGTAACGATAGCATCGCGACAACTAAGCATGGAAATGGTAGTAAAGGTATCCAAGGGTATGATCATCTTGCCTGGAATTCCGCAAGGAAGAAGAACGGATCCATGAAGTAGACGGAGCAACAGTCGAGCGAATCCTCACAACTCCGGAACGAAACCGAAGCTAACAAGAGAAGCAACCGGAAAGAAGCAAACAACACGGTAAACACACAAGCATAAACATGGCATACGATGCACATCCAAGTATGATGCATGTCCGGTTTAATTATGCATGGCATGGCAAGGTGCACAAACAAGTACTACAAGTTAAGTGGAGCTCAATATGCAACGAGTTGCATATTGACAAAACACCACATTAAATTATTTAGTTGACTCTCGTTTATTTACAAGACAAGTTTAAATGGTTGTTAACATGGCAAGAGGTGAAGCAAAAGAAACTACACTATTTAGGCATTTTAAATGAGGCCGGAAAATAACAACAACATATCCGGAAAATCCCCATGAGCATGTTTAGTAATTATAAGCAAACAAAAAGTATACATATAATGTTGTTAACATGATGCGGATGACATGATCAAGTTTTATGCAATTTAGTTAAACATTAACATGAAGAGATATGAAGAATATATCACCGTGGTGGAAAGAAATGGTGCCACGGCAACGATCCGAAATGATGCAACGCAACAATTCGGTTCCGGTAACCCGTTGAGAGACCGATGCAAAAGAAAAGATGGCGTGAGCGAGTCAAACGAGATGAAAGGTGGGGCGATCCCGTCACCGGGTTCCCACGAGTCGGCGACGAGGCAACCGAGGAACATGACAAAAGGATGAAACGGGCACAACGGGCACGGAGCACACAAGTGGAGCATCTCATACAACACAACAAACGTTCTCGGGTCATCGTCTCGAGGTTATACCTTCGGAGCGATCGTTTCGGGGCGGCTCGAGATCGTAGAGGGACGTAGATGTTCTCGCGAGTCGTGGTACACGGGTCGTAGAGGAAGTAGTCGTTCTGTAGAGGGAAGTAGTTGTTCCGTAGAGGTACACGTGTAGTCGTTCATATCCCGTTCGGAGAGGTACTTGTCGTAGGGGTTCATGTCGCATCGTCGGACGTGGTGGTACTTGGCGTTCGTCGTCACGTGTAGTCGTTCTCGTCTCGGAGTCGTACATGTTCCGTAGAGGTACACGGGGCGACGGTAGGGGTACTTGGGATCTCCGAGTAGTCGTGGTACTTGGCGCTTCCGGCGACGGTAGTACTTGGACTTTGCAGAAAAAAAACATAACAGCACAACAAGGAAACAACACGGCAGAGGCCGGGGCCGCGGGATCCGATGCTGTCGGAGTGCAGCAAGGAGCCGCTCATGGCCGCGGGGCTGTCTCCCCCGGCGAGGAAGATGGAGGCGCGCAGAGCTGCTCGGGGAAGGAGGCTCCTGGAGGAGGGAGCGACAGACGCCATGCGCTCGGGCCTGAGGACGGGCCGCTGCCTGGCCGAGGAGGCGCGCAGCACCGCGCGAGGCGCGTCGGGCTTGGAGAAGGGAGGCCGCAGGGGGCTCCTGGCCGAGGGGAAGGGACGCCACGGCGCTGCGGGGTAGCTTCCATGGCGAGGCGGCGCTGGACGGCTTGGCTGCGCAGAAGAAGGAGGCGAGCGGCGCTCCTGCCGCGGCGAGCTGGAGGACGGGGCCGCACGGGGCGCGGGCCGGCTGCTCCTGGAAGCGGAGGGCGCGGCGGCACAGGACGTGGCCGGCACCGGCGCTGGAGGGGCGAGGCGAGGACCTAGGCCGGAGGGGGGAGCGCGCTGAGACGAGAGGGGTCGGGAGAGAGGAGAGAGCGAGGCTGGGGCGAGCGGAGATCGATGGGGAATCGGGGGATGCGGGATGAGTGGCTGGCGGCGCACAGAAGAGAGCGAGGGGAGAGGTCGCGATGCGGTCGGGCTAGGGTTCTCGGAAGCGAGGGAGTTGGCTGGTGGGCCTTGCTGGAGATGGGCCGGCCTGGGAGCCTGGCTGGGCACCGCTAAGAGGCCTAGAGGCCGGCTGGGCTGGCTGCTCCTCTTCTTCTAATTATTCCCTTAGCAGAAAACAACTAAGAGAAAAAAAGAAAGAGGAGGGAGGTTAGGGAAAAAATAGCACATGGGACTATTTTTCTCGGGCATCATAAAATGAGCACGGTCCAAGAAAATAGAAAAGGCATGAACGAAAAAATAATTCGAACATATTTGAATTTAATTCAAATGAATTGAACTATGACATGGTTTCGGAAGTGTCCAAAAATGATGAGGTTTTTGGAGGAACCTCGATGAAAGGAAAAAGAATTATATACAAGGTAGGAGGGAAACTTGAAGAAGAAAAGGCATGGGAAAAAATATGCAAGTGTGTTGCGGTTAATTCCAAACAATGGAATATTTATTATAATAGCTCCCTAAAATATTGGGAGTATATGTTATAAAGAGAAGTCACCTTCCCTCGATTTAAATGGACCGAAGGTCCACACAATTTATTTAGGTTGAGATGCAAAAATAAATATGACATGATGGCATGATGATATGATGCAATGCAAAATAAAATAACACAAGCACAATGAAACACACGGAAGATCCCGGAACATCTGGAATCTTCTGGGATCTTCTGGGACGTCGGTCTTCGGGCGTCACAGTAACATAACCAAACAACGGTTTGCTGGGATGGTGAAAAGGTTAGAGGTTGTTTAATGGCAAAGTGGTGGGTAGCGTGACATAGCGATAGCATTGAGACAACTAGCATAGCAAAGATAGTAGTGAGATCCAAGGTGGCGGTCATCTTGCGTGAGATCTCGCTAGGAAGAAGACTGAGTCCACCTTGGATCTCCACTTCTTCCTAGCGAGATCTCACGCAAGATGACCGCCACCTTGGATCTCACTACTATCTTTGCTATGCTAGTTGTCTCAATGCTATCGCTATGTCGCGCTACCCACAACTAGCATAGCAAAGATAGTAGTGAGATCCAAGGTGGCGGTCATCTTGCGTGAGATCTCGCTAGGAAGAAGATTGAGTCCATGAAGTAGCCGAAGCCACGAAGGCGAACCAAGTGTAGTCGAACGAATCCTCACGATCGCAACGAAACATGAACTAATGAGAAGAAGTGTCACACCCTGCATTTTGTAACATGTTGTTTGTAACTTTGAAGCATGAAAATTTGGACCAGCAAAATTTTTTAGCATCATTTGACCTTTATTTGGAATTGAGTTTTCTTCATTTGCTTTTTCATGTGCTCATTAAAGTCAACTATGACCTCTTGTAGATTTCATCTCCACACCCAAAACTTCTGCCCAATGATCATGTCAAGTGTTACATAACAGTATAGTATTTTCTTACAAAATTAATTTGGCCAAAAAGTATTTTATAAAATTAGTTTTCCAAAAACCCCTGAATTGAGATTTGCACTGCAAGTACTTGATTTAGGGTGAGAAAATTATTTCAAAAGGTTTATTTGGGACCTAGTAGTTATAGGACTCCCAGAAACCACAAAGGTATAATTTTAAAAGTTATTTTCCTATTTTATTTAAAAGCTCTTTCTTAAGGCCAGAAATGGTCTTTAATAGGGGAAAATTATTTAACTATTTCAAAAATATTTGCCAAAATTCAGAGAGACTCATAGGACATATATTGTCCATATATAAGAGTTTCAACACTTGGTCATGTTCAAAATAATGGGCTAAACCCTCTAAAACCCTTTCTGGATATTTCAAGCTTTTGAAATATTTACAAAGGAATTTTTCTCCAAAAATTCCAGGGAAATTCTATCATGTCATATATGACATATTTGATGATCTTGCCAAGTCCCATGCCTTGGGAAGCAAGAAAACCTCCTCAAACCCTTTCATAACCATTCTGTCCATATTTGAAGTTTGAGCAACTTTACATTGCCAAACTTGTCCAAATGCTCTCAAACTTGGTGCACATGCTAGAATGGCCTAATAAGGCACCTAGACCAAATGGCACAAGAATTTGAATAGAGCAACTTGATCAGATCACCTCAAAACCCTTTCTGTTCAAATGCAAATTTGAACAACTTTACATTACCAACTTTTTATCTGGAGCTTCAAACTTTGTGGGCATGATCAATACCCCAAATGATGATGCTACACCAAGTGGTGCATCAAGGGGAGATGATTAGCTTGACTCAACCAAGATGAAACTGTTTCTGTTGATTTCTAGGGTTCACCAAAGTTACATTGGCTAGTTCCTTCAAATGAGCCCAAATTTGGTGAAGCACCCTATTTTCTCATGTCTTTCAACCCTGTCAAGTGCCATGTCTAGTGGACTTCATTTACTTGATCAAACACAGATCAAACACCTTCTGCAGAAATTCTAAAACCTCCAACTTGACCACTTTCACTTTTCTCCATGGCCTCAACTTCTTACCACAGGCTCATTGGGTTACCAGCTACCTCCAGTAACTCCCCCAGCACCTCAGCTCCATGATTGAGGGGTGAAACCTCTGTTTTACCTTGCTGTACAGTAGGTTTCTACCATTTCACCAGCCCTCTCCCTCTCTCTCTGCATCCCCAGGGCATCCAAGGCCTCAGGCCCTTTCTTTACTTCTCCTACAACGCACTAGACACTGTTGGGCATGCTGGAACGGACCAAACCGGCGAGAGCATGCTGATGCCAGCAATACGCATGCTCTGGAGCGCGCGAACAGTGCCCTCCGCACGCTGGCTCGGGCCAATCAGCCTCCCCCGACAACCTCGAGCCTCCCCCTCGCGCCAGTCGAGGCGCCTCGACGTCCGCAACCTCCCCGGCGCTGTCCCCCCTCCTCCTGCGCCCTCCAGTGAGCGTCGTCGCACGCGCACCGGCCGCCCGCTTCGGCCATTCCTCTGCCTCACACGCGCGCCCTCCTCTGACGCTCCCCCGCTCCTCCTCTCGCCTCAGCTGGACGTAGAGCTCGTCCAGGAACTCCCCAGACTCATCCCCGTCGCCTCCCGTGCGCTGTAGCGTCGAGCCGGAGCTCACCGGCGCACTGGACCACGGGTCCTCGTCGAGCCCCTATATATAGGCCCTCCCGAGCCATTCCAACAGCACCAGCAGCACCTCCTCCTCCCCAGCATCACTCATGCACCTCCAGCTCGACCCCAGGAGGTCCCAGTGCTCGGGATCGACCGGAGCTCCGCCGCGTCGGGCCGCCGGCGATCTCGAGGTACAGGCCTCCCCTGCCTCTCCTTCCACTCGTTTCGGAACCGCCACCCTCCACTGATCCTTTCCCCTCTATTTCCCCCTCCATTTGCAGTCGGAAACGGCCGCAGCAACTACCCTCCGACGAGCCTCCGCCGTCCCACCTCGCCGCCGGTGAACCAGGACCCCCCGCCGTGCCGCTCCACCACCACTGCAACCGCAACTCAACACTGAGTCCGTCCCTGGCCTCCGTTGCCGTCGCCGTGGCCGGAATCGTCGCCGGTGAGCTCGCCGCCGCCGTGGCCGAGGGGTTAGAGATGACAGGCGGGCCCCGCCTGTCATCCCCCCACCTCTCTCCCCCTCCTCTGTGCCGCTGACCCACGGGCCCCGCCCGTCAGGTTTGAAAACCTGACGTGCGCGCGCGCTGGCTCCGTGCGGCTGGGCCAGTCCGTCTGGGCCGTGCACTGTGGCCTTCTCTGGCCCAGTGCACAGGACCCTTTTTCATTTTTCTTTTCTGTTGATGTTTTAAACATTTATACAGAAAAGAATATTGATCCAAATTAAATATTTTCAACTCCTAAAATCTTGTAATATTCCAACCTATTTAATGGTACCACTTTCACTCAAATCCATGAAACTTTGCTGTACTGTTCAAATTTAAATTCAAATTTGAGCAGTATAACTCCTGTTCAAAAATCAATATGTCCTATTCTGTAACTCCAAAACTCCAACTAAGATTTTTCCCCATCTTAGAAATCCCTCTAGTATTTTACAAAAATGAGTTGACATTTTTCTGAGCACTTTGATTTTTCTGTTTTATTTGTATTCTTATTTTACCGTGGTTATTATGCGACGTATAGATCCCGTATTTGACGAAGTTGCTGTGGAAGAAGAAGGAGAAGGACTTGAAGACTTTGAAGACCAAGCCAATCCAGGCAAGCAGCCCTTTGACCATGATACACTTGTTCTTCGGAACCCGTTTGTTTCCGATGCATGATGATTAGGGTTACGATGGTAACCTAGATGAACCACCACATGATGCATGCTTTATTGTTGATCTTGCTATAAGCTAGATAACATGCAATAGGTGGTCATGATGCTTATATGATGCATGACATGATCTTGATCTTGCTATGTGCTAGATGACTTGCATATGATTAGTAGTTATGGAAAGTGATGCATGAGTGACATGAACCTTCATGGTTGAAGTCTTTGCATAAAACCCCGTCGGGTGCCATTTATGCCCGAGGGAGATGATGATGATGAGTTGGGTGACCACTTGATGACGAAGTGGTGTGCCAAGGCAAGTGTGTTTTTTTTTCAAACGGATTGGTTGAAGTTGCGACCGTTATTCCAACCATACATGTGCAACCACACTACCCCTTATGGGACGGGGCTTTATTGATTACTTAGGTCGATACTAGCATGGTGCCCGCATTACTAGTGACGGGAATACTTGAGGTCTTTCCCGGGACGGGGTCGTGCTTGGATAGACGGCCATGACTGTTTTTACAGGGCACCGGACACACCGTTGGTCCCTTCGGGTACGCGTGACATTGAATTAGGGCAAGTCCCGTGATCTATTGTTTGTACCCAAAGGCCGTGTGCCAACGAGTGGACTCTATGTTAGTGTCGTCTAAGGAAAGATAATGACCGGGTGCTTACCCCGGGTACTTGAGGTACCGCGGATCGTGGATGACACGGAAGTTCCCCGTATCTTGTGGGTAAAGTGTACAACCTCTGCAGAGTGTCAAACTATTCGAATAGCCGTGTCCACGGTCATGGACAGTTGGGTAACCGCTCTTGGGCTACGTCCAATGTTTGTGAAACCATGCGTGTGTATATGAGTTAAGGTGGTGACTTGACTCGATGAGATGAATCATATTCATGTTGATATCGGTAACCTGTCTTCGAGGTTACGCGAGGTTATTGATGCATAAACTTGATGATAGCATATTGTTCTAGCTTCCTGCTAGATTGTTCATTATTGTTCCATTGCATTGTTACCACATCATGGGTTGCTTGCGAGTACATTCAAAGTACTCATTGGCTTGCCACTGGTTATTTAATTGGCCAGGCATGGAAGAACAGGAATATGAGGAAGAGTTCTTTGGAGACGAACATGCGAACTAGGATGCTATCCCAGTCAGAATGCCTGTAGGGATAAGGCAGATGGCATGGGTTCTACCCGTTTATCGAAGACTTCCGCTACTTGAGTTATTTGCTATTCAGCCCGTGAGGCTCTATCTACGTAAGACTTGGCCATAATGGCCTTAATTCATGTAAGACTATTTGTATGGATGTAAGACTCTTGTTATTTCAGCCTCTGTGTGTTCAGTGAGCATTGATCTCTGGGATCACTGTACACGTGCATTCGGTGATCTCGACTTCCAAGTCGGGGTCCCCACAAGAAGCAAACAACATGGTAAATATACAACACATAAACATGGCATGATGCTCATCCAAGTATGATGCATGACAAGGCTACATGATTCTACTCATTGCAAGAGATGATGCATATACGAACATCACAACAAAGCAAGTTTAAATTAGGCCAGAAACAACATATAACAATTCCGGTAAGTCCTCATATGCAAATTTCGAAATTGTCCAAATCTGAACAAACTTTAAATTAGAGTTGTTAAACAGCAAATTAAGATGCACCATGATGATCTACACGATTTTCTAGTCAAGTTACATATAAGGTTCATTTAATTCGGAGCTACGGCCTAGATGATATGAGCAAAACAAGTTAATCATGGCATTGAAGCAAAATGCATTCAAACATCAATCACACAAACTCAAAACATGGTTGCAACAAGATAATATGAATCTACATACAAAACCAAGAAATTTTCATATAGAGCATGCTCCAAACGGAGCCATGGTTCAACACATACACACGAAACAAGATTAAAACACAATCTGTCCAAAATAGCAACTAGGCATCTTACAAGCATCATAACAACATGCTATAAGAACAAGATAGGCACAAACATGATATGCACTCATATTACAGATTACATTCTTCAATTATCATCAAGGTTCAGGTTCATAGGCATCAAGATTAAACCAACAAGATCAAAGTAAAAAGCAACTTTATAACACAGATTAGGATTTAGTGAAAAACTGGGTATACATGTGAGGAGGAATAACATGATGACATGTTGAAGGCATGAAACAAACATGCTATTGTGCAAGAACATAGCAAACAAAAGCATGTCATGAAAGTATAGATACAACATAGCAAAACATGATTACTAAGAATCTCCATATAACCTCTAGATCAATGGCATTCATCAAGACAAGTGGGCAAGTCATAACAAATTCTTGGACTTGGTGGCAGAAAATAGATTCATGATGCATACTTTGAGACAACAAAAGTATATCCTACAGGAACTATTCATGGCATCAAAGAGATTGGCAAGCATGTACTAAACACTCTTAACAAAACATCATTACTAAGCATGATCATTGGAGCAACATATTTGACGATAGCTTCAAGTGAACATGGCAACATGATATAACAGACTTGGTGAAAGTTGGACATGCTGACATTTATACTTTCAAGAAACTTGAGGGCATGAAAAGAACAAGCTGCAGTAGGTTATAATTGCAAACAAGGGCATGGATGGATAGAGCATAACATGAGCTTCAAAACATGCTCGCTGGACATCTCCAAACTATGCATAGATTTGATTGTAGTATCAAGAAAACATGGCATCACAATATAACTGTATCAGACTTGGCAGAATTTTGGAAGTCTCTGAAAACAACAAACAACGAGTCACCCACTTTGCAAGCTTGTTCCAATCAACATAGGGAATACCATGATAAATGAATTACACCAATGCAAAGATGACATGATTGTGCTCCTAAAACATGTAGACATGATGCTCAAAAGAAAATCACACGAAAAGATATGAAAAAGACAAAATGACAAGTTATATCAGTTTTCAACAGTTAACAACAACATACACTTTTGCAATAGGGATAAACATGTCAAGATGCATCCTAACATGAATGCAAAACACACCATCATGTAGAGAACTCTGAACTTAACATTTTCATATAAAGAACATCACAAACGGACAACCATGCACAAAGTTATTGTAGGGCAAATAAGCCACGATGGAGCGTCGGGCTCGACCAGCTCGTGTATGGGTACGAGCTGGACGCGGCGGGTAGCGTGTGCGTGCGTGCGGGTGCAGCACGGGCGTGTCCGTGCGGGTGTGCACCATGTGCGTGTGTGTGGGTGTAGGCCGTTGGCGAGCAGTGCGGGGGTGATCGTGTGCGGTCCGTTGGAAACCATCGTGAGCCGTGCGTGTTGGAGCACGACGTGGGAACGAGCGAGGCGGGCGGATTGCGGGCGCGAAGAGGGAGGGAGCGTGGGTACGTGCCCGGTCGCTGGCTCTAGGTACCAAACCCCCACGACGATCGTTGTAACGATGCGGTGTAGCTCGAGTTTGTGCTTGAGGAAAACTTGGCCGTCGCTGTGGGATTGGTGTTCGTGCGCCGGGAGCACCACCGTGTCCATCTTCTCCTCGTATCTTCTTCTTCCTCGTTTTTGGTTTGAGCTAGAGCGAGGTGATAGAGAGAGAGAGAGAGAGAGAGAGAGAGAGAGAGAGAGAGAGAGCTAGGGCAAGTAGCTGCACCAACAATTGGCATCAGAGCCACATGGAGAACGAAGCTCGCCGGAGAGGTCCCTCGTCTCATACGCCGGCAGATCGGATGGATCGCTGCCGCAGCCGGTGCCGCTGCTCACCGGTGAGAATTACACCACGTGGGCGATCAAGGTGGAGGCGAACCTTGATGCGGCTGGGCTGTGGGAGGCCGTGGTGGTGCCGGAGGACGCAACGGTGGCCGTGATTGCAAAGAAAGACAAGCCGGCGAGTGTGTGTCTGCTTGGTGCGCTCGCGGAGGACCTGCTGCTGCAGGTGGCATCGAAGAATACGGTAGCGGAGGTCTGGGTGAGCCTTAAGGGCAGGTTCATCGGCACAGATCGCGTGCGAGCGGCGCAGCTGGGCAAGCTCCGCAGCGAGTTCGAGCTCCTACACATGGTAAACGGCGACACACTGGATGGGTTCGCCGGCAAGCTTGGAGCCATTGCGCCATGCTTCACGATGCTCAGCTCAACCCTGGAGGGTGCCACGCTCGTGAAGAAACAGCTCGACTCCGTGCCGGACCGCCTGTATGCGACGGTAGCCGGGATCGAGCAGTTCTGTGACATGGACACCTTGCTGTTCAAGGATGCGCTGGGTCGGCTGAAGGCGTTTGGCGAGCGGCTACGGTGACGCGGGCAGGCGGACGGCGAGCGAGCGGATGACACGCTCATGTTTACGGTGGCACAATGGAGGGCGCGGGAGCGGCAGAAGGGAGGTGCGCGGGACGACGACAACGCACGGAGCGAGGCGTCGAGCAACGGTGGCAACCAGCGCGGGCGCTACTACAAGTGCAGCATGCGCGGACACTTCAAGCAGGTATGTCCGCAGCTTCCGAAGGCACCGGCGGGGGAGCGCGCACTGCTGGTGGACGACGGCGTCGAGGACGCCGGGCTATTCCGAGTCGCGGCTTAGGGAGGTGAAATGTAGGGGAAATAAGTCGCGCTGGTGCGTCGGGCTCGACCATCTCGTGTACGGGCGCGAGCTGGATGCGTCGGGCACGCCGGGTCCGCGACGGGTAGCATGTGCGTGCGTGTGGGTGCAGCACGGGTGTGTCCGTGCGGGTGTGCACCGTGTGCGTGTGTGTGTGGGCGTAGACCGTTGGCGAGCAGTGCGGGGGTGATCGCGTGTGATCCGTTGGAAGCCATCGTGAGCCATTCATGTTGGAGCGCAACGTGGGCACGAGCGAGGCGAGCGGATCATGGGTGCGAGGAGGGAGGGAGCGTGGGTATGTGCCCAGTCGCTGGCTCTAGGTACAAAACCCCCACGGCGATCGTTGTAACTGTGCGGTGTAGCTTGAGTTTGTACTTGAGGAAAACTTGACCGTCGTTGCGGCAGTGGCATTCATGTGCCGGGAGGACCACCATGTCCATCTTCTCCTTGTATCTTCGTCTTCCTCATTTTTGATTTGAGGTAGAGCGAGGTGACACACACACAGAGAGAGAGAGAGAGAGAGAGAGAGAGGGAGAGAGAGCTAGGGCAAGGAGCTGCACCAACAATTGGCATTAGAGCCATATGGAGGTCGGAGCTCGCTGGAGATATCCCTCGTCTCGTACGCCGGGGGATCGGGCGGATTGCTGTCATAGCCGGTGTCACTGCTCATTGGTGAGAATTACACCGCGTGGGCGATCAAGGTGGAGGCGAACCTCGACGCGGCCGGGCTATGGGAGGCCGTGGTGGTGCTGAAGGACGCAGCACGACCGTGATCGCGAAGAAAGACAAGCCGACAAGGGCGTATCTGCTCGGTGCACTCGCGGAGGACCTGCTGCTGCAGGTGGCATCGAAGAAGACGACAACGGAGGTCTGGGCGAGCCTCAAGGTCAGGTTCATCGGCGCGGATCGCTTGCGAGCGGCATGACTGGCCATGCTCCGCGGCGATTTCGAGTTCGTACGCATGGCAAACGGTGGCACGCTGGACGGGTTCGCCGGCAAGCTTGGAGCCACGGCGGTACGTTTCGCGGGGCTCGACTCAACCCTGGAGGACTACACGCTCATGAAGAAACCGCTCAACTCCGTGCCAGACCGCGTGTACGCAGCGGTGGCCGGGATCAAGCAGTTCTGCGGCCTGAACATCTTGTTGTTCGAGGACGCGCTCGGTCGGCTGAAGGTGTTTGACGAGCGGCTATGGCGACGCGGGCAGGCAGACGGCGAGCGAGCGGATGGCACAACCATGTTTACGGCGGCGCAATGGCAGGCGCGGGAGCGGCAGAAGGGAGGTGCACGGGATGGCGACGACGCATGAAGCAAGGCGTCGGGCAACGGTGGCAATCAGCGCGGGCGCTGCTACAAGTGCAGCATGCGCGGCCACTTCAAGCGGGAATGCCCGCAGCTTCGGAAGGCGCCGACGGGTGAGTGGGCACTGCTGGTGGACGACGGTGTCGAGGACGCCGGGCTGTTCTGAGCTGCGGCTTAGGGAGGTGAAATGTAGGGCAAATAAGCCGCGGTGGCGTGTCGGGCTCGACCAGCTCGTGTATGGGCGCGAGCTGGACGCGTCGGGCGCACCGGGTCCACGGCAGGTAGCGTGTGCGTGCGTGTGGGTGCAGCACGGGCATGTCCGTGCGGGTGTGCACCGTGTGCGTGTTTGTGGGCGTAGGCCGTTGGCGGGCAGTGCGGGGGTGATCGTGTGCGATCCGTTGGAAGCCACCGTGAGCCGTGTGCGTCAGAGCGCAATGTGGGCAGAGCGAGGCAGGCGGATCGCGGGCGGGAGGAGGGAGGGAGCGTGGGTACGTGCCCGGTCGATGGCTTCAGGTACAAACCATTACTATTGCTGCTATCACTGCTATCAAAACTATGATATTACTTTGCTACTGATTACTTGCTGCAGATAATTAATCTGTAGGTGTGGTTGAATTGACAACTCAGCTGCTAATACTTGCAAATATTCTTCGGCTCCCCTTGTGTCGAATCTATACATTTGGGTTGAATAGTCTACCCTCGCAAACGGTTGCGATCCCCTATACTTGTGTGTTATCAAGACCTTTTTCTGGCGCCGTTGCCGGGGAGCATAGCTATATTTGTTGAGTCACTTGGGATTATTATCAATTTATCACTGTGAAGAATCTGAAGGATGCTAAGACTAAGATTTTCCCTCGAAGACGAGGGGAGGTAAGGAACTGCCATCCAATTCTACTTTAGATTCACCTTCTATTATAAGTAAACTTGCAACACCACCATATGCTATTAATCCTGATATGTCACAAGTTATTGATGATGCTACTTTTGCTATGAATGATACTTATGATGATGCTAGTACCTTGCATGATGATGATGTGTCACTTGGTGAATTTCTTGATGAACAAATTACTAGAGTAAGACAACATGATGTTGTTGAATCTGTTGATGAGCTTGAAACTGTAAATTTTGAAACACCTGCTAGAACTAGCCTTCTTAGATATGAATTGCCTAAGGTACCAGAAGGTTATGTTATGAATGAGGAGACAACTAGAGATATTCTTGGTTGTAAGGATAGAGACGATCTAGAGAAATTATTATGCAAGTATAAAGAAAAGTCTCTGAATGCTAGAATGCAATGTCATTCTAAGTTTGCTACCTCACCTATCTTAATTGATGATAAGGATTATGAATTCTCTGTCGATCCAGAGTTGATTACTTTGGTTGAATCTGATCATTTCCATGGTTATGAAACTAAAACTATTGTGGCACAACTCACTAAGTTGAATGAAATAGCCACCCTTTTTACTCATGATGAGAAAACTCGTTACTACTATATACTCAAATTATTTCCGTTCTCATTAAAGGGTGATGCTAAAGCTTGGTACAATACTCTTACTCCTGGTTGTGTGCGTAGTCCCTAGGATATGATTTATTACTTCTCAGAAAAATATTTTCCTACTCATAAGAAACAAGCTGCCTTATAGGAAATATTTAACTTTGTGCAAACTAAAGAAGAGAGTCTCCCACAAGCTTGGGGGAGGCTTTGTTTGTTACTTAATGCTTTGCCAGATTATCCTCTTAAGAAAAATGAAATACTTGATATCTTCTATAATGGACTAACCGATGCTTCTAGGGACTTCCTAGATAGTTGTGCTGGTTGTGTTTTCAGGGAACAAACTATTGGACAAGCTAAAGAATTATTGAATAACATATTGAAAAATTATGATGATTGGACTCTTCCTAAACCACCACCTAAAACCACTCCAAAGAAGAGGGGTATATTATATCTCAGTCCTGAAGATATGCAAGAGGCAAAGAAATCTATGAAGGAAAAGGTATTAAAGCTGAGGACATTAAAAATTTACCTCATATTGAGAAATATATGGGCTTAATACACCACCACTGCCTAAGGTGGTAGAGGTAAATTCTCTAATGTAATTCAATGATAATGACAATCCTCACAATATGCACCCTACCCAATGCCTTTATGAGTTTGAAAATTACATTAGGAAACAAGATCACTTCAATGCAAATGTTATGAAACAATTGAAATACAATTCTGATATGATTGCTCGCTTGAGTGACTTGTTACTTAGAATCTCAAATGATGTAAGAGGTGTGGGAAAGCATGCTTCTATGGTACAAACCCAGTTAGAACAAGTTGCTAAATCACAAAGAGAATTGCTTGATGAAATGAATAACGACATACATGACTTTGCTGTTAGAGTTGCAACTAGAGGAGGAAAAATGACTCAGGAACCACTTTATCCTGAGGGACACCCAAAAAGAATTGAACATGATTCACAAATAAACAACGCCACTGCACTTAGTCCTTCTAAAAAGAAGAAGACAAAGAAAAATCATAGGATTTTGCATGCTACTAGTGAACCTGAAGTAGAAAAACCTCCTGATAATGATAATGATGTTTCTATTTCTGATACTAAAACTCAATCTGGTAATGAACATTCACCTAGTGATAATGAAAAATATAATGATGATGTTCATGAAGATACTCAACCAAACAATGAAAAAGAACCAGATACATAGTCAAAAAAAAAAAAGAACCAGATAATGATGTTGAAATAGAACCACCAGTTGATCTTGATAACCCACATCCCAAAAATACACGTTATGATAAAATAGACTTTGTTGCTAGGAAACACGGTAAAGAAAGAGAACCGCGGGTTCAAAAACCTATGCCTTTTCCACCCAAGTCAACTAAAAAGAAAGATGATGAAGAATTTGAACGCTTTGCTAAAATGCTGAGGCCAGTCTTTTTGCGTACTCGCTTGACTGATATCTTGAAAATGCCTCCTTACGCAAAGTACATGAAATACATCATCACCAATAAGAGAAAAATACCGAGAGCTGAAATCTCCACCATGCTTGCTAATTATACTTTTAAGGATGGAGTACCTAAAAAACTTGGAGACCCAGGAATACCAACTATACCTTGCTCCATCAAAAAGAATTATGTGAAAACTGCTTTATGTGATTTAGGAGCTGGTGCTAGTGTTATGCCTTTCTCTTTATATAAAAGACTTAATTTGAATAAACTCACACCTACTAAAATATCTTTGCAAATGGTTGACAGATCAACTGCCATACCTATCGGTATTTGTGAGGATGTGCCCGTTGTTGTTGTGAATGTTACTATTTTGACTGACTTTGTGATACTTGAGATGCCCAAGGACGACAACATGTCGATTATCCTTGGTAGACCCTTCTTGAATACCACAGGGGCTGTTATTGATTACAATAAAAGCAAGGTCACTTTTCATATCAATGGTAATGAGCATACGGTGCACTTGCCGAAGAAACAATTCCAAGTGAATGGTATTAATGTTATTGAAAAATCTCCAACAATCACTATTGGAAGTTTTCATCTACCTCTACCTACTGTTAAAAAGAAATATGAAATGCTTATTATTGGGGACATTCATATCCCCGTTGAGGTAACTTAGTGATTTACGAAAGTTCTTCGGTTTCATGCTAATCGAAAGTGGTTGTTAATAAGACTTGATCAACCTTATTAATAAATCATTTTTGAGAGGTATGAAGTTGATGAATTTAGTGAGCACTACCTTCTGCCCCTACCTTCTGTTTTCTATTTTTATCAGTTAAATAAAATAAAATGATATGTTTAATAAAAAATGACCCAAAATAAAAGTTCTCTGAAAATTTAACACGATTTTTTTCTGAATATTTAAGAATTTCTGGTGCAAATAATATAAGAGGGAGGTGCACCAGGTGGGTCTCACCTGGGCGCGAGAGGACCCCAGGCGCGCCCTGGTGGGTTGTGATCCCCACGTGGCCTCCCTCACTTATCTCTTTACACCACATCATCATCTACCTCCAGAAAAAATTCACCTTTGCTCTCTCTCTCTCTCTCTCTCTCTCTCATGTTCTTGCTCTCAAACCTGCGGATTTCGATCTCTTTGCTCGAAGCTCCATTTCCTAAACTCTTTCGGGGATTGTTGCTTGGTATGTGACTCCACCATTTGTCCAATTAGTTTTTGTTTTAGTGGTTTATATTTCGAATAATTAGCTACTCTTGGTGCTGATGTAGATGGCTTGCATGTTGAATTCTTAGAGTTCTAAGTAGTTTGAATGCTTGTTATGGCCTCTAGACATCCCTATGAGTAGTTGCTATCAATCTTACAAAGTTTTGTTGAGAAAAAAATTGTGGACTAAAAATTTCAGAATTTTGTTCATAGGAAAAACATGAGTATCTTTAGGAAGTTTGCTTCCAAGAAGAATTCCAAGGGAGTGATTTGGGGAGTCATCTGATAGTGATCTCCACATCCCGAGATTGGCGGAGCTACGACCATGCAAATGGCCGCATACTTCGTTCATGGAAGATGCTGGAATCCTTCAAGAGTTTGCACAATATGCGGCTAATGCCGGCCTCACCAATTCCATTATGGCTGAATGCGAACATTATCATCTCCTCACAAACACCTTTGTGCAAAGTTTTAATTTTCTTCCTAGGAATAATCCCCCTGAGGTGCAATTTAATTTATATGCTAAACCCCATCAGATACCGCTTACTGAATTTTGTGAAATATGCTTGCTTCCTTCTGATGGTAGTTTGGCAGAGCCTAGGCCCACAAAGTTTGAAAGCTTTTATCGTACTCTGACAGTGGGTGATGAGAGAGGGGTGTCGGGTATCACTGCCACTGGCTTGCATTTTCCTGTTGTTCATTATTTCGCTCTTTTCATTGCAAAATGCCTGCTTGCTAGAGAGAAGGTGGTTGCACTCAGTTCACCAGACCTTACTGTTTTGCGTCGTCCACGAGAGGACGATAACACTTATAGCTTGGGAGCTTTTGTGGCACGCCGCCTCCACATTAATAAGTCCAAGGGTAAAATACATGGAGGTATTTAGGCCACTCGTTTGGCGGATTGCTTTAATGTTCAGATACGGCTGCATGATTTTCCTTTGCCCAAGGTTTACCTAGATCGCGCTGCCATGGATCACCACTAGTTTACTGGTGTCGATTATCCTAACATTCCTATTCCTTATAACCTGGTTTTTAGTGTGAGAACTCGTGATATTATTCCACTGCCTGGACCTGCTTTGTTTGATCCTATTGTCAGGGGCGGATACATGATTATGCCTGAGGACATCAACGCTACACTTTTTGTACCCTATGACTGTGCACGGGCAGTCTGAGCCACGGGCACCACCATACCAAGCACGACAAGGGAGGTGAGCCAGGGTAAGACCGAAGCTCGATGGAATTGAAGCCCAAAGCAAAGACCACAAAGAGCAAAGGGACGAAGCGGGATCCCCCGGCAAGATCCTTGCCGGGAGCCAGTTTTAGCAGCCTCGGCAGGGTCCTTGACGGGGCCGGCTTTAGCAGCCCCGACAAGACCCTTGCCGCTTCAACTCGCCCCACGCCCACGGAGCGGATCACCCTTCTGTCCACTGCCCCCATGGGGCAAGGATTCGGGAGGCATCCCCGTAGTGGCATGCAGATCTTTGTGAAGACATTCAAGACCAGATATACATAGATATACACTAAGAAGACGACGATCCTTGGTGGGATCCCAGCCAAGGAAGACCACAAGACCTCCAACAAGCATCTTGCCGGGGATGACAGCAGGCGCCGCGGCAAGACCCTTGCCAAAGACACCCGGAGGGCCACCATCAGGCCCACGCCAACTGAGTTTCCACCGCCCCATGCAGCTGCCGACCCAATCAGCTGGGCAGGCACCTGCGTGGCAACTTGCAAATCTTCGTGGAGACCCACCATTGCGCCACCTCAGCTGCCTGCCTGCCTACATGGCATCTCAGGCATCGCTGGCCAGGGCGCGTGTCGACACAAGAAGGAGCGGCGATGGACAAGACGGATGTCTCCCCCGTCCCCGATAAAGCAAGGACACCTAAGCAAGATGCATTAAATGCGCCTTGTCATGTAATGCGAGGGATAACCTCGTATCACTGTACCCTTTCCACCTCTTGTGTGTCACTGTGGCAACCCCTTTTTCTATAAAAGGAGGCCCGAGGCTACCAGGAGGAGGATTCGGCTTTTCAGAACTCCCCACGATTCGGCTTTTCAGAACTCCCCACGATTCGGCTTTTCGGAGCTCCTCACGCCCCGTAGCTAGCTGAAGAACACATATATACAATCCACCAAAGCAGGAGTAGGGTTTTACGCATCCTTGCGGCCCGAACCTGGGTAAACGAACCGTGTGCTAACTGTTAGATCCGCTCTTCTCTCAACCCCGCGCCCCACAACCGTAGCAGGGATTCTTGTGATCCCATAGGTGTCGATCCAAATACACCGACATCAATCGTGCGGCTCCGAGCGGAAGGAGACTAGGCTGGGCCTAGGTGGGCTGTGTAGAGGCGTTCGGCTACGGGAGAGAAGAGAGGGAGGCCCGGTGATGGTTTTCGGAGACCGAAAACGTCTAACGCATAAACCGGCTATGGTGCCGCTATATGTTTAACGGTTGGGCTATCAAACGAACTCCGAATGCGACAAAATTTGACAAGCGGTCTACCTACACTATAATAAGACCGCGCGCCAACTTTCACCTCATATCGAGAACACTTTTCGGCCATGTATAAAATAATATTTTGGATGTGCTGCGGGCGCGTGCGGGTGTGTCTGGGCTCAGAATGTTCAACGGAGAGAACGGAGGATCCGGCAGCTATAGACGGATGCAAGTTTTGAAAACATACAGATTAAATGCACATAATGACATGGCAAAATGCAACATGCAAGCGAATGACATGACAATGATAGAATATAAGAGGAAGACATCTGGCACATCGGTCTCGGGGTGTCACAATTATGGACTATTATTTCACATTATGGCACAATACTTATGCCTTCTTTCACTTATTTTGCAAGATTTCATGAAGAGAGAAAATGCCGGCCACTGGAATTCTGGACCGGAAAGGAGCAAATCTAAGTGGCCTATTCTGCACAACTCCAAAAGTCCTAAAAATGAACAGATAATTATTTTGGAATATAAAAAAATATTGGGCGAAGAAAATACAGAGGGGGCCCACCAGGTGGCCACAAGCCTAGGGTGCGCCCTACCCCCAGGTCTTGTGGCCCCCCTGGTAGGCCACCGATGCCCCCCTTCTGCTATATGATGTCTTTTGACCTGAAAAAAAACCAGGAGAGAACTTTCGGGATGAAGCGCCGCCGTCTTGTGGCGGAACTTGAGCAGAACCAATCTAGCGCTCCGGTGGAGCTATTCTGCAGGGGAAACTTCACTCCGGGAGGGGGAAATCAAAGCCATCGTCATCACCAACGATCCTCTCATCGAGGGAGGGTCAATATTCATCAGCATCTTCACCGACACCATCTCCTCTCAAACCCTACTTCATCTCTTGTATTCAATCTTTGTCTCAAAACCTTAGATTGGTACCTGTGGGTTGCTAGTAGTGTTGATTACTCCATGTAGTTGATTGTAGTTGGTTTATTTGGTGGAAGATCATATGCTCGTATCCTTGATGCTATTAAATACCCCTTTGAATATGAACATGACTATGCTTTGTGAGTAGTTACGTTAGTTCCCGAGGACATGGGAGAGGTCTTGTTATAAGTAATCATGTGAATTTGGTATTCATTCGATATTTTGATGAGATGTATGTTGTCTTTCCTCTAGTGGTATTATGTGAACGCCGACTACATGAAACTTCACCATTATTTGGGCCTAGGGGAAGGCACTTGGAAGTGATAAGTATATGATAGGTTGCGAGAGTGATAGAAGCTTAAACCCTAGTTTATGCGTTGCTTCGTAAGGGGCTGTTTTGGATCCATACGTGTCAGCCTATGGTTAGATTTATCTTAATTCTTCTTTCATAGTTGCGGATCCTTGCGAGAGGGTTTAATCATAAGTGGGAGGCTTGTCCAAGTAAGGACATCAACCAAGCACCGGTCTACCCACATATCAAATTATCAAAGTAGCGAACGCGAATCATATGAGCATGATGAAAACTAACTTGACAATAATTCCCATTTGTCCTCGGGAACGCTTTGATTTATATAAGAGTTCGTCCAGGCTTATCCTTTTCTATAAAATGGATTGGGCCACCTTGCTGCACCTTAGTTACACTTGTTACTTGTTACACGTTACGAATTATCTTATCACAAAACTATCTGTTACCGATAATTTCAGTGCTTGCAGACAATACCTTGCTGAAAACCACTTGCCATTTCCTTCTGCTCCTCGTTGGGTTCAACACTATTACTTATTGAAAGGACTACGATAGATCCCCTATAATTGTGGGTCATCAAGAATCTTTTTTGGCACCGTTTCCGGTGAGTGAAGCGCCTTTGGTGAGTCGAATTTGGTAAGGAAAAATTTATATTACGTGCTGAAATTTACTGTCACTTGTCACTATGGAAAACAATCCTTTGAGGGGTTTGTTCGGGGTATCTTCACCCCGACAAAAATAAATAAAGATTTGCCGCTCAATCTACTGTACCTACTGAAAATATTTATTATGATATCCCCTCGGGTATGTTAGAGATACTGCTAGCTAATCCTTATGCAGGAGATGGAACACTACATCCTGATGTGCATCTAATCTATGTGGATGAAGTTTATGGATTATTTAAGCTTGCAGGTTTGCTTGAGGATGAGGTCAAGAACAAGGTATTCCCTTTATATTTGAAGGTAAAGGCATTGACATGGTATAAGCTATGTGATGATATTGGAGCTTGGAACTACAATCGATCGAAATTGGAATTTCATCAGAAGTTTTATCCTATGCATCTAGTTCATAGTGATCGGAATTATATTTATAATTTTTGGCCTCATGAAGGGGCAAGTATCGCTCAAGCTTGGGGGAGGCTTAAGTAAGTGTTATATTCATGCCCCAATCATGAGATTCCAAGAGAAATTATTATTCAGAATTTTTATGCTCGGCTTTCTCATAATGATCGATCCATGCTCGATACTTATTGTGTCAGTTCTTTTATGAAGAAGACTATTGAATTTTGATGGGAACTTTTGTAAAGAATTAAACGCAACTCTGAAGGTTCGGAACTCGACGAAGGTAAGGAGTTAGGTATGAACCTTGAGTTTGATTTTTTTAAATCTTTTACGAATACCGATATTTTTCGTGAATTTCGCACTAAGTATGGACTTGACTATGAGATAGTAGCTTCTTTCTGTGAATCATTTGCTACTCATGTTGATCTCCCTAAGGAAAATTGGTTTAAATATCATCCTCCCATTGAAGTGAAAGTAGTAGAACCACTAAGGTTGAAGAAGAAACCGTTACTTATAATGATAGTACAGTTGTTCCCACTACTTATATTGAGAAACCACCTTTCCGTGTTAGGTTAAGGGAACATGCTAAAGCTTCAACCTTAGTCCATAAGAGTCATGTTAGGACACCTACACCCCTGAAAAAAATTGAAGTTGAACCTAATTTTTCTATGGTTAAGGATCTCTTGGTCGATAATATTTATCGACATGCTATTTACTTTGTTATGAAGCTGCTAGAATTGCCAAACCCGATGGAAAAGACAAAAATAGACCTGTCGTTGGCATGCCTGTTGTCTCAGTCAAAATTGGAGATCATTGTTATCATGGCTTATGTGATTTGGGGGCTAGTGTGAGTGCTATTCCATTTACTCTTTATCAAGAAATTATGAATGATATTGCACCTGCTAAGATAGAAGATATTGATGTTACTATTAAGCTTGCTAATAGAGATACTATTAAACCAATTGGGATTGTTAGAGATGTTGAAGTCTTGTGTGGGAAAATAAAATATCCTATTGATTTTCTAGTTCTTGGTTCCCCACAAGATGATTTTTGTCCCATTCTATTTGGTAGACCTTTCTTGAATACAGTAAATGCTAGAATTGACCGTACTAAGGAAACAGTTAGTGTTAATTTTGGTGATGTGTCTCATGAGTTTAATTTCTCTAAATTCCGTGGACAACCTCGTGATAAAGAACCACCTAGTAAGGATGAAATAACTAGTCTTGTTTCTATTGTTGTACCTCTTACTGATCCTTTAGAACAATATTTGCTAGATCATGAAAATGATATGTTCATGAATGAAAGGAATGAAATAGATAGAGTTTTCTTCGACCAACAACCTATGCTCAAGCTCAATTTGCCTATTGAAACCTTAGGAGGTCCTCCTCCACCTAAAGGTGATCCTGTGTTTGAATTGAAACAATTACATGATACACTGAAATATGCTTATCTTGATGAAAAGAAGATATATCTTGTTATTATTAGTGCTAACCTTTCAAAGCATGAAGAAAATAGACTATTAAAAACTCTGAGGAAGCACCGTGCCGCTATTGGATATACTCTCAATGATCTTAAGGGCATTTGTCCCACTCTATGCCAACATAAAATTAAGGTGGAACCCGACACTAAACCAGTTGTTGACCATCAACGACGGTTAAACCCCCAAGAGGAAGGAAGGGGTAAGAAATGAAATACTCAACCTTCTGGAAGCAGGTATAATCTATCCCATAGCTGATAGTAAATGGGTAGCCCTGTTCATTATGCCCTAAGAAGGGAGGTATTACTGTTGTTCCTAATGATAAAAATAAGTTGATTCCACAAAGAATTATTACAGATAATAGAATGGTAATTGATTTTAGAAAATTAAACCAAGCTACTAGGAAATATCATTACCCTTTGCCATTTCATCGCTCAAATTCTAGAAAGACTATCAAAACATACACACATCTGCTTTCTAGATGGATATTCTGATTTTTCCCAAATACCTATATCAAAAGAAGATCAATAAAAACTACTTTTACATGTCCTTTTGGTACGATTGCTTATAGACGTATGCCTTTTGGTTAATGCAATGCACCTGCTACCTTTCAAAGATGTATGACAACTATATTCTCTGATTTTTTTGAAAAGATTGTTGAGATTTTCATTGATGATTTTTCCGTTTATGGAAGTTCTTTTGATGATTTCCTGAGCAACCCTGATCGAGTTTTGCAGAGATGTGAAAGAAACTAATCTTGTCTTGAATTGGGAGAAGGGCCACTTTATGGTTAACGAAGGTATTTTCTTGGGGCATAAAATCTTTGAAAGAGGTATTGAAGTTGATAAGGCTAAAGTTGATGCTATTGAAAAATGTCGTGTCCTAAAGATATCAAAGGTATAGAAAGTTTCCTTGGTCATGCTGGTTTCTATAGGAGATTTATTAAAGACATCTCTAAAATTTCTAGGCCTCTTACTAATTTTTGCAAAAAGATGTTCCATTTGTTTTTGATGATGATTAAGTGGAAGCCTTTGAAATACTTAAGAAAGCCTTAATCTTTGCACCTGTTGTTCAACCACCTGATTGGAACCTACCCTTTGAAATCATTTGTGATGCT
The DNA here is from genome assembly GCA_902687465.1 of Secale cereale. Taxonomy (NCBI): domain Eukaryota; kingdom Viridiplantae; phylum Streptophyta; class Magnoliopsida; order Poales; family Poaceae; genus Secale; species Secale cereale. The sequence continues at coordinate 489,305,090 of LR738712.1, forward strand.
AGTGATTATGTTGTTGGTGCTATTCTAGGACAAAGAGTTGATAATAAATTAATTGTTATCCACTATGCTAGTAAAACTCTAGACAGTGCCCAAAGAAATTATGCTACTACTGAAAATGAATTCTTAGCAATTGTATTTGCGTGTGATAAATTCAGATCTTATATTATTGATTCTAAAGTAACTATTCACACTGATCATGCTGCTATTAAATACCTTATGGAAAAGAAAGATGCTAAACCTAGACTTATTAGATGGTTTCTTCTGCTGCAAGAATTTGATTTGCATATCAGAGATAGAAAAGGAGTTGAGAACCCCGTAGCAGATAACTTATCTAGGTTAGCAAATGTTCTTATTGACCCACTACCTATTGATGATAGCTTTCCTGATGAACAATTTATCGGTGTACTAAAGTAGGGGTACCTTAGTATCCCGACTTGTGCACGGGCAGTAGCAGCGTCCCATGGTCTGGCTCACCACGCGCCCGCCAAAGCCCACTCTAGGCCCCTTTAAGCCATTCAAGAACAAAGTATTCAAGTTAAGAGACAAGACCCCGGCAAGAGGAGCTTGCCGGGAAGGCCGCACCAGGCTCAAAGTTATCGTTCCAGCACAAGACCCTGGCAAGAAGAGTTTGCCAGGAAGGCCAAAGAACAGCACATCAAGAAGGGATATCGCGGTGCATCATGCGCCCCGGCAGGACCCGGAGAGCGACAAACTTCCGGGCCCGGCAAGGTTGCGACCCCGGCAAGGTGCTTGCCGGGGGAATCCTACACTGTGTGCCTGCGCTCCAGCTCATTTGGCCACGCGTCGTCCTGGGGCCCTTCCAGGGGCACGTGGCAGATGGCTGTGCAGCCTGGGGTACACGGTGGCAAGCCGCGGTGACGAGACTATCGCCGTGGCGAACGGAGACGCATGAACGGGCGCTTTTGGGGCGACGACGACGGGCATTCAATGCCCTTGTCCCCCACCATCAGAGTTAGGTGAAGACCACTGTTCATACACTGTTCATGCACTGTTACAACCACCACCAGTTTTACATTTTTACCCTCCTCTACGATTGGCACCTGTCGGTGACCCCTTTGAGCTATAAAAGGAGGCCCGTGCACAACGTAGAGGGGGTTCGACTCTAGAAACTCGATCGCTCCATGCTCGGTGTAGCAGGTACTGTAGATCTTCAAGCTCCCGAGCCCAAGAACCCAATACAACCAAGGCAGGAGTAGGGTTTTACGCGTCCGCGCGGCCCGAACCTGGGTAAACTGCCCGCGTGTGCCCCTCGATCCGCTCTTCGTGCTCCCTCCGCACCCTTGCCGTACCATAGAAGGGGCTCCGGTCCCATAGGTGTTCGTGGGCGACCAGTTTCCCCGACATCTTTGGCGCGCCAGGTAGGGGGCGTCGAGGTTGTGCGAACCTGACCCGACGCTCACGCGGGCGCAGTCTTCATCAACCTCTCCAGCTTCGTCAACTTCATCGGCTACGTCAACATGCCTCCGAAGAAGAAGGCTTCGGAGGTCAGAGGCCCGTCTGCGTCAATCCCACCACCACCAGAACCGACGGTTGGTGGAGGAGACGCTGGCGGAAGGGTGGACGCCGGTGGGGAAACTCACGGCGCCACCAAGTCCAAGGACAAGACGGACGACCGGGCGAACTCCAAAGCCTCGGTGTCCGTGCATGCACCACGTCCCTCTCAGGAGGTGCCAGACCAGCAGCGGCGTGGTACCGGAGGTACCATACGCTTGCTGGGGCGTGGCCAGGCCGGCGGGTCACGGGACGCTCAAGGCCAACGTCCTGGCACGAGCAAGGCGCGGTCGCCGGGGCGGGAACATGCTCCTTCTAACGCGGTTAGAAGTCCGAGCGTATCTCGCTCCTCGCACCGTTTGCCACCGTTTCCCTCCTCTCCAGCAGAGGCCTTAGCCAGGGCTCAGCTGCTCCTCGACTTCCCTCCAGCGGCGGACAAGGCCGAAGACTGGAGGGCGACGATCCAGAGCCTCATCGCCTTTGCCAACAACGACACGCCGCAGCAGCCGGCAACGTCACGGCCGCGGCAAGTCGACCAAACGAAGGTCGATGGAGACAAGACCGCCGGGGGTGCGACGACCGTGCACTCCCCGTCGCGGAAGCAGAAATCGCCGCCCCGCCGGATAAACGTCGACGACGACTCCACAGCGTCGTTGGACCCGCGGGCTCGCCGCGATCAGCGCCAAGTCCTTGACGACAGGCGACAAGAGGACGCTCGAACTCGTATCGAGCGTCGAAGAGAAGCCAGAAGACAGTCTGACCAGTGCGTCGGGACCGCTGTCGACATGCACACGCCCGGTGAACCAGGCGACTTGCCGTACGCGGCAGGTTGCCCTGCGTTCACCCGAGAGCTGCGGCAAGTCCAGTGGCCCGGCATGAAGAACTTTAGGCCCGACGTACCCGAGGAGTACGACGGCAAGACACACCCCTCCGAGTTCCTCAGCATTTACACCATTGCGGTGCAGGCTGCCGGGGGACGCGACGAGAAGATTCTAGCCAACTACTTCCCGCTCGTGCTTAAGCCAAACGTCAGGTCTTGGCTTATACACTTGCCGGAGAACTCCATCTCTTCATGGGCGGATTTGTGCCACCAGTTTGTCGGCGCCTTTACGGGCGGCCACAAACCCCACGGCCAGGAAAGTGATCTCCACATTCTTGCCCAGAAAGAGGGGGAGTCCCTACGCAAGTACATCCAAAGGTTCAGCCGCGTTCAGCACAACATCCCGGATGTCCACCCTGCCGCGGTTATCAGCGCGTTCCACCAGAACGTGCGTAACCGCCGGATGAGGGAGGAGATGGCAATGACCAAGATCCGGGACGTCAGCGAGCTTTACGCTCTGGCTGAAAAATTTGCCCGTGCTGAAGAAGGGAGGAGGCTCCCCGGAGAGGATAGCGGTGCAGGAGGAAGTGACAGCGAGGATGCCGCCCCGGCAAGGAAAAGCCGGCGGCGAAATAACAGGAAGAAGAAGAACAAGGAGGTACTGGTTGTCGAGCAGTCCGACAAGGAGGCTGCCGCCAAGAAGACACAGGCTGGTGGCTCCGGCAAGGAGGCCGCCCCTGTAGCGGTAGCCGACAAGCAGGACGGCTCCGACAAGCAGTACTGCAAGATCCACCGCACTAAGGGCCACGATCTCCAGAACTGCAAGAGAGTAGAGTACCTCGTAGCTTAGCAGAAGGCTGAATACGAGCGTCGCGACAAGGAGAAGGCCCAAGGAGGCGGGGGAGAGCCCAGCAAGAAGCGGCCGTTCAATGGCCGGGGAGGACGCCGCGGCAAGGCCAAGCAGCGGCAAGGAGACAGACCTCCCCGGGGCCGCGACAAGGATGAAGACGAAGACGATGACGAGGATATGGATGACGGAGATAACAGCGAGCAGGAGTTCCAGAAGGCCACAAAAGTTCTGTGCGTCGATGGAGGTGCTTCTCTGCATACTTCCCACCGCCAACTCAAGCAGTGGGTGCGGGAAGTGAATGCAGCTGAGCCACCCGTCGAGTCGCGTAGGCTGCTGAAATGGTCCGGCACGCCCATCATCTTCGACCTTGAGGACCACCCTGACCGCACAACTGCGGTCGGGTGTTTTCCGATGTTGGTTTCACCAACTATCCGCAACCTCAAGGTCACCAAGATGTTGGTTGACGGCGGGGCCGGCCTCAACTTGATCTCCTCCGCTGTGATCAAGAAACTGCAGATCCCCGACAGCGAGCTCGAGGAAACCGGGACGTTCCAAGGAATCAACCCGAGAAGGAGCAAGCCGAAGGGGATCACGTTCGACGTTGCCGATATCCCATTACCATATAATGGGATACTTGGCCGTCCTGCGCTCGCCAAGTTCATGGCAGCCTCCCACTATGCATACAACATGCTCAAGATGCCGGGGCCGATCAGCGTCATCTCTGTCCCCGGCGACAAGAAGGACGCGCTCATCTGCGCCGACAAGATCTACCAGGACGCAGCAGCCGCGGCAGACAGCAAAACACTTGCCGCTGAAGCTCCCGGGGGGAAGACCAAGACCAAGTTCGGCAAGAGCTCTGGGGCCCACTCCGGCAAACGCACCTCTTTGGAGTGCTGCGCTGCCGTCGAGGACGCACCATCGAGCTCCACCGGCAAGTGCAAGAAGGGAATGGCAGCTCCACCGGCAACCAAGAAGGTGCCCGCCAAGGAGGACGGCAGTGGTGGTACCTTCACCATCAGTGCTACACTCGACCCCAAATAGGAAAGCACGCTCATTGCCTTCCTGCGGGCGAATGTGGACGTGTTTGCGTGGCAACCGTCTGACATCCCCGGCGTTCCCAGGAAGGTAATTGAGCACATGCTCGTTGTTTGTCCTCATGCGCGGCCCGTCAAGCAGAAGGTCAGGAAGCAAGCGGTGGAGCGCCAAGAGTTCATCGCCGAAGAGATTAAGAAGTTGGAAGCAGCAGGCCTTGTTAGAGGTGTACTACATCCCATGTGGTTGGCCAATCCAGTTGTCGTGCGCAAGGCTAATGGGAAGTGGAGACTTTGTATAGACTTCACTGATGTGAATAAAGCTTGTCCTAAGGATCCATTTCCCTTGCCGCGCATTGACCAGATTGTTGACTCCACTGCCGGATGTGAGTTGCTTTCATTTCTCGATGCATACTCAGGTTACCACCAGATATTCATGGCTGAGGAAGATGAAGAGAAGACCGCGTTCATTACTCCATGTGGCACATATTGCTTTATACGCATGCCCTTTGGATTGAAGAATGCGGGCTCAACATTTGCAAGGGTGGTCCACACTGCTTTTGAGCCGCAGATACACAGAAACGTAGAAGCCTACATGGATGACATAGTGGTCAAGAGCAAGAGCAGGACTACCCTAGTTCAAGACCTAGAAGAAACCTTTGATAATCTGCGCAAGATACAACTCAAGTTGAACCCCGAGAAGTGCGTCTTCGGAGTTCCCTCCGGCAAGCTTCTCGGGTTCTTTGTGTCCCAGAGGGGGATTGAAGCCAATCCCGACAAGATTAAGGCCATCGAGCAGATCGAAGCCCCGAAACGCGTCAAGGATGTACGGAGGCTTGCGGGTTGTGTGGCCGCCCTTAGCAGGTTCATTTCAAAGTCTGCAGAACGCGCCCTGCCTTTCTTCAAAATCTTGAAAAAGGCAGGTCCTATGAAATGGACTCCGGAAGCGGAGGCAGCGCTGCAAGACTTGAAAGAATACATGTCCTCCACTCCAATACTTGTCGCACCTAAGCCACAAGAGAAGTTGCTGCTGTACTTAGCGGCAACCAATCAAGTGGTTAGTGCTGCGTTAGTAGCGGAGAGGGAGGCAGATGAGGAACCCGCATCCCCGGCAAGCGCATCCAGCGACAAGCAGGGGGCTTCCCCGACAAGCTCTGGCCCCGACAAGGACAAGCCTGCGCAGGAACAAGGAGAAGCGCGAAAGAAGATGGTGCAGTGCCCAGTTTATTTTGTAAGTTCCCTCTTGCAGGGGGCTAGGTCAAGATACTCTGGGGTGCAGAAGTTGCTTTTCGGCCTCCTCATGGCCTCAAGGAAGCTGTGCCATTACTTCCAAGCACACGAGATAACGGTGGTCACTCGCTTTCCGTTGAAAAGGATATTGCAAAATCCAGAAGCAACAGGCATGATCGTCGAGTGGGCACTGGAGCTGTCAAGCTTTGGTCTCAAGTTTGAGAGTACTTCAACTATACAGAGCCGAGCATTGGCAGAGTTCATAGCAGAATGGACCCCAACACCAGATGAAGAAGTTCAAGAGACAAGCATCCCCATCCAAGAAGCGAGCAAAGAGTGGATAATGTACTTTGATGGTGCCTTCTCGCTGCAAGGCGCCGGCGCCGGCGTGTTGCTCATAGCACCCACCGGAGAGCACCTCAAGTACGTTGTTCAAATGCACTTTCCCAAGGAGCAAGCAACAAACAATACTGCTGAGTATGAAGGTTTGCTTGCCGGCCTCAGAATTGCGGCCGAACTTGGGATCAAGAAGCTGATTGTGCGGGGAGATTCACAACTGGTGGTCCGACAAGTGAACAAGAACTACCAGAGTCCTTTGATGGAAGCTTATGTCGATGAAGTGAGGAAGCTTGAAGAACACTTTGAAGGCCTGCAGATGGAGCATGTCCCAAGAGCTCAGAATGATATTGCAGATGGCCTCTCAAAGTGTGCTGCAATGAAGTTACCTGTGGAACCAGGGACCTTCATGCTCAAGCTAACCCAACCATCCGTCACACCATCAGTTGGGCAAAGCAAGAAGAGGAAGTTGGTCTCCTGTGACTACTTGCCGGCGGATCTTCCTGAAGCCACCGCCAAAGTCCCCAAGATCAACAGCCAAGATGTTGAGGAACGATTTGCTCCTGCGGACCCAAGGGTCTGTACAGTTGAAGCAGGCGTTCCCGACAAGCTTTGCCTCGGTAGGCTTGCCGGGGAACTCTCAGCTCCGGCATAGCCGCAGGTTCTTGCCGTAGAGGCTGAGGTTCCCGCAGCAGCCTTGATGCCTTTAGTCCTTGTTGTTGAGCCTCAGGCTCCAGCATGGGCACAGCAAATCGTCCGTTTTCTTCAAACTGGAGAACTTCCCGATGAGCCAGAAGAGATAGAAAGAATAACCAGACAGTCAAGTATGTACCAGTTCGTCGACAACGAACTGTACAGAAGAAGACTCAACGGTGTCAGATTGAAGTGCATTTCTCGGGAAGATGGACATAAGCTGTTGGCAAAAATACATGGAGGCATATGTGGTCACCACATTGGCGCAAGAGCGCTTGCCGGGAAGGCGTTCCGACAAGGTTTCTTTTGGCCAGAAGCCCTCCAAGATGCAACTGCACAAGTAACCAAGTGTGAAGCGTGCCAGTTCCATGCCAAGCAAATTCACCAGCCAGCTCAAGCTCTCCAGACGATCCCTTTGTCCTGGCCCTTCTCGGTCTGGGGGCTCGACATCCTCGGCCCCTTTCCCCGCGCCGTCGGGGGCTTTGAGTACTTGTACGTCGCAATCGACAAGTTCACAAAGTGGCCAGAAGTGGAACCAGTGAGAAAGGTGACGGCACAGTCAGCAGTCAGGTTCTTCAGGTCAATAGTTTGCCGTTTTGGGATCCCTAACAGGATCATCACCGACAACGGCACACAGTTCACAAGTCGCACCTTCATGCAGTACGTCCAAGACCTTGGCGCTATGGTCTGCTTTGCTTCTGTTGCTCACCCGAGGAGTAACGTTCAAGCGGAGAGGGCCAATGCTGAAGTGCTGCGCGGGCTCAAGACAAGAACCTTCGACAGGCTGCATAAGTGCGGAAGAAACTGGATCGAGGAGTTGCCGGCGGCTCTTTGGTCAATAAGGACGACACCAAATCGAGCCACCGGACAGACACCCTTTGCTCTCATCTATGGAGCAGAGGCAGTTCTCCCCACGGAACTCGTATACGGGTCTCCTCGAGTGCTCGCTTACGATGAGCTTGAGCAAGAGCAGTTGCAGCAAGATGATGCATTGCTCCTCGAGGAGGACCGTCTCCAGGCTGCTGTACGAGCTGCTCGATACCAGCAAGCCTTGCATCGCTACCACAGCCGCAAGGTCAAGGCCAGGAGTCTCGAGGAAGGCGACCTTGTTCTTCGGCGCGTTCAGTCCGCCAAGAACTCCAACAAGTTGACGCCGAAGTGGGAATGCCCTTATCGGGTGAGACAAGTCACAAGGCCCGGCGCTGTCCGCCTTGAGACCGAAGAAGGCTTACCGGTGAGCAACTCCTGGAACATAGAGCATATTTGCAAGTTTCACCCATAAGGCGCGGTTGCCGTGATCCGCTTCGGCAACCACCTTTTGTACAAGTCTTGCCACTGTCGCATGTAAACCTTTGTACAAAGCCGGGCGCAGACCCCGTGCATCAGTAAAACTTTTGTGCTTCGCACCATTTGTCATTTCGTGCTTTTCCTTTTACTTGCATGTATCATCTGACATTTTGTGCAGCACACATCCCTGGTAAGCAGTAACAAGCCGCAAGGCTCCGTACTTGTATTTCCTCCTCTTTTGCCTTTCTCTCTGAAACAGAAGAAGTGTTCCTCACGCACAAGTTTGCCGGGGGGGGGGGG
>LR738712.1:489313283-489474407 GCA_902687465.1 Secale cereale
GGGGAGGAGATATAAGTATGGACCAAGTGTTGTTCAAGAAAGGGAAGCCTTGTCGGGAAGCAAACGATCCATAAAAGCTAAGTTGCCAGAATTTGAGCAATTCAAATTTTTAAAATTTTTAGTTGTCTTCCTTGAACAACCACACTTTGTATGGGAAACCTGTGCGCGGAGGAACCTACCCGTGGCTAGCCGCGCCCTTACTTTGTTTCGAGCACGCTCAACGGCTTAAGTGAGCTGCGACAAGTGTCGCGCCCTTACTTCCTTTTCGAGTTCACTCAGCAATCTAAGTGTGCTGCGACTAGCCGCGGCAAGGTTTCTTGCCGGCAAGGGCATTGCTAGCAGGCTGCTAAGAGTCGCGCACTCAGCGCTCGCGGCAAGGGCTCCTTTGCCGGCAAGTTCCCTAAAAAGCGTAGGGTGAAAAGCATACAAAGTGAAAGGGCTAAAAGCAAGGGAGATAACACTGCATTGATTACCCAAAATAAAAGTATATATTACAGAGATAGCTTGCCGCTGTTCTAACCAACTACTACCCATGACTTAATCGACAGCGACAAGAAAAACGAGAAAAAGGAAGCCTAGTCTCTACGGTCTCCATCGACCCTCTGGATCTTGCCCGCCTTGGCTACGATATGGGCGACTTGTGCCTTCAACGCCTCCTGGTCGGCAGGGTCCGTAGGACGTTGACGCGGTTGATCCCGAGGTTGTGGTAGACGATCTTCGACAACACCCGCTCCATAGTACCCATGCAAAGCCGGCGCGCCTCGTCAGCCAGCTGCGCGGGGATCTTCTCCCGTAGCCGCGCGAGAGCCGGCGCCACTCCTCTGAAGAACAGGCTCAGCTTGGCGCTGTGGGGGAGACTCTCGTCGGGGGAGTACGCGAGGTGCTCCGCCCTCAGCGCCGCCATCTCCATGTCGATGTTGGCGGCGGAGGCGACGAGCTCCTCGGTCCACTGCTCCACCGTCCGCTGGAAGTGGTTTTGCGAGACGGCGGCGCTTTCCAGCAAGGCCCTCTCAGTACGGAGATCGTCCTTCAGCTTCGTCTCGCGGTCCCGGGCGGCGTCAAGCGATTCGGTGAGGGTAGAAACCTTCAGCTCCAGGTCAGCGATGGAGTCCCTGGCGTCGGTGAGCTCTTTACCTTTCTCGGAGAGGCGGACTTGCAGCTCCGAGTTGGTATGGGCGTCCTTCTCCCGCGCCACGTTGAGCGCGGTGACCCTGTCCTCGCTCGCCTTCAGGTTCGACTCCATCTGCGCCAGCCTGGCCTCCAGATCCCTCTTGGCGGTCTCTGCGGCAGCAGCGGCATCCCTCGCCTCCTGCAGAGCCCCGCCAATGGCCTGCTCACGAGCAGTGATGTCGTCCTCGTGGCTGTCGAGGTCGACCTTCCGCTGGTTGAGCTCTCCCTCCCGCCGAGACAGCTCCTCGGCGGCCAGACGCTGCTGCTCCTCCACCTCGGCCTTCTCGAGGAGGAACGCCTGGTGTGCTCCGGCAAGCTCTTCGCGCTCCTCCGCCAAGTTTCGGAGGGCCGCCTGGTTGGCGGCACGAAGCTCCACGGCACGCTTCTCCAGATCAGCACCAGCCTTGGCAGCCAGAGCCTCTCGGGACTCCAGCTTGGCTTGCCTGGCCCGGTACAAACCAAGGAGTCGACGCAGGAGTTGCTCCTCTTCGGGCTCGTCGCTGCTGCCGGGCGCGTCGACAACCTTCAACCCGGCGGAGGCAAGAACTTCTCCGTCAAACGTCTCCCCCTCCATGGGTGCCCTTGATGAGGACGCCCACGGGACTTGGATAAAGACCCCATTGGCGGCCTCCAGATAGACACCCGACCCAGCCGCAGAGGCGGAAGGATCGGCGGCCGGTGCAGCGTCTGGCGCTCCTGCGGCCTCCGGGCCAGCAGTGCGGTCGCCGGTCCCTTCCCCAGCTACCGCGTCAGCGGTCGGGGCGGTCTCCTCGGCGGCTGGCTCATCGGCGCCGGCCGTTCCCTCTGCGGCGGTGGCATCGCCAGCGTCGCCACGCACCTCCTCCTCGGCGATGGTTTCCGTCTCCATCAGCTCCGGGGCGGGCGGGTCTGACGACAGAAGGAAAAGAAAAGGAAAATCATCAAGCAAATATCCAGAAAAGATGAATCCAAGAAGAAGAAATTACAAGGGTTACCTTCGCGGGCCTCTTCAACAATGGGGTCCCCCGCTGGGGAGTTCTCCCTTGGCGGCGTAGAAGAAGCCCCCGCCGGCGGAGGGCCGCTGGCGCCTTCCCTTGGCGGGGAGTCCACCCTTGTCGGGGTGCTCGCCCTTGGCGGGGTGCTCGCCCTTGGCGGAGTACCCATCCTTGGCGGAGCACCGTCCCTTGCCGGGGAGCTCATCCTTGGCGGGGAGGGTGGAACAAGCGCTTCGTCGGGGGCGGCATCTTGGTGCTCCTGCGGCTGCGGCTCCACTTCTGCACAAAACAACAAAACATCAATAAGGATAACTACCTCAAGCGCGCCCAACAAACAGAAAAGTGAATAAGGGATTTACGCTGGGGGCTGCGCTGGGGGCTGCTCCCCGGAGCAGCAGGCTGATCCGGCAAGTTTGTCGCTGGCGCATCCCCCGTCACTGCGGCAGGCTCGTCGTCCTCGAGATCAACCACAGGGATCTTGGCCCTCTTCGCCATCAGCTGGGTCAAGGTCCTGGGAGCCAAATAAGATCAGAGCTAGACGAAGAAGAAATCAAGACGAAGCAACAAAAATAAAAGGAAATTAAAGCTGCAAGTACTTACTCTTCCTCCTCTTCATCGGAGCTGAGGGCAGAGAAGTCAAACTGCGCCTCACGTGCTCCGGCGCGAGGAGCTGGAGGAGAAGGCTCCCTCGGGCGCTTGGCGGGCTCCGGAGATGCGGGTTGCGAAGACCCCGCCCTGGTCGTCGCTGAGGACCGAGGGGCGGAAGGAACCCCGGAGCCACTCCGGGAAGATCCCCCTCCGCTTGTCGCCCGGACACGGGGCGCCTCCTTGAGGACCTTGCTCGTCGTGGTGGCGCGCGTCGCCCGGCGCTTCGGCTGCTGTCGGGACGCCTGTGGCCTCACCGTCTCGTCGGCCTTGCGGAGGTGCTTCTTCTGTTGTGGTGGGGGACTTGGTGGTGACGGAGAATTTTCTGAGGACGAGGAGGCGTCGTCGTCCAGGTTCAGCGACCCGCCCGAGTCTTCGTCGGAGTCGCCCGATTCTGCGTCCTCCTCGGCGGGCTCACTGGACTCGGGGCCCTGCCCGGCGGCCTCGCTCGTCCCGACAGGCCCCCCGGCAGGCTCCCCGGCAAACTCCTCGGGCACAATCTTCAGCAGCTTGAGGATTTCCTCCTCCTCGGCCTGGCTCACCGCGTCCGCCACCTCCGCTTCATCCACAGTTTACCCAAATTCACCTGCAGCCGCAGCCGCAACGGCCTCCTCCATCGTGGAGGCAATGTACGCCACATCTCGCTCGGTGGTCTCCCGGGTGAGCCCCTTCCTCTCCTCGGCGTTGCGTGGTTTTTCAACTAGGTTGTCGAAGAAGGCCTGCACGGTCTCCTCTAAAGGCACCAGCCAAGTGGGGACGACCCCGTGGGAGTCGCACTCAGGCATTACCGCGCGGATGGCACTGAGGGCAGTATTGTTGCACAAAGGAACTACTCCGACCGACGGTCTGAACCACTCCGGGTGCTTGGGGTCATGCTTGAACAGCTCCCGGACCATCCCCTTCAGTTCCAAGACGGTGAAATTATAGTTCAGCCCGGGGCGCAGCCTCATGCGGTCTGCCGCGTTGCCAAACTCCTAGGCAGGCCTCTTCCTTTCCTGCAGGGGGGCAATGCGGCGGCGGAGGAAATCGGCCCCGACTTCACCTACAGTAAGATTGGCAGCCCGGAGACGAAGGATCCTAGTGAGGGCAATCTGCAGCTTGTCGTCCTCCGGGGCCAAGTCGCTCCAATCCTTGCCGCGCACTATTGCAGTCTGGCGCGACAAGGTAAACTGCTCGGGCTCATCCTCCATGACCCAGCACCAGTCAGCTCTCCACTCCTCCCACTTGCCGCGAAGCTCTCCTTTCAAGTACGCCTCCTTCTTGTTCAGCCTAAAGATCCAGGAAATGCCGCCGGAGAGTGGGGATCCGGACTCTACTCTAGGCGTGAAGAAGTGGCGGAAAAAAGCTACATTTGGGTGGACCCCGACGTAGTTTTCGCACAGATGTGCGAAAACGGCCAAAGTGAGGACAGCATTCGGGGTGAAATTTAAGAGGTGGAGTCTGTACGTGTTCATCACATCACAGAAGAACTCCGAATACGGAGGGCAGAGACTGCAATGGAAGAACAAAGCGAAGAAGTGGTAACCTCCCGGGAACATGTCGACGGCCACGGCGGGGAGGACTCTGGTGCGAGGGTGAGCCTTCGTCTCCCTCGCCCAGAACAAGTAGTACTTGTCCCGTAGCTCCCTCGCGCCGAGCCTCGGCGGGAATACCACCATCCTTCTCCGCATGGCTGCCAGCTTCGCCGCCTTGTCGGACTTCTCCTTCTTCGCCTTATCGCTCTTCGCCTTGTCGCTCTTCGCTTGGTCGCTCTTCGGGGCCATGGCGGGGACGGCGAGGGAGGACGACGGCGCTGCGGGTGGGGAAGACGGCGGAGGAAGGGCAAAAGCAGGGAGCGGCGGGGGTTTCTGGAGATTCAAGGCGCAATGAAAGCAATGGGGGAAACTTCCCCTGCTTCCTCTGCTTTTAAGGGGGAAGTGGGGGACGTTCCGCATTTCTCCATTAAAGAAACATGCCACGATCTCTCCCACGACGCCGCAATCGACGCGTGCCGTTAGGGAGGGATGCGGCGAATCTGGAGTGGGAAACGGCGCGCCATGGGCCGCGTGTGCCCGTGCACTGTTCTGGGCCTGGCCAAACAGCGCTCGGCACCGTGTGTGGCCCAGGCCCGGGGGCACCTGTCGGTGTACTAAAGTAGGGGTACCTTAGTATCCCGACTTGTGCACGGGCAGTAGCAGCGTCCCATGGTCTGGCTCACCACGCGCCCGCCAAAGCCCACTCTAGGCCCCTTTAAGCCATTCAAGAACAAAGTATTCAAGTTAAGAGACAAGACCCCGGCAAGAGGAGCTTGCCGGGAAGGCCGCACCAGGCTCAAAGTTATCGTTCCAGCACAAGACCCTGGCAAGAAGAATTTGCCAGGAAGGCCAAAGAACGACACATCAAGAAGGGATATCGCGGTGCATCATGCGCCCCGGCAGGACCCGGAGAGCGACAAACTTCCGGGCCCGGCAAGGTTGCGACCCCGGCAAGGTGCTTGCCGGGGGAAGCCTACACTGTGTGCCTGCGCTCCAGCTCATTTGGCCACGCGTCGTCCTGGGGCCCTTCCAGGGGCACGTGGCAGATGGCTGTGCAGCTTGGGGTACACGGTGGCAAGCCGCGGTGACGAGACTATCGCCGTGGCGAACGGTGACGCATGGACGGGCGCTTTTGGGGCGACGGCGACGGGCATTCAATGCCCTTGTCCCCCACCGTTAGAGTTAGATGAAGACCACTGTTCATACACTGTTCATGCACTGTTACAACCACCACCAGTTTTATATTTTTACCCTCCTCTACGATTGGCACCTGTCGGTGACCCCTTTGAGCTATAAAAGGAGGCCCATGCACAACGTAGAGGGGGTTCGACTCTAGAAACTCGATCGCTCCACGCTCGGTGTAGCAGGTACTGTAGATCTTCAAGCTCCCGAGCCCAAGAACCCAATACAACCAAGGCAGGAGTAGGGTTTTACGCGTCCGCGCGGCCCGAACCTGGGTAAACTGCCCGTGTGTGCCCCTCGATCCGCTCTTCGTGCTCCCTCCGCACCCTTGCCGTACCGTAGAAGGGGCTCCGGTCCCATAGGTGTTCGTGGGCGACCAGTTTCCCCGACACAATTAGCGATCATAAATACTTCTCGTAGCACTCCATGGTATGCAGATTATGCCAATTATATTGTTGCTAAATTTATGCCACCGAGTTTCACATGCCAGCAAAACAAAAAGTTTTTCTATGATTTAAGACATTACTTCTGGGATGACCCACACCTTTATAAAGGAGTATATGGTGTTATTAGATGTTGTGTACCTGAGTATGAACAAGAACGAATCCTACGCAAGTGTCATTCTGAGGCCTATGGAGGACACCATGCGGGATATAGAACGGTACACAAGGTATTACAATCCGGTTTTATTGGCCTACTCTTTTTAAAGATGCTTGTAAGTTTGTCTTGTCTTGCGATGAATGTCAAAGAATTGGTAATATTAGTAGATTTCAGGAAATGCTTATGAAATATTCACTTGTTCTTGAACCATTTGATGTTTGGGGTTTTGATTTCATGGGACCTTTTCCATCCTCTAATGGGTATACACATATTTTTGTTGCTGTTGATTACCTAAATAAGTGGGTAGATGTTATTCTAACTGGTAGTGCTGATCATAATACCTCTATTAAAATGCTTAAAGAAATTATTTTCCCGAGGTTTGGTGTCCCTAGATATTTAATGACTGGCGGTGGTTCATACCTTATTTATGGTGCTTTCCATAAATTGCTTGATGAATATGATGTCATTTATAGAATTCCATCTCCTTATCATCCTCAGTCTCGTGGTCAAGTAGAACTAAGAAATAGAGAGATAAAATTGATCTTGCAAAAGACTGTTAATAGATGTAGGAAGAATTGGTCTCAAAAACTTGATGATCCATTATGGGCTTATAGAACTGCTTACGAAAATCCAATGGGCATGTCTCCGTATAAAATGGTTTATGGAAAAGCATGCCACTTACCTCTTGAACCGGAACATAAAGCTTATTGGGCAATTAAAGAGCTCAACTAAGATTTCAAACTTGCCGGTGAAAAGAGGCCATTTGATATTAGCTCACTTCATGAATGGATAACCCAAGCCTATGAAAATGCCAAATTATTTACAGAAAAGGTTAAAAGGTGGCATGGCAAAAGAATACAAAAACGGGAATTCAATGTAGGTGATCAAGTTTTGCTATACAACTCTCATTTAAGATTTTTTGCAGGAAAGCTTCTCTCTAAATGTGAAGGACCTTATGTTATCGAAGAAGTTTATTGCTATGGTGCCATCAAGATCAACAACGCAGCATGCAATAACCCGTGAGCGGTAAACGTGAAAAGAATCAAGCATTATATCTCAGGTACTCCCATAAATATTGACACCAATGTTATTGATACCATAACATCGGTGGAGTACATAAGAAAAACTTTCCAGCATGTGCCAGAACCCTGAAAAGGAGTAGGTATGTGGTACAGTAAGTAAACCCACTCACAAAACTTTGCAAAGTCAATTTATGTCTGTTTTGGATTATTTAAAAGATTAGGAAAATAAAAAGTAGTTCGAAAAGTGCACAAGGAGGCGACAAGCCGTGGGGGCGCGCCCTACCCCCCAGGGCACGCCTCCCAGGCTTGTGGCCACCTCGTGTGCACTCCAGACTCCGTTTTCTCCCAGTATACCAATTTTGGTCGGTGAAAATTCAATACATAATCTCATGAAGGTTTTCACCACCGTATTACAACAATTTCCTCTATTCTTTTTTCGTGATGTTCTCTGTGCAGATCTGAAAATATGTCTTCTCAAGATTCAGATGGAGAGAGCTATGTTTCGCACTATATTGCGAACCCGAGGACTTATGGAAATCTTTCTCCTTATGCTAGGAATTCGGAGGAGGAAGAAGACTCCGATCTGGAAGAGACAAAGGTTATGAGCTCGGATGAAGACGACATCCCTCTACCTCAAGCCAGAGATATGCATGTGGAATTCAAGAAGTCAACCCTTCCCAACAAAATCAAATCTATCCCTTCTCGTTTTCTGCAGGATAGTAAGGCCACATTATGCAAAAATATATTAAAGCTTGAGTTGGAGAATGAAGATCTAAGGGAGGAAAACTTCAGTCTGAGACGTAAACTGGAGAAGAAGCCTCCGGCATCATCATCATCATCATCACACACACTAGTACGCGTTGGTGCTATAAAAACGGTTTTTAACCCCTTCCAGCGATGACATTTGGAACCGTCACCAAGTGAGTGTGGGCGATAGGGGGTCCTTTCCACACGACCCAGAAATCATCGGGGATAGGCCCTCCTAGGACACCAAATGAGCTCGTATGCGATCGGGTGAGGCATCAAAACCTAATCATTTCCGTAGGTATGTACACCCCACACGGTGAATCCGAGACAAACATTTTCGTAGGTATGTATACCACACACAGTCAATCCAAGGAATACATTTCCGTTCTTATGTACATTCCACACTGTCAATCCAGGGAAAACGTTTCCATTCATATGTATATCACACACAATCAATCCCAGGAATACATTTCCGTTCTTCTGTACAACCCACACAGTTAATCCAGAGAAAACGTTTCCGTTCATATGAACATCCACATAGTTTTATGTGTAGGCTCATGTGTGAAAGGTGTAACTATCACACACGCTGTGCCTTGGTTAACTGTTTGCTTTTATCAACTACATCACACACGATTTGATGAAGAAAACTGTGTGGCATTGGGCTATCCATTACAAGCACTTTTACTGCTAGAACCGTTTGCAAAGTTCCATGACACATTTAGCAGGTTTATTAGTTTACAATTAATAATTCCAGTAGTACACAAATTCACATTTCATATCGAACATCTGTTTGCCAATTTCTTATCAGGCACATAAATATATTATAACATCACAGTACGATAACTACATGAAAATAGCACAGTACAACATATAGCTAGTTCAACTTCATAAGAACAATATTAGAACAATATATTCATTTCCCTAATCGAGATCATCGAGGCTCATCTTATCCACCTCTCCTTGAAGTTCAGTAAGAACCTGTTTTGCACGGGCCAACTGGGAAAGTGCCTCCTCCTTTGCCAACACCATCTTAGCAAAGTCTGATTAAAAACATCTGAGCTCATTCTCCACCTTCCACCTTTTATCCCGCATCTTCAAATATTTTTCAGCGTTGATAACAGTTTCTCTAAGCATACGTTTGTTCTCTTCCTCATACATGCTCCAAAGTTTTGCTAGGAACATCTTCAAAGACTTTGGCCACTCTTGATCAACTCACTCTAAGTAAGAACACTTCCGCTCATCCTATAATATTTAAAACTAGATTAGTAACAATTGTAGGGGAAATGAGTTTATAGCAACATAGAAAATCACCAATGCTTATTTTGAAAAACTGAAGAAACATGTTAATTATGACATATCTTCTCAAAAAGTTCAATGTGCAAATGAATTAATTGCTAATGAGACAACAACCAAATTCTGGAACATCAGAAGCTATAATTAACTACAACGACGCTACAAGTTCTTACTCACGTACAATGAATAAAAAATTGAACATTTCGTGAGGAAGGTAAATATAACTGCAACAACATAGCGACAGTGTTTGGATGACATCAAATTGATACTAACAGGTGTGTACATGCACAAATTTAGTAATATAGAACTAATAACACTAAGGCCGTCCACTATGTATGCCAATACCGGTGTAAAGACAACTGTTGCTACATCTCGCACCGGTGCCCTGCACTGGCGAGCCAATGCAGCGAAAAAAAAAACAGGGACCCAGACACAGGAGCACGTAGTTGCTCTGATGCCCAGTTCCTTCGTGCCATAAAGATTTAGTATTTTACTGTTTTGCTGCTCGGATGTGTGGACCAAAGTTGGCTGCACAAACTGTTGAAGCGGTGCCAAATAATTTTCTAATGGCACCATTGATGAGATGGAAACAATTGAAGATACTAGGTACAAACTATGGCACTGTCTTAGGATGTGTTTGGTTGAAGGTGTAGTATGAATGGGTTGGGACCATGACAATGTCTGAATCACATCTAACAAATGATTTGTAACAACGAAAGAGCGTCTACCCTTCTCTGCACATGCCAGAAACTTCCTCCCACTATCCACAGATTCAAACGCAACTAGCTTCATGCATGGAGATTGATGGTGACAACAAGCAGATAGATCTTCAGCCACCCCGCTCCATTCGTTGCCACATAGGGTCCTAGGGAGCTACAAGAGGAAGAAATGACTCAAATCGACCGCCGGGTAAAAATCATTCATTCCAAGTCATAGCCCGAGAGAGAGAAGAGAGGCATACCCGGGTAGTGAAGGAGTCGTCGCCGGAGGAGGAACCGCTGGAGAGGTCTTGGAAGAAGATCATGGCGACCCCGGCGGTAGGATGCGAGACGGCGAGAGCGAGGAAGCGGCTATAGCTTAGGAAGGAAGGAAGGAAGGAAGGAAGGAGGAAACAGGGGAAATATGAATTGTGGTTTGGGAGAAAAGAGGGTGGGGAAGGGGGGATGTCAGGGGTAGATATTTGGGCGGTACGCCAAAATTTTGGAAACGTGGAGGGAAACTTTGCGCACGGTGCCGCCGGAACATCCACTTTGAACGATTGTGTGTATCACAAATGATTCTTCTGCTTTACGCGCATGGAATGAGTTTGATAATTTAAATTTTGGTGGAAATTTCCCCGGGTACATCATTGCATAATTTGACATCGCTTGCTAATTTGGGCACACAAAAGACTGTACAGCAAACATACCACCCTTACTGAATCGAGCAATTTTAGTAATTACACATAGCCAGTTGACCTAAACATTGCTCTAACAAAAGACCAGCATTAAAAGCAGAGCCCAAGTACACATAATTTAACAAATCCGCCACCGCGCCGGCCTATGCATCACCGGCATGACATGAGACGCCAATGACTTGTCCTGGCGACATGCCACCGTTGGTGGACTCCGCATCCCCCCTGCTGAAGTCGACTGTGTCCTTGTTCTTGTCCTCGGTGCCGCCCTCAAGGTTTTAGTACTCGTAGTAGTGGCTGCGCCAGAGCTCGCGTTGGTAGTCCACTTCCGATTCCTCGATGGACAGACTCTTCTCTACCTCAACCTCGGCCACGCGCAACTCCTCCTCCCAACGCTCCTCGATCTCCGCCGCCTCCTGCATCTCCAGCTCCCACTCGGCAACCTCATGAGGAAGCAGGTGTTCCATGGACACCGCCGCCTTTTCGGACATGGGTTGCATGCTGGAGTCCAAGGTGGCCTAGAATATCTTGGCATGTGCATCCTCGATCTTGGCGTGGATGGCCTCGACCCGAGACAAGGCGACATCAGCGGCACAGACGACAGCTCGAGCGCTCTCGGCGTTTGCAGCTGCCATCGCAGCAGCAGCTCCAGCCGTCTTGGCTGTTGCCGCTGCCCTGTCGGCTGCCGCAGACGCCCTCTCGGCGGAAGCGGCTGCCGCAGACACCCTCTCGGCGGAAGCGGCCGCGCTCAATGCGGATGCGAAGGCAATCTCAGCATAGGCGGCCGCACTCTCGGCGCACGCGGCGGCGCTCGTGGGGGATACGACCATCCTACGGGCCTTCACGAATCGTTTCCATGGCATCATCTTTGCAAGAAGGGGGTGTGGGAATGGGGATCGGGATTCGTGGATTCGGGGGTTGCCGGCACTGGAGCAGACGAGTCGGGACACTTAAGTAGGGAGACTTAAATAGATCCAGATATTTTCATCGCAAACGGTTCCTAGAAAACAACTGTGTGTGATGTTGTAGATATTGTTTTATTAAAATCTGATTTTTTTTGATGCACTACGTGTATAAAATGGACAATCTCTTTCGAAGTATCAAGGTTTCGGATCAAAACTCATCTGTTACAAGGGGATTTCATTTTTTGAACTTATTTGAACTCCAGACTTTTTGTGTGTTCAAAATGCACCATTCAAAGCCACACATCAATTTTCAACCCTCTCTGACTTCATTTGGTATTTTTCATGCATTTACTAAATTTTTTCAGCTAAATGACCCTGAAATTGAAAAGCATGAAAAATGAACTCTGAAAAGGTTGAAAGTTGGCATGGTATCATTATTTCACCCACATAGCATGTGCTAAAAAGTTGAGATGGTTACGGCAAAAACTGGATGCACTTGGTGTACAAAATGGACAATCTCTTTCGAAGTATCGGGGTTTCGGACAAAAACTCATCCATCACAAAAGGATCTCATTTTTTAAACTTATTTGAACTCTAGACTTTTTGTGTGTTCAAAATGAAACATTCAAAGCCACATCATCAATTTTCAACCCTTTCTGACTTCATTTGGTATTTTTCATGCATTTATTATTTTTTTTGAGCTAAATGACCCCAAATTTGAAAAGCATTACAAATGAACTCTGAAAAGGTTGAAAGTTGGCATGGTATCATCATTTCGCCCACATAGCATGTGCAAAAAAGTAGAGAGGGTTACAGCAAAAACTGGATCACTTCGTGTACAAAATGGACAATCTCTTTCGAAATATCGGGGTCTCGGACGAAAACTCATCTGTTACAAAGGCATTTCATTTTTTTGAACCTATTTGAACTCCACATTTTGTGTGTGTTCAAAATGCACCATTCAGAGCCACATCATCAATTTTCAACCCTTTCTGACTTCATTTGGTATTTTTCATGCATTTACTCGTTGTTAAGCTAAATGACCCTGAAATTGAAAAGCACTACAAATGAACTTTGAAAAGGTTGAAAGTTGGCATGGTATTATCATTTCACCCACATAGCACATGCTAAAATGTTGAGAGGGTTACGGCAAAAACTGGACGCACTTCGTCTACAAAATAGACAATCTCTTTTGAAGTATCAGGCTTTCGGACGAAAACTCATCTATTACAAAGAGATTTCATTTAGTTGAACTTATTTGAATTCCAGACTTTTTGTGTGTTCAAAATGCACCATTCAAAGCCACATCATCAATTTTCAACCCTTTCTGACTTCATTTTACCTTATAAAGACATTTAAGTGATTTTATAGCCATTTAATGACCGTAATTCAAATTTGAACTACATCTACATGCAACGGCTAACCATAACGGTTTGAAAAATCATATTTTTGTGTACTCGTGTGCGAGTTAAAAAATCTTCAGACCATGTAAATATCTGGTGTTCAAAAAAGAAAATGTAAAGGTCTGGCAAGACAACCGGCCCTCACACGATTGGCACTCTATTTTGAGCCTCGAGGTTTGGAAGGTGAATGGCGGGAGTTATTAATCAGACACGGTTATGTATTGGAAACCGTCAGCTATTATGTTCACACACGGATTCTAATGTGGCAATCGTATGTAATTCAAACTACAGTACTCGTAAATTCCGGCGACATGTGTCTGTACTGTTCCCGTCGATCTAGATTCTGGCCGCCAATAAATACTACCTTGCTCATGTCGTCTACCTGCATTATCATCTACATCCTCCCCTCGCTCGCCCTCTCTCTCCCTCTCAAAGCTCTGCCATGGCGCTGCCGATCTTCCCACACGCCGACGAGGAGTCATCGCCCCTCGAGGATGCTCATTCGAGGAGCAGCGACGAGGAGGACCCCTACGCGCCACCGGACGAGGTTCTATCGGACCCCCCAACTTTGGATTGGTTTTGGGGTAAGTACAATCTTTATCTGTGGATGTCACTGTTGCCAGCTGAGAAAGCCAGGCAAGTGGCGTTCAAGAAGGAGATGGCGGAGGAGAAAGCCAGTTACCAGGCGGCGTGTGAAATCCGTGATGCCGCCTGGAAAAAGAAGAAGGTCGAGCTTTGGGGGTGGGCGCGTTGTCGTGCGGAGGAGGTGTACGAAGAAGGGTACTTCGCTAGGAAGGCCAAAGGCACTAGGCGCCTCACCGCTGTGTGGAGGTGGGCCGATAACCTCCAGCGTGCCACCGACAAGGAGTTCCGGTGGGCGCCCAAGGAAATAACAAGATCGTCCGCGCTCATCCGCTAGCAAGAGGCAGATTGGTACGTCAACCGCTACGAGGCGGAGGAGGCGGAGTACTGCCTCCGCGCTCGGATGGCACCGCGCATCAGGAGTGATTACTAGTTTTAGTATTGTTCGTTTTCAATTTCATGAATTGTACCTAGTAGTTAAGTATCATCACATATATGTGATGATATTATATATATTCTATGATGAATGAACTAATGAACAATATATATATATATATATATATATATATATATATATATATATATATATATATATATATATATATATATATATATATATTGTGAATTCCATTTTCTATCTGTTTTTGTATACTAATTTGAATCTAGCTGTTATCATCTACAAATACATAATGGAAAGCGTATATACACACATTGAAATATAACATATAAGAACGGAAAACAAAGTACACACATTGGAACAGAGCAATTAACAGAGCAATACTATGATTGTTGTTAATAGATAGTTATCCACGTCGAAACGACTCAACAAAATAAAACGTGTCCATGAGACCATGACTAGCAGCCTTGCCTACAGTAGCTCTTGGCTCTGCCTGAACTCGTGCGGGCGTTCGTCCAAGCGGCCGACCCGCTCGCGGTACATCTGGAGCGCGATCTCGAGCTCCAAGTTGGCTATTTCATCGGAGATCACCAGCTCAAGGATGCGACGGCCATGTTCCTCTACAGCGCCTAGGTGGACACCTGGGCCAAGGAGGCGGTCGTGCCTATGGACCAGCGCGTTGGCATCCAGCGGGCCGCGGACAACGCGAACGACACGATGGGCGTCCGGTGCAAGTACGACGCAGAGGGCCTCTGCCCACTCCTGGCGAGGAATGGGGGTACTGACGGGATGTGTATCCAGCTGCAACGCCGTGTCGACAGCAGGCAAGCACCGATGTATCCGCTCTTGCTGTGCGGCATGCCACGCCTCTCGCTCTACGGTGCTCCAACGGTCTCGCCGTGCGGCGAGCCGCAGCCTATCAGCGCGAGCGCGCCTAGCTTGCTCTGCGGTGCGCCATCGATCATGTTGTGCGGCGAGCTGCAGCCTGTCGGTGCTGACATGCCTATCTTGATCCGCGGCGCTCAAGCGCCATCCACCAAAGGTATGCTCAACCCTGGTGATGAGGCGCATCACGATGTCTTCCTTCGCGTTGCCGGGGAGTGCCTCGGCCTTGATGGGCCATGGCGCCTACTCGTTTTCCTTGTCGACGAGGTTGATCGCAGTGGCGGCGCTTTGGTGGGTTGGCATGCTTGGAAAAGGTGGATGTGCTACAGGCTACGCTTGTCACCTCCGTGCATCGCGCGCTGCCTAGGTTTATGCGCAATATCGCTGGGTGGCGGCAAACATGTGAGTAAATGGCGGGAAATGGTGGCATGTTCATAAAACTCTATCAATTAATGGAAACTTAGCATAGAAGGAACATCGAGCTAGCACAATAAGTAGATGATGATCAGATGAACACGGACCACACTAGGGAACCCAACTGTGATGAATTCATCAATCGCAAACGGTTGAATACTAGCAAGCGTTTGCCCACAGCACACACGGCTTATTCCATCACAAACAGGTCGGATGGATCAACTGTATGCCACGTATCGTGCATTGTCAAAAAGTAATGCGATAGACCTTCTTTAACATGTGTTAATTTTTTTCAAAACAAGGACCTTGAGGTTAATTCCACCCCACAACACACACGGCTTATCCCATCACAAACAGGTCCGATGGATCTACTGTATGCCACGTATCGCACATTGTCAAAAAGTAGTGCAGTAGACCTTTGATACATCTCCAATGTATCTATAATTTTTTATTCTTCCATGCTATTATATTATCCTTCTAGGATGTCTTATGAGCTTTATTATACACTTTATATGATTTTGGGACTAACCTATTAACCCAGAGCCCAGTGCCAGTTTCTGTTTTTCTCCTATTTTAAGGTTTCACAGAAAAGAAATATCAAACGGAGTCCAATTGACGAGCCAATTTTTTATGATTTTTTCTAGACCAAAAGAAGCCCCCGAAGCAAAAGAGTTGGGCTAGGAGAGCCACGGGCTGCCCACGAGGGTGGAGGGCGCGCCCTGGGAAGGTGGTGGCGCCCTCCTATCTCGTGGACAGCCCAGAAGCCCCCCTGACGTGGGACCTACGCCAAAAATTCCTATAAATATTGAAACCTTCCGAAATTAACCTAGATCGGGAGTTCCGCTGCCGAAAGCCTTTGTAGCTACCGGAAACCAATCTACGCCCGTTCTGGCACCCTGCCGGAGGGGGGGAATCCCTCTCCGGTGGATATCTTCATCATCCCGGCGCTCTCCATGACGAGGAGGGATTAGTCCACCCTCGGGCTGAGGGTATGTACCTGTAGCTATGTGTTTGATCTGTCTCTCTCTCTCTCTCTCTCTCTCTCTCTCTCTCTCTCTCTCGTGTTCTTGAGATGGCATGATCTTGATGTATCGCAAGCTTTGCTATTCTAGTTGGATCTTATAATTCTTCTCCCCCTCTACTCTCTTGTAATGGATTGAGTTTTCCCTTTGAAGTTATCTTATCGGATTGAGTCTTTAAGGATTTCGGAACACTTGATGTATGTCTTGCACGTGCTTATCTGTGGTGACAATGGGATATCATGTGATCCACTAGATGTATGTTTTGGTGATCAACTTGCGGGTTCCGTGACCTTGGGAATCTATGCATAGGGGTTGGCACATGTTTTCGCCTTGACTTTCCGGTAGAAACTTTGGGGCACTCTTTGAAGTTCTATGTGTTGGTTGAATAGATGTTTCTGAGATTGTGTGATGCATATCGTATAATCATGCCCACAGATACTTGAGGTGACAATGGAGTATCTAGGTGACATTAGAGTTTTGGTTGATTTGTATCTTAAGGTGTATTCTAGTACGAACTATATGATAGATTGAACGCTACTATGGACTCTTGAATAGATTGATCAGAAAGAATAGCTTTGAGGTGGTTTCGTACCCTACCATAATCTCTTTGTTTGTTCTCCGCTAGTACTGACTTTGGAGTGACTCTTTGTTGCATGTTGAGGGCTAGTAATATGATCCAGTTATGTTATCCTTGTTGAGAGAACTTGCACTAGTGAAAGTATGAACCCTAGGCCTTGTTTCTTATCATTGCAACACCGTTTATGCTCACTTTTACCACTTGCTACCTTGCTATTTTTATATTTTCAGTTTACAAAAACCTATATCTACCATCCATATTGCACTTGTATCACCATCTCTTCGCCGAACTAGTGCACCTATACACTTTACCATTGTATTGGGTGTGTTGGGGACACAAGAGACTCTTTGTTATTTGGTTGCAGGGTTGTTTGAGAGAGACCATCTTCATCCTACACGTCCCACGGATTGATAAACCTTAGGTCACCCACTTGAGGGAAATTTGCTACTGTCCTACACACCTCTGCACTTGGAGGCCCAACAACGTCTACAAGAAGAAGGTTGTGTAGTAGACATCAAACTCTTTTCTGGCGCCGTTGCCGGGGAGGTTAGTTCTTGAAGGTATATCTTTAGATCTTGCAATCGAATCTTTTAGTTTCTTGTTTTATCACTAGTTTAGTTTATAAAAGAAATCTACAAAAAAATGGAATTAAGGTTACCTCATATGCTTCATATTTTTAATATATTTCGTGAAAATGATGGGAAGGAAAATTGTGCTCAAGTACTAGAAGAAGAATTACATAGAATGCTTTGCATAAAATATGTGCATGATGAGCATGCTTGCAATGTTGTTAGTATGAATTCTTTGAATACCCATGATGCTAATGATATGCAAAGCCACAAGCTTGGGGAAGCTATGGTTGATGAAGATGATATTTTTAGTCCCCCAAGTTTTGATGAGCAAATTTATTATGATGAAAGCATGCCTCCTATTTATGATGATTATATTGATGAAAGTGGATTTGGAGAGGTCATGACTTTATTTAGTGATGAATCCACTATTTCGGAAGAGGTTCCAATTGATTATGAGAACAAAGTTGTTATTTATGATGATTATTGTGATGACCTGTATGCTATTAAGAATAATGATAAACATGAAACTTGTCATCATGATTTTAATTTTCAATTGGATTATGCTTCACATGATAGTTATTTTGTTGAGTTTGCTCCCACTACTATGAATGAGAAGAATTTTGCTTATGTGGAGAGTAGTAAAATTTCTATGCAAGTAGATCATGAAAAGAATGATTTATGTGCTGGTTATATTGTTGAATTCATTCATGATGCTACTGAAAATTATTATGAGAGAGTATCATATGCTTCTACATATTGCAATAATATAAAGTTTCCTCTCTATGTGCTTAAAGTTTTGAAGTTATGCTTGTTTTCCCTTCCTATGCTAGTTGATTATTGTTCCCATAAGTTGTTTGCTCAAAAAATCCCTATGCATAGGAAGTGGGTTAGACTTAAATGTGCTAGTCATATTCTTCATGATGCTCCCTTTATGTTTCAATTCTTATCTTTTATGCGATCATCATTGAAATCATCATGCCTAGCTAGGGGCGTTAAATGATAGCGCTTGTTGGGAGGCAACCCAATTTTATATTTTTTGTTTTTGTTGCTGTTAAGGAATATATATTGCATCTAGCCTCTGATTATATGTGGTTTCATGTTTTGTTTAGTGTTTGTGCCAAGCAAAACCTTTGGGAAGACTTGTGTGAAGTTTATGTGATCTTGCTGTGAAAAACAGAATCATTAGCGCTCGCTAAAGTAGTCTTCAGATTTTACTGGTGCGTGCTATTTAGTTGATTATTTTTGCAGATGATTGGTAGAAAAATTCCGCAAATTTAACAATTTAGTTTGAATTTTTTTGGAGGTACATAAGTATGCGAAACCTGCAGATTACTACAGACTGTTCTGTTTTTGACAGATTCTGTTTTTCGTGTGTTGTTTGCTTATTTCAATGCATCTATGAGTAGTATTGGCAAGTATGAACCATAGAGAAGTTGGAATACAGTAGGTTTAACACCAATATAAACAAAGAATGAATGAATTGCATTACCTTTGAGTAGTGGTTTGCTTTCTTATACTAACGGAGCTCACGAGAATTTTTGTCTAAGTTTTGTGTTGTGAAGTTTTCAAGTTTTGAGTATTGCTTTGATGGACTATGGAACAAAGAGTAGCAAGGGCCTAAGCTTGGGGATGCCCATGGCACCCCAAGTAAAATTCAAGGACAATCAAAAGCCTAAGCTTGGGGATGCCCCGGGAAGGCATCCCCTCTTTCGTCTTCATCCATCGGTAACTATACTTGGAGCTATATTTTTATTCACCACATGATATGTGTTTTACTTGGAGCATATTGTATAATTTGAATCTTAGCTTGTTAGTTTGCCACAATAATCCTTGCTGGACACATCTATTTGAGAGAGTTAAATATGTCCTAAATTTTTTTAGAACACTCTATGTGCTTCATCTATATCTTTTGAGTTGAATAGTTTTTGCTCTAGTGCTTAACTTATATCTTTTAGAGCACGGTGGTGGTAATATTTTTTAGAAATTGTTGAACTCTCATGCTTCACTTATATCTATTTGAGAGTCTATTAAAACAGCATGGTAATGTGTTTAGGCTAAGAAACTAGTCTTCACATGATAGACATCCAATGTCAATGTAGTAAAAAAAAATCACACTAAGTGCATTGAATAGAATGAGATGTTGGATAGTTGACAATTGTTTTGAAATATGAGGATAGTGATATTAGAGTAATGCTAGTGGACTTATTATGAAATTGAGAAACACTTGTGTTAAGGTTTGTGATTCCCGTAGCATGCACGTATGGTGAACCGCTATGTGACGAAGTTAGAGCATGAGGTATTTGTAAAGTGTCAACCTTTGTGTGGAGGTCGGGGGCGCGCGATGGTTAACTCCTACCAACCTCCCCCTAGGAGCATGCGTTGATTGCTTTGTTTTGTTGACTAGTAGATTTTTGCAATAAGTATATGAGTTCTTATGATTAATGTTGAGTCCATGGATTATACGCACTCCCACCCTTACACCATTGCTAGCCTCTCTTGTACCGCGCAACTTTCGCCGGTACCATAAACCCACTATATATCCTTCCTCAAAATAGCCACCATATATATTCCTCAAAACATCCACCATACCTACCTATCATGGCATTTCCATAGCCATTCCGAGATATATTGCCATGCAACTTTCCACTGTTTCGTTCATATGACACGCTTCATATTGTCATCTTTCCATGCATGATCATGTAGGCAAAGCCACCATGCATAATTTTTCATACATGTCACTCTTGATTCCTTGCACATCTGGGTACACCGCCGGAGGCATTCATATAGAGTCATACTTTGTTCTAGTATCGAGTTGTAATATCGATTTGTAATGAAAGTGTGATGATCATCATTATTAGAGCATTGTCCCATGGGAGGAAAGGCTAAATCTATAAAGCCCCTCCACAAAAAAAAGAGATGCCAAAGAAAAAAAGAAAGGCCCAAAGAAAAATAAAAAAAAGAAAAAAGGGACAATTGCTACTATCTTTTTCCACACTTGTGCTTCAAAATAGCACTATGTTCTTCATTGTAGAGAGTCTCATGTTTAGTCACTTTCATATACTAGTGAGAATTTTCATTATAGAACTTGGCTTGTATATTCCAACGATGGGCTTCCTCAAATGCCCTAGGTCTTCGTGAGCAAGCAAGTTGGATGCACACCCACTAGTTTCTTTTGTTGAGCTTTCATTCATATTTAGCTCTAGTGCATCCGTTGCATGGCAATCCCTACTCACTCACATTGATATCTATTGATGGGCATCTCCATAGCCCGTTGATACGCCTAGTTGATGTGAGACTATCTCCCTCCTTTTTGTCTTCTCCACAACCACCTCTATTCCACCCATAGTGCTATGTCCATGGCTCACGCTCATGTATTGCGTGAAAGTTGAAAGGTTTGAAAAGATAGAGTATGAAAACAAGTGCTTCGCTGAAATTGGGGTTGTGCATGATATGAATATTTTTGTGATAACGAGGGAGTATAGCCAACACTATATGATTTTGTAGGGACAACTTTCTTTAGCCATAGTATTTTGAGAAGACATGATTGCTTTGTTAGTATGCTTAAAGTGTTTTTATTTCTTATGTCAATATAGACTTTTATCTTGAATCTTTCAGATCTGAACATTCATGCCACAATTAAGAGAATTACATTGAAAAACTTTGTTTGTTAGCATTCCACATCAAAAATTCTGTTTTTATCATTTACCTACTCGAGGACGAGCAGGAATTAAGCTTGGGGATGCTGATACGTCTCCAACGTATCTATAATTTTTGATTGTTCCATGCTATTATATTATCCTTCTAGGATGTCTTATGGGCTCTATTATACACTTTTATATGATTTTTGGGACTAACCTATTAACCCAGAGCCCAGTGCCAGTTTTCGTTTTACTCCTGTTTTAGGGTTTTACAGAAAAGGAATATCAAACGAAGTCCAATTGACGAGCCAATTTTTTATGATTTTTTCTAGACCAAAAGAAGCCCCCGAAGCAAAAGAGTTGGGCCAGGAGAGCCACGGGCTGCCCACGAGGGTGGAGGGCGTGCCCTGGGAAGGTGGTGGTTCCCTCCTATCTCGTGGACAGCCCAGAATCCCCCCTGGCGTGGGACCTACGCCAAAAATTCCTATAAATACTGAAACCTTCGAAAATTAACCTAGATCAGGAGTTCCGCCGCCGAAAGCCTCTGTAGCCACCGAAAACCAATCTACACCCGTTCTGGCACCCTGCCGGAGGGGGGGAATCCCTCTCCGGTGGCTATCTTCATCATCCCGGCGCTCTCCATGATGAGGAGGGAGTAGTCCACCCTTGGGGCTGAGGGTATGTACCAGTAGCTATGTGTTTGATCTCTCTCTCTCTCTCTCTCTCTCTCTCTCTCTCTCTCTCTCGTGTTCTTGAGATGGCACGATCTTGATGTATCGCGAGCTTTTCTATTCTAGTTGGATCTTATAATGCTTCTCCCCCTCTACTCTCTTGTAATGGACTGAGTTTTCCCTTTGAATTTATCTTATCGGATTGAGTCTTTAAGGATTTGAGAAAACTTGATGTATGTCTTGCACGTGCTTATCTGTGGTGACAATGGGATATCATGTGATCCACTTGATGTATGTTTTGGTGATCAACTTGCGGGTTCCGTGACCTTGGGAATCTTTGCATAGGGGTTGGCACACGTTTTTGTCTTGACTTTCCGGTAGAAACTTTGGGGCACTCTTTGAAGTTCTATGTGTTGGTTGAATAGATGTTCCTGAGATTGTGTGATGCATATCGTATAATCATGCCCATGGATACTTGAGGTGACTATGGAGTATCTAGGTGACATTAGGGTTTTGGTTGATTTGTATCTTAAGGTGTTATTCTAGTACGAACTCTATGATAGATTGAACGTTACTACGGACTCTTGAATAGATCGATCAAACAGAATAGCTTTGAGGTGGTTTCGTACCCTACCATAATCTCTTCGTTTGTTCTCCGCTATTAGTGACTTTGGAGTGACTCTTTGTTGCATGTTGAGGGCTAGTAATATGATCCAATTATGTTATCCTTGTTGAGAGAACTTGCACTAGTGAAAGTATGAACCCTAGGCCTTGTTTCTTATCATTGCAACACTGTTTATGCTCACTTTTACCACTTGCTACCTTGTTTTTTTTATATTTTTAGTTTACGAAAACCTATATCTACCATCCATATTGCACTTGTAATACCATCTCTTCGCCGAACTAGTGCACCTATACAATTTACCATTGTATTGGGTGTGTTGGGGACACAAGAGACTCTTTGTTATTTGGTTGCAGGGTTGTTTGAGAGAGACCATCTTCATCCTACGCCTCCCATGTATTGATAAACCTTAGGTCATCCACTTGAGGGAAATTTGCTACTGTCCGACAAACCTCTGCACTTGGAGGCCCAACAACGTCTACAAGAAGAAGGTTGTGTAGTAGACATCAACCTTCTTTAACATGTGTTAAAAAAATTTCAAAATTCACTAATGGGATGTATCATGAAGGTCCTTAATGGACATTTATGATCTAAGGACCTTCATGATCCATCCCATCAGTGGGTTTTGAAATTTTGACAACTTCCCATCCGGTCACCCATGTCATGGCTGCTCCAGCCCGAGCACAGTTAACTTGAGAGTTATCTTAGATAACTTATTGGTGTAACAGCTAGTCCTTGCTAATATAGGATGCCCTCTTCGCATCCTTACGACGTACCCGGATGACCGCCCGTCGCCCAATGGCCAATAGATGTTGTGTAGACAGAGCATATCACATACGTCTTATTAGAAGCAACCGTCTATGTTATTATGGGTCTTCGCACACATTTATGATTACAGACCTGTTTGCCGCGTATCAAACACATCTTGTTATATCGAACCGTTTCTATTCTCTTGTCTCAACGCAAACAGTTCATCCGAGTGAACCGCATGCCGTATATCACACACACCTTGATCTGGTTGACCATTTCTTTTGTGTTGCCTAATCACAAACAGTTCATCCGAGCGAACCGTATGCTGAATGTCACACACACCTTCATCTGGCTGCCCGTTTCTTTTGCTCCTCCTCATGGCAAACAGTTAATTGAACTGAACCGTATGCCCTGCATCGCACACGCAACTAAAATCTGAACCGTGTTTGATGCATCCGTCATTGCAAATGTTTTGCGCCTTTTTTGAGAATTTTTTTACACCCTCGTTTGCATCACACACAGTTTCATCAAAGGGTCTCTGATCGTAGTGTCGCGTTAGCAGCATCCTGCAGTAGTGACAACCAAAGAAGGAGACTTGAGTACACGGGTATGGGCACTCCCCTTGGCTTGTGCCAAGCTTGGGGGAGGTGCCCCGATATCGTATCACCATAACACATTTAACTTTATCATTTATTTTAGTTCGATCCTTTTGGTTATATCTGGATCTAATAGAATAAAAGTTTTAGTATGATTGAGTCTTTGAGTTTTGATTTTTGATTTATCTTTGTAATCGAGTCCGAGAGTTATATAATAAAGAGTAGTTTTGAATTGAGGGTTTTCCTTTCTTGCTTTGATCTTAAGGAAAATAAAAGGGAAGATACTAAAATAGAAAGAGATTATATAATAGTCTTATGAAGAGTGATGACTTCACATAAGAAGAGTATGCTTCATGAAACTTGTTGAGAATTGACAAACACGGTTTTGGTCATTGTTGCAATTAATAGGAAGTAATAAAGAAAGAGAGGTCTCACATATATACTATCTTGGACATCTTTTGTGATTGTGAGCACTCATTAA
This sequence comes from Secale cereale, assembly GCA_902687465.1. NCBI lineage: Eukaryota > Viridiplantae > Streptophyta > Magnoliopsida > Poales > Poaceae > Secale > Secale cereale. The sequence goes on from LR738712.1 coordinate 489,337,339, forward strand.
AGTATTATATGCTAAGAAGTTGATGTTGGACAAGGAACACAACGTAATGTGTCATGCTTCTTTATATCCAATAAAAAATTATATTTTCATAGATCATCCAACATGTTGGTCTTGCCTTTCCTCTCATGCTAGCCAAAAATTTCCTGCACCAAGTAGAGATAGTACTTGTGCATCCAAAACCCTTCAACCCAGTTTTGCCATGAGAGTCCACTATACCTACCTACAGATTGAGTAAGATCCTTCAAGTAAGTTGTCATCAATGCAAGCAATAAAAATTGCTCTTTAAATATGTACTACTTATTAGTGTGAGGAAAATAAATTTTGTATGATCTTGTGACAGGGAAGAAATAAAAGCGACGGACTGCATAATAAAGGTCTCTATCACAAGTGGCAATACAAAGTGGCATTCCTTTGCATTAAGACTTAGTGCATCCAACTAAAAAGAGCATGGCAACCTCTGCTTCCCTCTACGAAGGGCCTATCTTTTATTTTAATGTCTGCCTTAATATCAGAGTCAAGGTGATCTTGACCTTTTCTTTTTTACTTTTATCCTTTGGCAAGCACAATATGTAGGAGATAGATCTATATATAGTGTTACTATTCATCACCGAGGGTGCAGAATAAGTTATTCTTCACCGAGGTAATCTTACGATCATTTCATAAATAAATTACATTTGAAATACAAATAGTTACATTCATATTGATTTACTGCATAAAATTTGGCATAACAAACAAAATATAGGTCAAAAATTGTATTTTTATGTACATTTTGCACTATATTTTTACATTTGTAATTTTACATAACAGAAAATATTTTTTACGACGATTATAGATTTTCTTACGTTCTCTTTTTATGTCTAAAATTTGAAAAAATTTACGAAACGTAAAATTACGGTGCATACATGTTAAAATAGAGTTGGGTGAAGAATAACTATTCCTCACCCAGGGTGACGAATAGTCAATCCCTATAGCCGGTCTATTCTCATAACATTATGAGAATAATATTCTCATAACACTTCCGCACTGCACGCACAACGCGAGGGCACTGCACTCTTACTGCAACACAACGAAACACGAACTTCGTCTCGAAAAAACTGTACGTGTTGTTTTTTGTGTACCTTTTTTTGCTCTAGTTTTTAACTGTTTATCGGAATTATGCGTGTAATATACCGTTGAAAAGTTATGGAGTAGACGCAACTTTGCCATGTTGAACACTTTCCAAAATTCATCACAGTTTAAGAGCAGTTTCGAAAATCGTGCGGCTCATAACGAATGACAACGAGCTTTTTTCACGTTTTCTTCTAAACCGCTCGCCGGAATGAATCAAATGAGACACCGTTGGAAAGTTATCGTTGAGGCGCATATTTTTAATATCTATTATTTTTTCTAATTCGCTACGGTTTAAGAGCAGTTTTGAATTTAACAAATCGCGGAATTATGTTTTTTCGATTTTATTTTGCAATTTTCAGTACTGTTTTAGCGTCTGTTTTTTAACCGTTTGTCGAAACGAGGCGTGTGATACGCCGTTGGAAAGCTACGAACGAGGCGCAACTTTCATATGTTCAAATATTTTTGAGATTCCTTACGGTTTTTAGTTAATTTTGAAAATCATGCGGCTGACTACGAGAGGCAGCGGCCTTTTTCACGAAATTTTTACAAACCGCTGGTCGAAATGATCCAAACGTTACACGGTTGGAAAGATATCGCCGAGACGCTACATTTTCATGTAGAACACTCCCTCTAATTCATTATGGTTTTAGAGCAGTTTTGAAATAACAATAACGCAGAAACTCTGTTTTTGGCGACACCCAAATCGACGCGTGCACTGCATCGGACAGAAAAGCGCACTGCTTCGAACTAAAAACCGCACTGCATCATGCAGTCAATTGAACTTCGTGATTTCTTTTGTCGGACATAGATTTTTCTCACATGAGTTTTGTTGTCTTTTTTCCAACTTGTTTTTCGAACAAGAGTGGACCACAACACTTCCGAAAGTGAACCGTAACACTACCAAAAGTGAACCTCATGACTTCTTCTTGTCTTTTTTCGTACTTATTATTTTTTTTTACGCGTGTTGACTAAGCGAGTGGACCGCAGTGACTGAGTGAGTGAACTACATCTAATATAGAAGCGAGCTTTTCAAGAGATTACTTTTTCCTGTTTTACAAGTGGGACAAGTGAACCACATAGAAGTTTTATAGCAAACTACATGGGACAACAAAGTGAGCTTCAAAGCCACATCTATCAGTTTTTATTGCAAACTGCATGAGACAACAAGACTCATCGTTGAATGTAGTGAACCACAAGACACCTCGAAGTGGGCTGCATCAACACAATTTTCTCTCGAAACTGCAAATGATTTCTAGAAAAAATGATCTGCAAAGTGACGCATGCCGGCGATGGTGTACTTCAGTATGGTCACACATATCGGACCACAAACGTCGTTGGATTAACTGCATGCAAGAACCGCACGCCCATAGATGCTAAACTACATCCGTCGTGCGAGTGGCACGTACTGCACAAATAAACTATGGTCGCCGGAGTTGACAACCACTAGTGAATTTGAGAAACGGACGCTTATGAAGAACACACCCAAAATCTGAACATCAACGGGGGCGCAAGCTAACCTCCCTTCACAAAGCAATCAATTATAATTCTGCATTGCTTCCATAAGCATGAACACAAGTGTTCAAGGTCGACCCCCATTTCCGCAATGCATCACCTTTCAATCGCTTCTCTTTTTGAAAAAGTTTTAGGTTCCCTTCTATATTTTTTTGGTTTTAAACTTTATAAAATCACTTAAAAAAACTTATGGGTTGTCTCCCTGGCAGCGCTTTCTTTAAAGCCATTAAGCTAGGCATAAAGTCTCAAGTAATGGATCCACCCGGATCCCAAGGTATATCAAAGCCAATTTGAATCAACAATGATTTAACATTTAGTAGTTAGCAGAAAGTGATATGTGTCATGTAACAACGAAGTCTAACTCTCTTCCTATGCATAGGCATGTCATACAAGAACAATTCATGCACATCAAGTAAAGACCAATGCATAGTATAAGCAGTTTCTTGCAATTTTATCGTGTTGGAAACATAGTGAGGTGGAGATTTAGTTAATCTCTCATAATAATTGCAAGTAGGAGCAGAAAGAACATGCGTATTATATTCATAAAAATCATCATGTCCAACGGAAAAAGGAAACCTAGCAATGTAATCCTTAATAAGTGCAAACTTCTCCGATATAGTGTAGTCGGGAGAATTAAAAAAGATAATAGGACTATCATGTGTGGGTGCAATAGCAACAATTTCATTCTTGACATAAGGAACTATAGCAAGTTCATATCCATAAGCATAATTCATATTGGCATCTTGGCCACAAGCATAGCAAGAATTATCAAAAAAGGATATTTCAAAAAAATCAATGAGATCATAGCAATTATCATAGCATTCATCCTTTGGTAAATTCAAAGGGAAATTAAACAATGTATGGGATAAAGAGTTACTCTCATTAGAAGGTGGGAACGGGTGATCAATCCTCTCTTCCTCCTTTTGTTCTTCGCTCTCCTCCTCATCTTTTTCATCCAATGAGCTCACAATGTCATTAATTTCTTCTTCCATGGACTCCTGCAAAATATTAGTCTCTTCTTGGATAGCGGAGACTTTCTCAAGAAATGCATCAATATCGGCATTACATTCATAGTTCTCATAGAAATATTAAAATATAGCAAATTTTAGATATCTATAAACAGCACCATCAAAATCTTCATACTCTAGAAATAGACATTCAATTTCATGAGCACCCTTAAAAGCAACAAATTCTTCTATTCGTTCCACATCATAATAATCATATATACCATTAGCATAAGAAGCCAAGGTTTTATTATCATTAAATTTACATGAAAAGGGTAGGTGTGGAGCATTTATCCTAGAGAAACAAGTATAATCATATCTCAAGCATAGATTATAAGCATACCAATGCAACATATGAATTTGATCCCATAACAATTTCCCTTTATGAGTCAAGCGATAATCCCTAAAGTATTCACGTTGATCCAACGTTACTCCCATTATATAGTTGAATGGGGTTTTCTTAGGATTATCAAAGTAGTGCATAATATCTTTCACATAACGAGCATCGAGGATTTTAGGAGGTTCCCCATCTCCATGAGCAGCAAGTACCACTAATTTTTTGGTGTTTCGTGTTCCATATCCATTACTAAAGATAGAGAACAACTAAGAACAGAAAATAAAAACTACTTAGTGATAAAGCAAACAAGCACACACGAGAATATTCACTCCACGCTATAATTCCCCGACAACAGCACGAGAAAAAGGTCTTGATAACCCACAAGTGTAGGGGGTCGTTTGTAGCCTTTTTCGATAAGTAAGAGTGTCAAACACAACGAGGAGCTAAAGGTAGAACAAATATTCCCTCAAGTTCTATCGACCACCGATACAACTCTACACACACTTAAATTTTGCTTTATCTAGAACAAGAATAAAACTAGAAGTGCTCTGTAGGTGTAGTAGGATAATTTCGCAAGATAATAAAGAGCACATAAATTAGTATAACAAGTGTGGATTAGTGTGGAAGGATTTGCGGAATTGTCCCTAGGTAATCGATAACAAGTACCGGTAATCATTCTTGCAATTTCATATGAGGGAGAGGCATGAGCTAACATACTTTCTCTACTTGGATCATATGCACTTATGATTGGACCCCTAGCAAGCATCCGCAACTACTAAAGATCATTAAGGTTGTGAAAACCAACCATATAGCCTTTTTCGACAAGTAAGAGTGTCGAACACAACGAGGAGCTAAAGGTAGAACAAATATTCCCTCAAGTTCTATCGACCACAAATACAACTCTACACACACTTAAACTTTACTTTATCTAGAACAAGAATAAAACTAGAAGTGCTCTGTAGGTGTAGTAGGATAATTTCGCAAGATAATAAAGAGCACGTAAATTAGTATAACAAGTGGATATTAGTGTGGAAGGATTTGCGGAATTGTCCCTAGGTAATCGATAACAAGTACAGGTACTCATTCTTGCAATTTCATATGAGGGAGAGGCATGAGCTAACATACTTTCTCTACTTGGATCATATGCACTTATGATTGGACCCCTAGCAAGCATCCGCAACTACTAAAGATCATTAAGGTTGTGAAAACCAACCATAGCATTAAGTATCAAGTCCTCTTTTGTAACGCCCCGGACACACCCGTCGGTGCTCGTTACTCCTGGCGAGATCTAGACTGGCCTCACAGATCAATACTAGTCTTTCCTACGCACTTTGTCCTCACTCATGCGCACCCGGGACCAACTTCCCAGTTGGTCACCCATCCTCAAATTACTCCATGCTGAGCACGCTTAACTTTGGAGTTCTGTCCGAATGGGCTTCCGAAAAAGAAGAAATTCCTTATTGATATGAGTAGTCTATCATCCCTAATAAGCTAGGCTATCACATACATACCCACTCATAGGAACCGATGTCCTTGTCAGGCCACATGAACGTTCCCTCTTGGCACATACGTATGTGCTTCCTGTACGGTACATGTTCCACGTCGTGTGCCATGACGGGTCACAAACGTCATGAACAACATGACCGCACACCTGTCCGCAAACATCCATGTAACCGCGAGGGTCGGCTCTGATACCAACTTGTAACGCCACAGACACACCCACCGGTGGTCGTTACTCCTGGTGGGATCTAGACTGGCCTCACAGATCAATACTAGTCTTTTCTGCGCACTTTGTCCTCATTCGTGTGCACCCGGGACCAACTTCCCGGTCGGTTACCCATCCTCAACTTACTCCAAGCTGAGCATGCTTAACTTTGGAGTTCTGTCCGAATGGGCTTCTGAAAAAGAAGGAATTCCTTATTGATATGGTCTATCATCCCTAATAACCCAGGCTATCACATCTTTACTCCCATACGTCATACCCCACTTACTCGGGTTTAAGCTTCTGTCACTCCCGCAACCCACCATAAGTGAAACATGAACATATTGCAACACCCGATAGCGGGGGCCTCTCATGTTTGCGCGAGAATGGAGGGCACCATAGGACAACACCAAAATAAAATATACAATCATACCACCAAGATAACGATTAACCCATAGGACAAAATAGATCTACTCAAACATCATAGGATGGCAACATAGTATTGGATAATAATATGATGCATAAAAGCACCATGTTCAAGTAGGGGGTACAGCGGGTTGCGGGAGAGTGGACCGCCGAATATAGATGGGGGAAGGTGATGGAGTTGTTGGAGTAGATCGCCATCACACGATCGTTGCCCCGGCGGCACTCCAGTGCCACCAGAAGCTAGGGGGAGCGAGCCACCCTCCTTCTTCTTCTTCCTTGGCCTCCTCCCTAGGTGGGAGAGGGTTTCCCCTTCGGTCCTTGGCTTCCATGGCATGGGAGGGGTGAGATCCCCTTTGAGATTGGATCTGTCTCTTTGTCCTCTTTCTATTTCGTGTTCCACAGATCTGGCCCTTCACCGTTTATTAAATTCCCGGAGATCCGTAACTCCGATTGCGCTAAGATTTTAACACAATTTTTTCCATAAATTACCTTTCTTGCGCCAGAAGAAGGGCTCCAACCGACGTTCGAGGAGGGCACAAGACACCAGGGCGCACCCTGGTGGGTTGTGGGCTCTGTGGGCCCCCATTTGCGTTGATTCCACCTCCTAAAAATCTCATATATTCCAAAATAATTCTCCATAAATTTTTATCGCGTTTGGACTTCGTTTGATATGGATTTTCTGTAAAACAAAAACATGCAACAAACAAGAACTGGCACTGGGCACTGTATCAGTAAGTTAGTCCAAATAAATCATATAAATTGTTGCCAAAAGTATGTAAAAGTTCAATAATATTGGCATGAAACAATCAGAAATTATAGATACGACGGAGACATATCAAGCATCAACCTGTATATAAAGGTGAGACCAGGCAACAGGTTAACTCAAGAAACAACCAACCGAGAGCTAGGTCAAGCGTATTCGCTCCCTTGTAATCTAATCTCAAGCAATACAACTAGAAGCATGACGTAGGCTTTTACCTCATTGAGAGGGGCCGGAACTGGGTAAACTCCTTGTGTCCTTTGTCCCGTCCAGCCCCTTCAAGCTAACCTAGTTGTGATGGCTCCACACCTAAGTCCTTTCACTAGGGCATCTGCCGTGCTAAGTCCACGACGGTTGGCGCCCACCGTGGGGCTCTCGCACGGTGGTTTCAAGTTCTTGAAGGGAAGCTTCTCAGGGATCAAGGGACATGCCATGGGACGGATGACTAAGAGCCGTCGCGGCAAGATCTACATCGACGACGCCAGCTGGGGTCCCGAGACCGATTCAATCGAGTACGGGTACCGGGTCCCCTTTGGCGAAATCCACGTCTTCATCGGCAAGATTAGCGGGTCAGAGCCTGAGCTGGACGCCTGCACCGATACCATAGAGACGGCTTGGCGCGCGCGACCCGCCCAGGTTCAAACCGCTAAGGTTCAACCCGCCCAGAAGCGCGCTTTTGTTGGATTTATTCATGGAGCGGATCTTGAGGAAAGCTATGTGTCTGGTAGAGAGACAACCATCTATTCAGGTGATGAGTCCTCAACCAGAGAAACCGAGTCAATCTATCAACTACAAGATGGCGGGCTTGGGGTCTATCCCTGTGGTGATAGTAATTCGGAGCCCTATGAGCCGCCACGCAGAGCTGCTATTTTCATGGCCGGTACACAACAGATGGTGAATTCATCAACTACTGTAACTATGACCTCCGGGTCAATGGCTGCCGCGACGGCTGGGGCGGCCGGTCCTGTGCGCCCACCGGCTTAGGTTTTATCCAAGCTCTTGGATACTTTGGCGGTTCTGTTGGCCACAGAGGTAACCCCGACAAATCAAGCACAACACAATGTGGAGGTCGCGAAACCGCGGGGTGAGATAGCCCAAGCTAGAGTGGAACTCAATGCAGAGAATATCAGGATGGCAATAGAGCGAGCCGCATTGGAGGCCGAGTTACAGCGGATTCAAGCAGAAGCTTTTCGGTTAAACATGGATCAGAATGCATCAAACATTGTTCTTCGGAGGAGGCACCAGAGCCATTTACCGGCATAGTTTGAGGGGCGAAATCTTTTTACGATGCCTAGGGTGGGGCTAAGTAACTCGCCTGGTGTGACCCGGACAACGGAGGCACCCGCGGCTGGGGCGACGGTCCAGCCCCGCATAGCTGACCTGCCTCATTTGAATTTGACCCCACCGACGCCTCCCGATCATTATTCTTACCCACTGGATAACATGATTGTTGAGGCCTCACGACTGGCGGCTCTTCCAGTTGAAGGCGAGTCCCCAGCGGTGGTGGAAACCCAAAACGTTGTGCAGCTTCTTCACACGGCTATGGCTCAGCAGGCGGCTTACTCTCATAGCCGAGAACGAATTCATTCGATGCCGAGTCCCAGTCGAAGCTACAACCGACGCATCAAGTCGCCGGAGGTTTCCAGCAACGAACGGCACCGTCAGCCGCCCCATGGGCATAACCTGCCATGTGATGATAACAACATTCTGGTTGGTAGGCATCAGGCGGTTCATCAATAGATTCCACATAACCTTTTGGCGTCCGTGCAGGCTGGGATGACCTCTAGGACGGTGGGTGTGCCGTGCCTAGTGGCGGTTCTGTGTAATGAGCGTTTGCCTAAAGATTTTAAGGGCCCTCGCAAGGTGCCTAACTACACAGCGGATCTTCCGCCTGTGGGCTAGATTGAGATCTATGAGCTGGCTATGGAGATGTTGGATGCTAATGACGCTATGTGCGCCAAGTATTTCACCATGATCTGGATGGGCTGGCTCGAACTTGTCTAAAAGGGTTGCCTACCAACTCCATCAACTCATGGGCAGAATTGAAAGCGTGTTTCATTCAGAATTTCAAAGACACGTGTAAGCAGCCTCTGTCAATCATCGACCTAGATGCTTGTGTCCAGCGCGAGGATCAGTCAACAAACAATTGGGTCCGCCAGGTCTCAGCTATTATTCACTCATCGGACATCATCAACGTTGGTTCTCCTGTGCTAATTTTGGAGAAAAATTGCCGATTCGTCCCCCTCAAACAGAAGCTAGGGCGGCTTAAACATCATTGCAATGACACGGGAGAGCTCATGGCGGCTCTCATCAAGTACGCCAACTCAGACAACACTAAGGACCCTCATTAAGATGAGGAGAAGTCCAATAAGGGGAAGAAGAACGACAATGGAAAGGGACATCAGACGAATATGGCAGGACATAACCAGGGCAATAATGGTAAGCGTAAACACCCTGGCGGCGGGTCAGATTTTGTGGCCAATACCAACACGCAGAACGACGGTCAACACCATAAGGATAAACCACAACCTCAGGCTGGAGGGCCAAGGTTCAACCTCGAGGCGATGTTAAACCAGCCTTGCCTAAAGCATAGTTATCTTGATAGACTGTCGACTCACATGTGGAAAGACTGTTTCATCATGAAGGAGTATAAGAATTCAGGCTCTCATCAGGACTACCATAATAATAATGACCCACATGGCGGGTCAGGATCCGGCTCACATGGGCCTAGCTTTGGAGGTGGCGGCTCAACTTCTGGATTTCAAGGTCAAGGTAATCAGGGTAATTATAACCAGCATCATAGTCAGGGTAATCAGGGCAATTATAACCAGCAGCACAGTCAGGGTAACCAGCAACAACAGTCAGGGTATCAAAATAACCCGAAGCAGCTTAATAGTGCCCAGTATCATGTTTTCACCACAAGCATGTGCAAGCGGGGTCAGAAGGTTCATAAACGAGCAGTGAGCACAGTTGAGCCGGCGGTGCCTCAATACTTACGATGGTCAGAGCAGCCAATTGTGTGGATCCGTGAAGGTCACCCGCCCCGGGTTGACAATCCGGGTCAGCTGGCTTTGGTGGTAGCCCTTAGGTTGGAGGTTACAAGTTCACCAAGGTGCTTATGGACGGCGGTAGTAGTATCAATATCCTTTATTACGATATTTTCCACCGTATGAATTTAACTGAGAGGGATCTTAAGCCGTCCACTACGGGTTTTCATGGTGTGGTACCTGGTAAGTCCGCATACCCAGTTGGTAAGATTGCCTTAGAAGTGGACTTTGGCAATGAACATGATTACAAGGCAGATACATTAACCTTTGAAGTGGTCAAGATCAGAAGTCCCTATCACGCTCTGTTTGGACGGCTGGCTTGCGCCAAGTTTATGGCACGGCCTTGTTATGTGTATTTGTAGCTTAAGATGCCGGGTCACAAGGGTACCATCACGGTACATGGGGATAGGAAGATAGCTTTGGAATGTGAAGAAGGTGATGCTGCTTACGCTGATTCTGCCTGTGCTACAGAGGAACTTAAGTTTTATAAGGACAATGTTGACCCGGCGGACATGACTCCGTAAAAGAAGCCAACCACAGAGCATGATCATTTCTTGAAGTTTAACTTGGCGGATGATACCAAGCAGGTTGAATTTGTCCCTGGTGACTCATCTCAACAGTTCATTATCAATGCTAATATGGATCCAAAATAGAAAGCACTCTCATCGAGTTCATTTGTGAGAACCGGGACATCTTTGCATGGAAGCCTTCAGACATGCCGGGTGTACCGAGGGAACTCGTTGAGCACACTCTCAACATTGATCCTAAATTTAAGCCAATCAAGCAATTCATTCGTCGTTTCAATGAAGAAAGACGTAAGGCCATTGGAGAAGAGGTGGCCCGGCTCTTAGCGGCTGGGTTCATCATTGATGTTTTTCACCCTGAGTGGTTGGCTAATCAGGTGCTGGTATTAAAAAAAATGGCACTTGGCATATGTGTGTGGATTATACAGACCTCAATAAAGCTTGTCCAGCGGATCCTTTTGCTCTTCCCCATATCAACCAGATCATATATTTCACAACGGTTTGTGAACGTTTGTGTTTCCTGGATGCTTATTCTGGTTATCATCAGATCAAGATGGCAGTCAAAGACCAAGAGAAGACGGCTTTTATCACACATTTTGGAGATTTCTGCTATGTGTCTACGCCTTTTGGGATCAAGAGTGCCCATGCGACTTATCAGCATTGTGTTCAAAATTGTCTTCATAACCAGATTGGACGCAATGTTCATGCTTATGTGGATGATATTGTTGTAAAGTACGAAAAGAAGGAGGGTCTGTTGGATGATCTGAAAGATACCTTTGATAATCTTTGGGTCTACAAGATGATGCTTAACCTGGGAACATGTGTTTTTGGTGTGCTCGCTGGCAAGCTCTTGGGTTTTTCGGTCTCCGAGAGAGGCATTGAGGCTAACCCAGAGAAAATCAAGGCTAACACTTCATTTGGCTAAGCCGGTGCGCGTCAATGATGTCGAGTGTTTGGCGGGTCGTATTGCAGCTTTAAGCCGGTTTATAAGCCACCTGGGAGAGAAGGCTATTCCTCTATACCAGATGATGAAGAAAACAAATCGTTTTGTCTCGAGTGATGCTGCTAATGAGGCGTTTGAAGCGCTTAAGAAACAGCTAGCTGAGCCGCCCGTTCTTGCATATCCTATTGAGAAGGAGCCGTTACTGTTATATGTGGCGGCTAACAGTAGAGCCGTCAGCGTGGCGGTTGTAGTGGAAAGGAAAGAGACGTGTAAGGAATATCCGGTTGAAAGGTCGGCTTATTATATCAGTGAGGTCTTAATTGAGTCTAAGCAGCGGTACCCACATTGGCAGAAGCTAGTGTATGGGGTGTTCATGGCTAGTCGCAAGTTGAAGCATTATTTCCTTGGTCATCCCATTACTATGGTTAGTTCTTCTCCCTTAGGGGATATTATTCAGAACAGAGAGGCCACAGGCCGAGTGGCCAAGTGGGCCATTGAGCTCGGACCCCATGGTTTGAAATACATGCCAAGGATAGCTATCAAATCTCAAGCTCATGTGGATTTCATCAACGACCGGACAGAATTGCAAACACATGAGGAGAAGCTAGATAACACTTATTGGACTATTCACTTCGATGAGTCTAGGCAGCTGGAGGGCTCGGGGGCTGGAGTTATTATGACTTCCCCACGAGGTGACAAATTTTGCTATGTTTTAAGGCTGGTGTTTCCCTGTACTAATAATGCAACTGAGTATGAGGCCCTGCTCCATGGCCTTCGGATGGCCAAAGAGATGAATTTAAGCCAGGTCAGGTGCTTTGGTGACTCAGATCTGGTGGCTCACCAAGTTTCAGGCACTTGGGATTCTAAAGACCCGCTCATGGCGGCTTATCACCGGGCGGTTGATAATATTGCTGGTCACTTCAAGGGTTACCAAGTGGAGCATCTTTATCGTAGGAAGAATGACGCGTCCGATGCTTTAAGCCGGTTGGGTTCTCCACGTAAGCTGGTGCCGCCCAATATTTTTCTTGATGTACTGAATAGTCCTTCAGTGAAGTTGCCATCCGAAGAAGATCTTGCTATTCCTGACCCGGAGGCACAGTTGGTGGCGGCTCTTCCTGCCATCCCTGATTGGGCAGTTCCTTATTTGGCTTATATGAGCCGAGGAGAGTTACCTGAGAATGAAACCTTGGCCAGGCAGATAACCCATCGGTCTAAATCAATGACTATTGTCAATGGCGAGTTACATCGATGCAGTGTCACAGGCATTTTTCAGTGTTGTATTTCTCCTGAAGAAGGCCGTGCGATTCTAAGGGAGATAAATGAAGGTGATTGTGGCCATCACGCCGGCTCTAAATCTCTTGTGGCTAAAGCTTTTCATCATGGGTTTTACTGGTTGACAGCTCATGCTGATGCAGAGGATCTGGTTAGTAAGTGTGATGGCTGTCAGAAATTTTCTCGACGGGCTCATGTGATGGCTCAAGAATTGAGGATGATTCTAGTTACTTGGCCGTTTGCGGTATGGGGGCTTTATATGGTTGGGCCTTTCAAGAGGTCTAAGGATAAGAAGACCCACCTCTTGGTGGCGGTTGACAAGTTTACTAAGTGGATTGAGGTAGAGCCGGCCAGTAAGTGTGATGCGGCAACGGTGGTTCAATTCATTAAGAAGGTGATCTTCCACTTTGGCTACCCTCACAGTATCATAACTGATAATGGCACAGATCAATCTAAGGGTGCTATGAAAGAGTTCTGTCAACGAGAGCATATACGTCTTGACGTCTCATCAGTAGCTCACCCCCAATCCAATGGCCAAGATGAAAGGGCCAATCAAGAAATTTTGAGAGGGATAAAACCCCGGCTTATGGTCCTCATACGTCCATTTTGCATCATGATTTTATATTTATATTTATTGCATTATGGGCTGCTATTACACATTATACCACAATACTTATGCCTTTTCTCTCTTATTTTACAAGGTTTACATGAAGAGGGAGAATGCCGGTAGCTGGAATTCTGGACTGGAAAAGGAGCAAATATTAGAGACCTATTATGCACAACTACAAAAGTCCTAAAACTTCACAGCAGCAAGTTTTGGAATATATGAAAAATATTTGGCGAATAAAGCACCAGAGGGGGGCCGCCAGCCAGCCACAAGGTTGGAAGGCGCACCCTACCCCCTAGGCACGCCCCCGTCCTAGTGGGGCCCCTGGCAAGCCTCCGACTCCCATATTTTTCTATATGGTGTGTTTTGACTAGAAAAAACCAGAAGGAAGCTTTCGGGACGAAGCGCCGCCGTCTCGAGGTGAAACCTGGGCGAAACCAATCTAGGGATCCGGCAGGACTGTTCTGCCGGGGACACTTCCCTTCGGGATGGGGAATTCGAAGCCATCATCATCGCCAACGATCCTCTCATCAAGAGGGGTCAATCTCCATCAACATCTTCACCAGCACCATCTTCTCTCAAACCCTAGTTCTTCACTTGTATCCGATCTTTGTCGCAAAACCTCAAATTGGTACATGTGGGTTGCTAGTAGTGTTGATTACTCCTTGTAGTTAATGCTAGTTGGTTTGTTCAGTGAAAGATCATATGTTTAGATCCTTAATGCTATTCAATATCCCTCTGATTATGAACATGAATATGCTTTGTGAGTAGTTACGTTTGTTCCTGAGGACATGGGATAAGTCTTGTTATAAGTAATCATGTGAATTTGGTATTCGTTCGATATTTTGATGAGATGTATGTTGTCTTTCCTCTAGTGGTGTTATGTGAACGTCGACTGCATGACACTTCACTATTATTTCTGCCTAGGGGAAGGCATTGGGAAGTAATAAGTAGATTATGGGTTGCTAGAGTGATAGAAGCTTAAACCCTAGTTTATGTGTTGCTTCGTAAGGGGCTGATTTGGATCCATATATTTCATACTATGATTAGATTTATCTTAATTCTTATTTCTTAGTTGCGGATGCTTGCGAGAGAGGTTAATCATAAGTGGGAGGCTTGTCTAAGTAAGGACATCACCCAAGATCCGGTCCACCCACATATCAAATTATCAAAGGAACGAACGAGAATCATATGAGCAAGATGAAAACTAACTTGACAACAATTAATTCCCATGTGTCCTCGGGAGCAATTTGCTTTATATAAGAGTTCGTCCAGGCTTGTCCTTTGCTACAAAAAGGATTGGGCCACCTTGATGCACCTTAGTTACTTTTGTTACTTGTTACCCGTTAAGAATTATCTTACCACACAACTATCTGTTACTGACAATTTCAGTGCTTGCAGAGAATACCTTGCTGAAAACCGCTTATCATTTCCTTCTGCTCGTCGTTGGGTTCGACACTCATACTTATCGAAAGGACTATGATAGATCCCCTATACTTGTGGGTCATCAATACTCTTTTCTAGCGCCGTCCTTTGAGGGGTTTGTTCGGGGTATATTTACCCCACCGAAAGAGCAAAGAGTTGCCCCTCAACCTATTGCACCTACTAAAAATATTTACTTTGAAATTCCTTTGGGTATGATAGAGAAACTGCTGGCTAATCCTTATGCAAGGGATGGAACATTCCATCCTGATTTACAGCTAATCTATGTGGATGAAGTTTGTGGATTATTTAATCTTGCGGGTATGCCCAAGGATGTTGTCAAGAAGAAGGTCTTCCCTTTATCTTTGAAGGGAAAGGCATTGACATGGTATATTCTATGTGATGATATTGGATCATTGAACTACAACCGATTGAAATTGGAATTTCATCAGATGTTTTATCCTATGCATCTAGTTCATCGTGATCGGAATTATATATATAATTTTTTGCCTCGTGAAGGAGAAAGTATTGCTCAATCTTGGGGGAGGCTTAAGTCAATGTTATATTCATGCCCCAATCATGAGCTCCTAAGAGAAATTGTTATTCGGAATTTTTATGCTCGGCTTTCTCATAATGATCGATCCATGCTCAGTATGATGTCTACTACACAACTAGTTCTTGTAGACTTGTGTTGGGCCTCCAAGTGCAGAGTTTTGTAGGACAGTAGGAAATTTCCCTCAAGTGGATGACCTAAGGCTATCAATCTATGGGAGGTGTAGGATGAAGATGGTCTCTGTCAAACAACCCTGCAACCAAATAATAAAAAGTCTCTTGTGTCCCCAACGCACCCAATACAATGGCAAATTGTATAGGTGCACTAGTTCGGCGAAGAGATGGTGATAAAAGTGTAATTTGGATAGTAGATATTAATTTTTGTAATAGGAACTATAAAAAACAGCATGGTAGCAAGTGGTAAAACGGGGCACAAACGGTATTGCAATGCTTGAAAATGAGGTCTAGGGTCCGTACTTTCGCTAGTGCAATCTCTCAACAATGCTAATATAATTGGATCACATAACCATCCCTCAACGTGTGATGAAGAATCACTCCAAAGTTCCTATCTAGCGGAGAACTTAAGAATAAATTTTTTGTAGCTATTCTTTCTGATCGATCTATCCAAGAGTTCATACTAGAATAACACAAGTTATTTTTTCCGATCGTTCTATCAAGAGTTTGTACTAGAATAACACAAGTTATTCTTTCCGATCGATCTATCAAGAGTTCGTACTAAAATAACACCAAAACAAATTCAGATTTATAATACTCAATCCAACACAAAGTACCTCAAAGAGTGCCCCCAGATTTCTATCGGAGAAACAAAGACAAGAACGTGCATCAACCCCTATGCATAGATTACCCCAATGTCACCGCGGGAATCCGCAAGTTGAGTGCCAAAACACATATCAAGTGAATCAATATGATACCCTATTGTCACCACGGGTATTCATAGTAATACATGCATCAAGTGTTCTCAAATCCATAAAAGTATTCAATCCAAAGAAATCTCAAAGGGAAAACTCAATTCATCGCAACAAGATAGAGAGGGGAAAACACCATATGATCCGACTATATTAAATAAGCCCGCGATAAATCAAGATTGTGCAACTCAAGAACATGAGAGAGAGAGAGATTAAACACATAGCTACTGGTACAAACCCTTAGCCCCGAGGGTGGAGTGCTCCCTCCTCATCATGGTGGCCGCCGGGATGATGAAGATGGCCACCGGTGATGATTTCCCCCTCCGGTAGGGTGCCAGAAAGGGTATAGATTGTATTTTCATGGACTACAAAGGCTTGCGGCGACGAAACTTCTGATCTAGGGTTATTTCTAATGGTTTCTCTATTTATAGGATTTTTCAGCGTTGGTTTCTAGCGAAGATGGGCCTCGAGGTGAGCACAACCCACCGGGGCACGGACAAGGGCCCAGGTGTGCCCTAGTGTCTTGTGCCCTACTCCTTCACCTCCTGGTCCTTCCATGAAGCTTCGGGGGTCTCTTTTGTTCCAAAAAAATCGTCAAAAAGTTTCAGCTCATTTGGAGAACTTTCATTTCTGCACAAAATACAACACCACGGTAGTTCTGATGAAAACAACGTCAGTCTGGGTTAGTTCCATGCAAATCATACCAAAACCATATAATTTTTTTTTGTAAACATGGCATGCATACTTCATAAATTATAGATACGTTGGAGACGTATCAGCATCCCCAAGCTTAATTCCTACTCGTCCTTGAGTAGGTAAATGATAAAAGAAATCATTTATGAAGTGTGGATGCTAGCAAAGTGCATAAGTTTGATCAATGATTTCAATCACTTTTCCTAGCATCATAGCAATAATTCTTTCTCATAAAACTCTTCATGATAAAGTAGCAATTGAAGATGGAATTTTTGATGTGGAAAGTTGCATAACATATTCATCACATATTGTTTTCTTTATAGCATGGACAACTGGAATTTTATATGGTTCAAAGCAAGAGTCTAGTTTTGACATGAAGACTTTAATACTCAAGCATACCAACAAACAACCATGTGTGTCAAAATATCAATACTAAAGCAAGTTATACCTAGCCCACCATGCTCAAACATTGATCCATTCATGCAACACATCCGAATATTAACTACATCCAATGCCCAAGTGTGATAATAGTGTTCCGTAGTTGGTGCTTTATAATAGAAGATGGAGACCCAAATACAAAATTGCATAAAGTAAAATATAGGCCCTTCACAGAGGGAAGTAGGGATTTGTAGAGGTGCCAGAGCTCAAAGCTTAATTTGAGAGATAAAATTATTTTGGGTGGCATGCTTTTCTCGTCAATGAGAATGACTTAGAGTTCCCAACACTTTCCATGCTAGATATATCATAGGCGGTTCCTAAACATAAAATAAATTTTATTCCTGTTTCCACCAAACTTTCACAAGCCACGCCTAACCGTATCCACGGCTGCCCTCCATAGCAACACTTTCCAAGGAATTTATTATTTGACAACATAAACTAAATTTCCTTTTTTATTTCGGGACTGGGAATCCCTATTGCCGCCATACTCTCATGCAATGACAAGTGAATAAACACTCATCTTGAGAATAACACATCTAGCATGAAAATATTAGCCACCCCTCGCCGCTTCATGAGCGGTACGGGCACACAAAACAAAAATTTATTTTGAAATTTAGAGTTGGCACATACAAATTTGCTTAGAATGGCAAGGAAATAACGCATATAGGTAGGTATGGTGGACTCATTTGGCATAACTTGGGTTTTAGGAATTGGATGTGCAATTAAACTTAGTACAGAGTGGAGGCTAGCAAGAGATTGAGAAGAAACCAACCAAAGAACGAAAACCATCATAAGAGAACATTCAACATAACTAACACCAAATAATGCAACACAAGTAGGACGTAATTTCATTGCATGACTATTGACTTTCGTTCTTGCATAGGGAATCACAAACCTTAACATCAATATTCTTACTAAAACATAATTACTCATTAACATGGCTCACATATCACTATCATCATATCTCAAAACTATTACAAAGAATCAAGTTTATTTTGTCCAATGATCTTCATGAAAGTTTTTATTATATCCTTCTTGAATATCTATCACTTTGGGACTAGTTTCATATGTTGCTTTTGATAAGATTAAACAAATCTAAGTGAAGAAAATGAGCATAAAATTTTCTTTCTCTTAAAATAATCTAAGTGAAGCAAGAGAGAATTTCTACAAAAATATTAAAGCACACCGTGCTCAAAAAGATATAAGTGAAGCACTAGAGCAAATGACAAACTACTCCAAAAAGATATAAGTGAAGATCAAGCGAGTAGTTATGTAAACAGGTAGCTATGTGAAGACTCTCTCTCATTTAAAACTTTCAGATCTAAGTATTTTATTTAAACAGCAAGCAAAACAAAATAAGTTGACATTTCAAGAATAGCACACATAATGTGGAGAAGCCAAAAATTAGGCTCAACCGATACTAACCGATAATTGTTGATGAAGAAAGGTGTGATGCCTACTGGGCCATCCCCAAGCAATCTTGGGATGCCTTGGGCATCCCTTTTATATCACGGTTTCCCTAAATCATAAAAACTTCATTGAGGGAGTCCTGGATCGAGGGGTCCTCATGTGGCCGGATAAACTCCTGGTGGGCCGGACTGATGGGCCGTGAATATTATAATAGAAGGTCATCTCTCGTATCCGGATATGACTCCTGTATTCCTGTAATGGCAAGTTTTAGGTTCGGGTGTAGATTTTCCTTCCTCTGCAAGATGACATGTACAAACCCTAGGCCCATCCGGTGTGTATATAAGCCGGAGGGTTTAGTCCATAGAGGCTAGAAGATAATCACAATATCCGCATAGGCTAGACTTAGGGTTTAGCCATTACGATCTCGAGGTAGATCAAATCTTGTATTCATATTCATCCATACTAATATAGCAGGAAGTAGGGTATTACCTCGATCGATCGGGCCTGAACCTGGGTAAATATCGTGTCCCCAGTCTCTTGTTACCATCAATCCTCAGGCGCATAGTTTGGGACCCCCTACCCGAGATTCGTCGGTTTTGACACCGACATTCATCCACATAGAACTCAACAAGAACTCGTGAGATAAGTTAGTATAAATCAATGCAAAACCTTATCATTCTATATTGTAGAAAATCACTAAGATTATAATTTAACATTGCATACTAAGTGCCTTTGCATATTTAATACTCCCATCCTCAAATAGAATCATTAAACACACAAACATATGCAAACAATGCAAACATAACATCAATCTGGCTAAACATGACAGTTTGTAAAGAGTGAAATTTTCCTCATAGCTCACAAAGTTCTGAAAAATTACCACATTAAAGAGAACTTATTAATGATCACTGTGTAAAAATTTCAAGAGTTTATCACGTTCTGACTGTCCATAACAATTCAGACAATGACAAAAAACTTTGTTTTTTCAAACAGCAACAGGTAGACTTGCAAAATAAGCTTGGTAAAGGCTATACTTGACATTTTTATTGAAATAAAAGATGCAAAACATTATTATAAATACCAGAAAGCACATCCTAAGAAAACAAAATGACGCTCCAAGCAAAACTCATACCATGTGACGAATAAAAATATAACTTCATGTGAGGTTACCGATAATGTTGGAGACGAAAAAGGGGATGCCTTCCAGGGCATCCCCAAGCTTAGTTGCTTGTTTGTTCCTTGAATATTACCTTGGGGTGCCTTGGGCATACCCAAGCTTAGTGTCTTGCCACTCCTTATTCTCCTCATATCGACATCTCACCCAAAACTTAACGGAACTTCATGAGATGGGTTAGTATGATAAAACAAATCATTCACTTTGGGTAATGTCAAAGACAAAATTCATAATTGTTTACACACAATGCCTACTGTACCATGTAATTTCTATAATTTATATTGATCAATATAAGCCATAGAAGCTAGAAAACAATCAAACTATGCATTAAAAATAGAATCTGTCAAAAACAGAATAGTCTGTAAAGATCTGGACAACCACTATATTTTTGCAACTCTAAAAATTCTGCCAAAATTAGCACAACGTAGGAATTTTGTATATCAATCATGTGTCAAAATTTCAGCTAATTACCACGTTCCAGTGATTTATTGAATTTTCTGCACTAAACACAAAACTTTCTGTTTTTTGCATAGAAACAAATCAACTATCATCCACACTATTTCAATGGCTTTACTTGGCACTTTATTGAAACAAAAGCTATAAAACATGATAACTACAGTATCATAATCATATGAACACACAAAAACAGTAGGTAAAAGTGTTGGGTTGTCTCCCAACAAGCGCTTTTCTTTAATGCCTTTTAGTTAGGCATGTTGATTTCAATGATGCTCATGTTGGGGAACGTAGTATTTCAAAAAATTCCTACAATCACGCAAGATCTATCTAAGAGAAGCATAGCAACGAGCGGGGAGAGTGTGTCCATGTACCCTCGTAGACCAAAAGCGGAAGCGTTTAGTAACACAGTTGATGTAGTCGAACGTCTTCACGATCCAACCGATCCAAGTACCAAACGTACGACACCTCCATGTTCAGCACACGTTTAGCACGATGACGTCCCACGAGATCTTGATCCAGCATAGGCACAATGGAGAGTTCCAGTAGCACGACGACGTGTTGACGGTGTTGATGATGTTACCGGCGCAGGGCTTCACCTAAGCACTACGACGATATGACCAAGGTATGTAACTGTGGAGGGGGGCATCGCACACGGCTAAGAGAAGACTTGTTGTGCCTTTGGGGTGCCCCCTGTCCACGTATATAAATGAGGGAGGGAGAAAGGCCGGTCCTCCTAGGGGTGCGCCAAGTGTAGGCAGTCCTACTAGGACTCCCAAGTCCTAGTAGGATTCCCTTTCCTTTTCGGAGTAGGAAAGAAGGAAAGGAGGGAGAGGGAGAAGGAAGGGGGCACCCCCACCCATTGTCTAATTCGGTTTGGGCAGGGGGGAGGCATGCGCCACCTCGTGGCCCTTTTTCCCTCTCTCCACTAAACCCCAATAAGGCCCATTAACTTCCCCGAAGAAATTCCCGTAACTCCCCGGTACTTTGAAAAATACCCGAATCACTCGGAACCATTTCGATGTCCGAATATAGCCTTCCAATATATCGATCTTTACCTCTTGGCCATTTCAAGACTCCTTGTCATGTCCGTGATCTTATCCAGGACTCTAAACAATCTTCGGTCATCAAATCACATAACTCATAATACCAATCGTCATCGAACGTTAAGCGTGTGTACCCTACGGGTTCGAGAACTATGTATACATGACCGAGACACATCTCCAGTCAATAACCAATAGCGGAACCTCGATGCTCATATTGGTTCCTACATATTCTACGAAGATCTTTATCGGTGAAACCGCATAACAACATACGTTGTTCCCTTTGTCATCGGTATGTTACTTCCCCGAGATTCGATCATCGGTATCATCATACCTAATTCAATCTCGTTATCGGCAAGTGTCTTTACTCGTTCCATAATACATCGTCTCATGACTAACTCATTAGTCATTTTCTTGCAAGGCTTATTATGATGCGTATTACCGAGAGGGCCCAGAGATACCTCTCCGACACTCGGAGTGTCAAATCCTATTCTTGATCTGTGCCAACTCAACAAACAATTTCGGAGACACCTGTAGAGCATATTTATAATCACCCAGTTGCGTTGTGACGTTTGATAGCACAGAAAGTGTTCCTCGGATATTGGGGAGTCGCATAATCTCATAGTCAGAGGAACATGTATAAGTCATGAAGAAAGCAATAGCAATAAAACTAAACGATTATTATGCTAAGCTAATGGATGGGTCTTGTCCATCACATAATTCTCCCAATGATGTGATCTCGCTCATCAAATGGCAGCACATGTCTATGGTTAGGAAACTTAACCATCTTTGATTAACGAGCTAGTCTAGTAGAGGCATACTAGGGACACTCTGTTTTGTCTATGTATTCACACATGTATCAAGTTTCCGGTTAATACAATTCTAGCATGAATAAAAGACATTTATCATGATATATAAGGAAATATAAATAACAACTTTATTATTGCTTCTAGGGCATATTTCCTTCAGTCTCCCACTTGCACTAGAGTCAACAATCTAGTTCACATCACCATGTGATTTAACACCGATAGTTCACATCGAGATGTGATTAATACCCATAGTTCACATTGCCATGTAACCAACACCCAAAGGGTTTACTAGAGTCAATAATCTAGTTCACATTGCCATGTGATTAAGACCCAAAGAGTACTAAGTTGTGATCATGTTTTGCTTTGTGAGGAAAGTTTAGTCAACGGGTCTGTCACATTCAGATTTGTATGTATTTCGCAAATTTCTATGTCTACAATGCTCTGCATGGAGCTACTCTAGCTAATTGTTCCCACTTTCAGTACACATCGAGATTGATACTTAGTCATCTGGATTAGTGTCAAAGCTTGTATTGGCGTAACCCTTTACGATGAACTCTTTATCACCTCCATAATCGAGAAACATTTCCTTAGTCCTCCAGTTACCAAGGATAATTTTGACCGCTGTCCAGTGATCTACTCCTAGATCACTATTGTACCTCCTTGCCAAACTCATGGCAAGGTACAAAACAGGTTTGGTACACAGCATGACATACTTTATAGAACCTATGGCCGAGGCATAAGGAATGACTTTCATTCTCTCTATATGTCTCTATCATGGTCGGGCTTTGAGTCTTACTCAACTTCACACCTTACAAATCAGGTAAGAACTCCTTCTTCGACTGATCCATTTTGAACTACTTCAAAATTTTATCAAGGTATGTACTAATCAAAAGTCTTATCAAGCATCATGATCTATCTCTATAGATCTTGGTGCCCAATATGTAAGCAGCTTCACTGAGGTCTTTTATTGAAATAACTCCTTTTAAACAATCCTTTATGCTTTCCAAAAAATTCTACATCATTTTCGATCAACAATATGTCATTCACATATACTTATCAGAAATGTTGTAGTGCTGCCACTCACCTTTTTTGTAAATACAAGCTTCACCATAAGTCTGTATAAAACCATATGCTTTGATCACCTTATCAAAGCGTATATTCCAACTCTGAGATGCTTGCACTAGTCCATACATGGATCGCTGGATCTTGCACACTTTGTTAGCACTTTTAGGATTGACAAAACCTTCTGATTGCATCATATACAACTCTTCTTTCAGAAATCCATTAAGGAATGTAGTTTTGACATCCGTTTGCCAGATTTCATAAAATGCGACAATTGCTAACATGATTCAAACAGACTTAAGTATCACTACGGGTGAGAAAGTCTCCTCGTAGTCAACTCCTTGAACTTGTAGAAAACCTTTTGCGACAAGTTGATCTTTGTAGACAGTGACATTATCTTCATCGTCTGTCTTCCTCTTGAAGATCCATTTATTCTCTATGGCTTTGCTGATCACCGGGCAAGTCGACCAAAGTCCACACTGTGTTCTCATACATGGATCCCATCTCAGATTTCATGGCCTCAAGCCATTTTGCGGAATCTGGGCTCATCATTGCTTCCTCATAGTTCGTAGGTTCGTCATGGTCTATGTCGGTGTCAAAACCGGCGGATCTCTGGTAGGGGGTCCCGAACTATGCATCTGAGGATCGATGGTAACAGGAGACTGGGGACATGATGTTTACCCAGGTCCAGGCCCTCTCGATCGAGGTAATACCCTACTTCCTACTAGATTGATCTTGATGAATATGATTACAAGAATTGATCTACCTCGAGATCATAATGGCTAAACCCTAAAAGTCTAGCCTATGATTTTGTTGTTCTCTAGCCTCTACGGACTAAACCCTCCAGTTTATATATCCACCGGAGGGGCCTAGGGTTTGTACATAACCAACTTGCAGAGGAAGGAAAGATTACACCTGAACCTAAAACCTGCCATTATATGCATACATGAGTCCTATCCAGATACGAGAGACGATCTTCAGCAATGATCTTCACGGCTAACCAGCCCAGCCCACCACGAGTTATCCAGCCACACGAGGACCCCTCAATCTAGGACTCCCTCAGTAGCCCCTGAACCTGTCTCCGATGATGATGAGTTCAGTTTCCGTATTGTCTTCGGCATTGCAAGGCGAGTTCCTTCTTCTGAACATATCAAGATAATATCTTCGGCAATAAATGTACTGTGTCCGGCTCTGCAAGGTTAGTACAACCCTTAGCCTCGAAGGCAAGGCATTGAAAGAAAATGGATAATGTGTCTTTACTGACAACTTTTTGGTGAAGCATCGCGTCGATCCCACTAACATATCAGACAGTTTTATTTGGTCCTAGTTTTGCGTTTTGAGGCATAACCCCCTTTCGCACGTCCTATCAATACAAAGATCGTCCCCGCTTATTAGGGGATCCTTATCAATGTGACGTGAGCATCCAAACCGCGCATTACGCACGACCGCTTTGGGAACCAGCGAGGTTTGCGACTAAAGTAGGGAGACGTTCTTTATTCACTGCGTTATAAAAGGATACCAATCCCTTCCATCAGCCCCACGCTTTCCTCAAGCTCGAGCTCTCCAATCTTCCTAGCCGCAACATCCTTATCTCTTGTGCCCGCAGTTCTCCGTCCCTCAACCACCACTTCCTTCCTCAGCAATGGCTGGATCCGGCGCCAAGGACAAGTGGGAGGCCTCCACGGTTACTGAGAAGGCCGTGGAGGATCTCCGGAGTGCGGGCTATCTCGCTGCTAACATCGTGCACTGAGTCCCCGCCCAGGACCAGATGATTCCTGTCCCGGAGGCGGGTAAGAGAGTCGTGTTCCTATCGCACTTTGTTAGGGGGCTAGATTCCCTCTTCAAACCTTTGTACAGGACTTGCTGTTTTTCTACGGGCTAGATTTCCATGATCTAGCCCCAAATTCAATCTTCTAGATCTCCGCTTTTATAGTGGTGTGTGAAGCTTTCCTCCACATTCCCCCACACTTCGGCATATGGCTCAAGACCTTCAACGTGAAGCCGAAGGTGGTGGACGGGCAACACGCGGAGTGCGGGGGCGCTATGATAAGGAAGCTCCCGAATGCAACCTGGCCAAAGGGGTCGTTCATGGAGACGAACAAGGTTTGACAGCAGGAGTGGTTCTATATCACTGAGCCCCGCGACGCTAAATGGGCGGCAGCGCCTGCCTTCAGATCTGGACCCTCGGTGAGGCTAACCTTCTGGACCGATAAGAGTCCGAACTAGGGGTCTCAGGCTGAGGTGACGACACTCCAAGGCCATGTTTCCGGCATGATCACCAAGGGCTACCAACTCACAACTGTGGTTCAGGTAATGCTGGCCCGGCTTGTCCTTCCTTGCCAATGCCGGGACTCCTCCCTTTGGGAGTTCGATCTGGCAGGAGACCGGCCCGTGAAGCATCTCTTTGGCTCCACGCACAAAGAGATCTGGAAACATCTCTTCAAGAGCCAGAAGGAGTGGCCGAAGGAAACTGAGGACGCAAGCTACAGCACTGCGTTTGCCGCACGAGAGGTAATCAAAAATTCCGCCGAACATATATCCCCTCCTTATTCTATCGATAATAGGAATTGGAGTTTTTGCGTGATATACAGGGCTAGACGAAGAAGGCAATCTGGATTAAGTGTCCAGCGCCTTTGCCAGAAGACCGAGACGTGCCTCAACTGACGGCGATGCTAGTTCTGGCGCTATACAAGGCGCCGGACAAGAAGTCCAAGAAGAATTGCAAGGAGGCCGAGAGCGGCCCCCGCCCTGCGGACGCGAAGTCTGAGGAGATCAACGTCCTCTCCTCCGAAGAGGAGAAGGATAATGAAGAAGAAGAGTCCCCTGCCTAGGGCAGGGGGAAGAAGAGGGCGGCCGCTGCTGACGCAGGCAAGGCCGCACCTCGGAGGAAGCTAAACCTCCCAGCCAGTTCAGACTCATCGTTCGAACACAGTTTTGTGGTGAAGCCCAGGGAGAAGCCCCTGACCGAAACATAAGTTGTTCGGATATGTCAATTGCTGCACTCTGTTTATTTAGCATATCTATGTTTTTTAAGTATTTCCCACCTGCTGACCTACAGCCCTCCCCGAACACACCCCGATGCCTCCTTATCAGAGGGAACTCTCTGGCGCCTGGAGAGACGGAGAGTGACCCGCCGGTCCGAGCTCCATCGACCATGGCCCGCATGGACACCGAAGTGTCCTCCCAGCATGCGTCTTCTGCTCAAGGAGATGAGGGCGGGGCAAGTGATAGGGCGACCGAGGGTAACACCTCGGCTGCCGCTGACCATGGGGAAACAATCCCCATGGAGACTGAAGACGGGGGGGCCCAAACAATCCAGGGCCCCGCTAAATACTGAGCTGGAGCCTAGCGCGGCTCCGGGGAATCAAGACCAGACCCCCAAGGCGGGGAAGGATACAACGTCGCCCAGGATCAATCCAGAGGCGTCAGACCCTCTGGAGGGACCACTACAAAGTGCTTCCGTCGTGGAGGAGCACCGCACCATAATGGGTGCGGTGATGAAGAAGATTCAGTCCGTCAAGGGCGGACTGAATGAAGCCTTCAACAACCTACTAACAGGCTTTGAGGTAAGCAATGTAATGTTCTTTATGGAACTTTATTTATTTTATATGCACATATATAGCCAGTAGCTCCTGATGCATTGTGTGATTCTGAACAGAATCAGACGAAGTATCCATAATATAGCATATTGTAGAGCTGAACTGTGTGCTTTTGTAATTGAACAAGGTTCACTAGTTGCGGCAACTGCACGAGATGTAGAAGTTTCCGAACTAAATTGGAAGCTCACGGAGGCCAACGTGGACCTCGACCGCGTCAACCAGCATTTGGATGAGACGCAAGGTATACGGGTTTAGAAAATCAACATGCCAAGAACACTAATAATTTTAATTGAGTATGAGTATAAACACTTTATGATATTCTATTTTAAACATTTGGCACCACTGAGCTCGAGGCCCTCAAGGGCGAACTTGGCCAAGAAGGAGGCCGAAGTGAGCAAGGCAATCGCTGACAAAGCGGTTGCCGGTCTAGAGGCCGAAAAGTCCATGTGCAAAAAGCACGAGGCTCGGGTGTTCGAAGTCGAAGATGAACTCAAAGATGCTATTCGCAAATGCGAGGCATCATAAGAGAAGACTTCGGAACAAGCATCCGAGCTCGCTGCAGCAGTCAAGGCTGCTGAGGATGCGCGAAGCGAGTCGCGCAACGTCTGTGAGGAAATCAGGCAGGCACGGGAGATAGCATATGGTAAGACTTTTCTCTTACAAAGAATCTTCGGTGGGCGGAAATACCTTGGGCTGACACAGTTATGGAGTTCTTCAGGCGTGTTTGCGGATCTCCCGAGGAGCAGTGCTGCCGCCGCTCAATACTTCCGAGCCCAGGAGGGGAACAACACGGAGAAGCTGTTCTGGTCACAGTTCTATGCGCCAAAACATCCGGTGCCCCTCAACGACCAGACGAAGCAGCTAGTCAAGCTGCATAACATGGCGGGTTCGGCCATGAAGGACTTGATAGTCCGACTGTGGCCCGCTGAGGCAATCCCAAGTAGCTACTTCGGATTGGTGAAGCGGCTCATCGAAGCGAGTCTGCGGGTCGACGCGTTAAAGCGTTCAGCCTGCATAGAGGGTGCTCGGATGGCCTTCGCCCGTGTAAAAGTACATTGGGCGAAGATGAAGGCGTAGGCCATAGCCACTGTTGGCCCACCCAAAGTCAAGGAGCGCTGCAAGCCGGAGAGATACTTCGAGGACGTCATAGAAGGCACCCGCCTTGTAGAAGGATAGTGCTCAAAAGATATTATCTTTGAGTAATTGTATCCGGTTGTAAAGACTTAAGCTTATGAACCGATGTATATAACTTTTGTGCTATTATAATGTGAGCGACTTTCACCTCCTGTGCGGCCGTTTATTTAACTCTGAAAGTTTCCAGTCGTCGGCTTCAACCCCCATGTAAATATTACTAGGGCGTTCAGTCATATGCATAGACACTCTTCATCCAACGTCTTGGTCCATGTAGGAGGTGTATGCGGAGAGAACCAGGCAATCAGACTATGCGGCGTTATTGCTTTCACTTAGCCATAGGAGTTTAAAAAATGGGGCTTTGTACTTACCCCTGGTGCATATATGGTATTTCCGAATTAAGGTATCCATTTGTACGTGGCTGGGCAAAAAACTAACCCTTCGTAGAACACGGGGTAGATCTCCATCGATCGTAGTATAACACTAAGTCACCGGATCGCGGACCAGATTCCCGCATATCATGACAGTCAGTTTTCTGCTTTCTCTACTGAGGTACTTGACCGGACAAGCCAGAAGTACAATCGTAGTAGTTCTCCCTTTACACCCTAGCCGAACAATCGGGAACGTAGGGGTAAGCACAGGAGCCGGGCGACCCAACTATTGATCCAAGACATGATTCAGAACTGATGCATATAAAGCAAATATCCGGGACGCCGAACACTTCCTATGGGTGTTCGGGCTTTTCGATATATACCGGGATGGGTGCAGCCCCGAGTAATGGACCATGTTGTCAAGGCACATGTGTGTAATGCCCAGGATGGGACTATATCTCCTACGTGTCGAGGCACGACTTAATGATATAAGCCCATTCTGGAATGATCGCAAGTTTGGTACCTTTGCACAACTCATGTAAAAAATGGGGATGGAAAACTGAAAAGATAGTTGGCTTACACTCGCCACGTCACACAAATTCATTACATGTTCAAACATCATTCAATAAAACATCATAGCCCATCTAAGGGTAAGATCCAAATGACAAGATACCAAACATAACTTAAACCACAGGTCTAGAATCGAATCCTAGTAGAAGAACCACTACTGATCGGACGGATAGTTCACGTAGTAACGGCTACGCTCCTCGTCGTACTCCCAGTCTAGCTCAGTGCCATCGCCTGGGTAGCTCACCATCGTACCTGCATCTGGTGTGTTGAAGTAACTGTGAGCCACAGAGGACTCAGCAATCCCGTTCCCGGGTAACACGACTATTTAAGCCTTGGGTGTGGAACAAGGCTGAAGAAAGAATAAGAGTCTGCAGAAGCACTAGCCTAGCTTACGTAAAAGAGAGCGAGAAGAGAAGGTGCCTCGGTCGAGAGATGATCACTAAGTGATCCTAAACTAATCAAGTCAAGCATAACCCCACCGTGTTCATCTCCCGAAACCCCTTTCGGAAAATGACAGTCACGGTACACACGCTGGTAGTGTATTGGAACATGGTGTCAAGTTTTCTACAACCGGATATTAACAAGCTCCCATCTGCCACATAACCACGGGCACGGCTTTCGAAAGTTCAAACCCTGCAGGGGTGTTCCAACTTGGCCCATGACAAGCCCACGATCCGCGGAGTCGCAACTCCAAGGTGGGAAGACCCGAGTATTCTCGGAATCCCGTGCTCAAGATACTCCGACTAAGGTAAGGCTAATCCAGCAAATCCTCCCGGCGTGCCGACACCCTGATAGTAGCCGCGCGTATCTCGTCTCAGGCCACGACCGGATGGGCGATCCCACAGGTTTTTACCAGCCCTCGAGTTTCCTTGAGGTGGCCCCGCGTAACCCCCAGTTTGGACCAACACTCATTTGGAGCACTGGCCCGGGTTGTTGATTAAGAAAGAGGGTTAATTACTCCCTATGCAAGTTTTAGTTATTAGGCGAATAGTGCCAATGTTGGGACTTGCTGGAAAAGATTTAGCACTTAGCGGTTTATCGAGGGGGTCCCATAACCCCAACCGTGTGAGGAACACATAATCAAGGAACATAACACCGGTTTATACGGTTCCTAGCGGCATGAGTGGAACAAATCACCAAGCAAAAGGCTTAGCCTTCCACCCATTGCCAATATATAGATGAGTTCATTTAATAATTAATATAGTGTGATATCCCAACAAGCTTCAACAAGAAGCAAGAATCTTCAATCTTCACCTGCAACTAACAATGCTATAAGAGGGGCTGAGCGAAGCCTACGTATAGCCAATCAATGGTTTGCATAGGTAGGGTGGTTAAACAGGTTCATGGTTACAAGTAGGAGGCTGACAGGAAAACTATAGATCGAGACTTCTAGCAATAGGCAAAAATAGTAATGTTATCGGGGTTCGGTCATCTTGCCTGAAGAGTTGTCGATAGGATCGTAAGAGGGGTCCTCGTGCTCAACCTCGGTAGTAACCTCGTGCTCGTACTCGTACTCAGCTTCCGGCTCTACTCAACACAAACACACAAGGCACGAAATCAACAAGATGCAATGCGCACACAAAATATGCTGGATGCATGACTGATGCACTATGGGAGCACACGGAGCATGACAATATGCGATTAAGCAAAAAGCTTCAAAACATGATAACAATAGGATATTATGAATCTACATGAAAAATCACACAAGTTTCATATAGGACTTGCTCAAATCGGAGCTACGGGCTAAAAGTTACACACAAAACAATAAACATGCGAAAGCTGAAAATTACAGCCACATAGCAACTTCGGAGCAAGAAATAATTAAGCTACAGCACTCAAACATCATGGCAATGAGCATGGACATAAACTAGACATATCCTACAGCAAATAAGTCCATTGGAGCATCCCCAAAGGAGCCACGGATCAATAGCAACAAGCTATGACATAATGAACTTGACAACAAAATCCTGACAGCAGTATTTTATTGCAACTTGGGAGCAAAAGATAAATATTCTACAGCCACTCAAATAAGCATGTGAGAGCATGAATGGATAGCCAACAATATATACTACAAGGAATCATCAAGAGTCACCCCAAAACTATCATGGATTGGCCTAGAACAACAAGCAAACATGGCATCTGGAAATTACAGATTCCAGACTTAGTGAAATTTCACTAAGTGTTGAAACAGCAGTTTCATCATGGCATCTTTGAGAGCAAGTTTAAGTCATCTCAAAACTAAACATGGCAAGTGGTAAGCACCACATGTGACGCACGAAGACCGACGTCCCAGAAGATTCCAAATGTTCCGAGTTCTCCAATGTGTTTCATTTGTGCTTGTGTTATTTTATTTTTTTGCATTACATCATAGCATCATGCCATCATGTCATTAATCTTTTGCATCTCAAATAAATTAATCGTGTGGACCTTCGGTCCATTTAAGTCGAGGGAAGGATGACTTCTCTTTATAACATATCCTCCTAATATATGGAGCTATAAAATATTCTATTTGTTGGGATCACCTATAACACAATTGCACCATTCTTCAATTTTCTTTTATCCAATTCAACTTCATTTCTTCCTTTGAGGCCTTTTAGTAAAATTGTGTTGCAATTTTACTTCATCCACAAATGTTCCAAATCTTCCCATAAATCACATCTAATGTGTAGGGCCATCTCTTGAAATTCCAACCCATTTGAATTTCATCTAAAGGAATTTCTAAATTCAAACAGTTTGACTTTTATTCAAACTTGTTGAATTTTCATCTTCCAAAATTCCTCAGACAATTTTATTTATATTCCTCACATTTTTGTGAGTCCAGATGATTAACCCCATGCCCACTACTCTCCTAACCTTCTTCTCTCTTTTCTTTCTTCCTATTTTTTGTCTGTAATTCAAGAGAAGTAGAGGAGGGGAGCAGCCAAGCCCAGCTGAGGCCCAGCAGCCTCCCTCTCCAGTAGGCCGGCCTCCTAGCGCCCCTCCCAGCCTCCAGGCCTCCAGGCCCAAGCCCTCTCCCTAACCCTAGCGCACCGATCCTCTCATCCCGCACCCCCCCGCCAGCGATTCCCCTCGATCTCCCGACTCCCTTTCTCTCCCTCGCGCGTGCGCCTCGCCCCCTCTGCCCGATTCCCTCCTCTGCCTTGCCATCTCCTGTGCCGAGCGCCCGCATCGCCAGACCACGTCGGCCAGGTCGCCTCCTCCGCCTCGCCGTCGCTCAAGGCCAGGAGCCCTCCGTCTCCAGCACCAGGAACCGCGCCGCCCTGTCCTCAAGGTCGCGGCCCCGACGCCCCCGTCCTCCAGCTGCGTCGCCGAAGCCAGAAGCAGCCGGTCGCCCCTCTCCTCAGTGGCCTCGAGCCGCTCCGCCTCTGCGCGACCCAACGCCGCGCCTGGCTCGTGTCTCCCAACGGCGCGCCAGGCCGTAGCATCCGCGCCCCTCCTCTCCTCCGCGGCCGGATCCCGCGTCCCCGCCGCGGCCAACCACCTCCGTGCGCCCAGGCCTCTGCCTCGTCCCCTCCAGCGCCGAGCAGCCTCCTCCTTCCTCTGTCTGGCCTCGTCCAGAGCCCCCTCGAGCACTCTGCTTTGTCACCGCACCGCTGGCCGCTCCTCCTCGCTGCTTCGAGACCGTGCTGTGTTTTTTTTGTTGCTGTTGTTATTCTCCAAGTACCCCTACGGCTCGTCAAGATCGGCAAGTCCGAAGACCTTGGATGCATCAAGTTCGTCTACATGCGTGTACCACCACCGTCGCAAGAATCGAGACCGACGAGTGCGAAGACCCTCAAGTACAACTACGGAACATGTACAACTACCGCCGTCGTGATCTCTTCAAGAAAACGTGTACCACTACCGTCGCCAAGTCCCGAGACCGACAAGTTCCACGACGACCCCGTGTACAACTACTTCCACTACCGTCGCCCCGAAGATGTCCGATGCCGCGACAAGTACCCCGACACGATAACGTGAACGACTACTTCCCTCTACGGACGTGTACCACGACTCACGGAACGACTACTTCCTCTACGACCCGTGTACCACTACTTCCACTACGATCTCGAACCGCCCCGAAACGATCGCTCCGAAGGTATAACCCCGAGACGATGACCCGTGGAATGCTTGTGTTGTATGAAATGGTTCACTTGTGTGCTCCGTGCCCGTTTCATCTGTTGTCATGCTCCTCGGTTGCCTCGTCGCCGACTCATGGGAACCCAGTGACGGGATCACCCCACCTTTCATTTTGTTCCGCTCGCTCGCGCCGATCATTCTTTTGCACTGGACTCTCAACGAGTTACGGGAACCGATATGTTGCCGTGGCATCATTTTCGGAATTGTTGCCGTGGCACCTTTCCTTTCCACCACGGAGACAAATACTCCTTATCATCTTCATATCCCTTCATGTAACTTTTAATAAAAATTGCATAAACTTGATCATGTCATCCGCATCATGTTAACAATATTAAAATGTGTGAATTGTTGTTTGCTTAAAATTGCTAAACATGCTCATGGGGATTTTCCGGAACTGTTGTTGTTATTTCCGGCCTCATTTAAAATGCCTAAATAGTGTAGTTTTATTATGCTTCACCTCTTGCCATGTTAACAAACATTTAACCTTGTCTTGTAAATAATCGAGAGTCAACTAAATAATTAAAATGTGGTGTTTCGTCAATATGCAACTCGTTGCATATTGAGCTCCACTTAACTTGTAGTATTTGTTTGTGCACTTGCCATGCCATGCATATTTAAACCGGACATGCATCATACTTGGATGTGCATCGTATGCCTTGTTTATGCTTGTGTGTTTACCGTGTTGTTTGCTTCTTTCCGGTTGCTTCTCTTGTTAGCTTCGGTTTTGTTCCGGAGTTGTGAGGATTCGCTCGACTATGTTGCTCCGTCTACTTCATGGACTTGTTCTTCTCCCTCGCGGAATTCCAGGCAAGATGATCATACCCTTGGATACCTTTACTACCATTGCCATGCTTAGTTGTCTCGATGCTATCGTTACATGTCGCGCTACCCATCTTTTATGTCAGCCTCTCCTTGTTGCCATGAAACCTCTAACCTTTGACACCTTCCTAGCAAAACCACTGTTTGGATATGTTACCCGCTTGCTCAGCCCCTCTTATAGCGTTGTTAGTTGCAGGTGAAGATGAAGATCATTCCAAGAGGGAACTTGTTGTTGGAATATCACCATATCTATAATTATTATTAACACACCTATATACTGGGCATGGGTGGAAGGCTTGGCCTTTTGCTCGGTGTTTTGTTCCACTCATGCCACCTTAGGCGACGATAAACCGGCATTATGTTCCTTGATTTTGCGTTCCTTACACGATGGGTAGATGGGGACCCCTCGACAGTTCGACTTTGAATAAAACTCCTCCAGCAAGGCCCAACATTGGTTTTAATTTGCTCATAATAATAACTTAATTATATTAATTAATTGCATAGGGGGTCATGTCCCCGGGTTCTTAATTCTACATAACAGGGGGGGCCAGTGCTGATGGTGTTGGTCCCAAACGGGCACACTGCGGGAACCACCACGGGGAAACTCGAGGTTTGGGTCCTGTAGGATGTCCCATCCGGTCGTGGCCTGAGACGAGATACGCGCGGCTACTATCAGGGTGTCGGCACGCCGGGAGGTCTTGCTGGACTTGTTTACCATTGTCGAAATGTCTTGTGCACCGGCATGCCGAGCCTGATCGGATTTCCCTAAGATAAGGGGTGATGATATTATATTTATCACTTCAGCTAATCGTGAGAGCTTGTGATGGGCTAAGTTGGGACACCCCTGCAGGGTTATAATCTTTCGAAAGCCGTGCCCGCGGTTATGTGGCAGATTGGAATTTGTTAATGTCCAGTTGTAGAAAACTTGACAGAGGATCCGAAGTAAAACACACAACTGTGTGAGTAACCGTGACTGTCTCTTTTCACTTTGAGAAGAGAACACGGTGGGGTTATGTTTGACTCGTAAGTAGTTCAGGATCTTTAGCGATCACTACTAGTTTGGGACCGTTTGCGTAGATGCTCATCTTATTCTGGTACTCGTAAGCTAGCCACCATATTATGCTTAGCCGCTGCTGCAACCTCACCACTTTACCTCTCCTACCTATAAAGCTTTGCTAGTCTTGATACCCATGGTTATGGGATTGCTGAGTCCTCGTGGCTCACAGATACTACAACACCAGATGCAGGTTCAGCCGAGTTTGATGCAGGAGCTGGTCCAAGTACTTCACTAGGAGCTCGATGAAGAGAGTGGCCGTATGCTTGTGACGTTTTCAACGATCAGTAGTGGTTTCTACTAGGGGCGATTCGGACCTGTGGCTTTATGTTGTTTTAGTATCTTCTTTTGGATCTTCACCCGTAGTCGGGTTGTGATGTTTTGAATGATGTCTTGCTTATGTAATGTATTGTGTGAAGTGGCGAGTGTAAGCCAACTATCTCCTTTTGCAATTTAATCCCTCTTTTACATGAGTCGTGCAAAGATACCAAACTTGAGATCATTCCAGAATGGGCTTATACCTTTAAGTCGTGCCTCTACACGTAGGAGGTATAGTCCCATCCTGGGCATTACAAGTTGGTATCAGAGCCTTCTCCGACCTAAAAGCCCCCACTGATTGATCGTATCGTTGACGGCTGAGTCTAGGCACACACTGAAAATGTTTTGAGTCCTATATATATATATATATATATATATATATCGGAGAGTAGGATTTCTTTTGCTCCTCATCTCTTTTCACTCTGGTGAGGACTCCTGACGACTACTCTTGCCTCTTCTACTCTAAAAAATTCACCAATTTTTTTTTAGGAATCTCGCGAGTATTGTTTGGATTGCTTCGATGTCTTTGTGACGAGAACATTGTTCTCGATGCCTCCTGTCATTTAGGGGTTGTGGCAATGTCCCGGGGAGTTGAGCTCCGAGGTGTTGTCGTCA
This sequence comes from Secale cereale, assembly GCA_902687465.1. Classification (NCBI taxonomy): domain Eukaryota; kingdom Viridiplantae; phylum Streptophyta; class Magnoliopsida; order Poales; family Poaceae; genus Secale; species Secale cereale. The sequence continues at coordinate 489,373,161 of LR738712.1, forward strand.
CAAATATATCGTAGCAGTTCTGGAATACTTAAGACGGCCGACATAAAAAACTCTCCTATGCGGTTAGTGGCTAGATAACCCCGACATCACCCAGTACTGGGGAGGTAGTTCGGGAGTATTGCCATAGCTTGTATAGTAGATGCGTTTCGAAGGTCCGAGGTAAACGGTTTTCGGAGATAACTGGTTATGTGTTGAAGGATGGATACAACTGGATGTAGGATTAGAGTTGAGTGCGCGATGCTTCCCCTGTATCCCCAATTCCTGATTGCATAACTGGAAACTTTCGGAAATTAATAGGTGGGTTCATCTAGTAGTTCTAGGCATTCTTCCAACGAGTGCACGATATGAAGTTCGGGGTTCTACATTGAGTGAAGTGGTTTTATGGGCTTGTTCCGATCGGGAATTGCATCTTAAAGGATCCTTGGCTATGCTGATCCGGGGATTGCAAAACCCTTTTATAACACGTTCCATGAACTTTCAGCACGAATATGTTGGACGAAGCTTCTATCTTGTATTTGTTCTATCTGATCCTTGTTGTTTTATTTATCTTTTGTTCTTCCAACTGGCTTCTCGACAAGTTGATGTACCTACGGAATTCATTCGTTCAATTCTCTATTCGGATAGATATGTTGCAACATAATCTTCTTCATAAACATATCTATCCTTTGTTTTTGTTTTGATTCTGGTATTCGAGTTGCTTCGATGTCAAATGTTGATTCCATACCTTCCTAATCCGTATTCTCATATTTCTATGGGAGTGCTAATTCTTTTTTACCGTCGAGATTTTCATGTTAATCCTTTTCAACCGGTGTGCCTTCTCTTCAAGTTACTCCATACGGACACCATGGAGAAATCTGACGATCTGTTGTTTCATTCATCCCAAGTTGTCCTTGTTTTCCCCACCCTCCCACCCTTCTTCTTCTTGGTGCCAGAAATTCTCAGATGAAATATCCATTTTATTCATGTGATATTTCTTCATTCATTTTCCTTCAATGTTCTTATCCGGTGATTTATCGTGAAGATGCTCAGGAGCTTCAAGTTCATCATTCTTTTGTTCTCAAATTCTGCCGGTGGATGTAATTCAAGATTTCGGTGTTGATTTTATCCTTTTCCTCTTTTCACAATGTTTTCTTATTCCGGTGCTCCAATTAATCATTCTCCTCTTGCTATTCATATCCGGAGAGCTAAAGATTCGTGTTTCCATTCTTAATCCGTTCAAATTATTTTGAGCATTGTCTTCTTATTCAAGCCATTTAATTCAACCGGTGCAATATCTCTCACGCAATCTTTCCATCGGTGATTCTTTGAGTGGGCCCTAACCCACAGGTCTTTTCCCAGGATCTTACCTGACTATTCTTTTTCCGGAGAATTCTTTTCAAAGTGTGACGTAGGAATGATTTCCATCAGTCACACGCCTTATCCAACCTTGTTTTCAATTATTTCCATCTTTAGCTCCACCTTCCTCTTGTCATTCGTCCGGAGTATCTCGAAATTATTCATGGCATTTCTCGTCTTCAGTCTCAACATTTGAAGACCGGAGAAGTGTTTCTCTTAAATCTTGGCCCGTTCTCTGGAAGATTCGTGGATCTAGCTTCATGCCATCCTCATTATTGTTACGTTTGTGAGGAATTGTTTTCATACCCATCCGAAGCATTTCATGAATTCTTTTCTTTGTGATCCTCCGAAGGCCATCATTTCAGAATATTTCTTCGTTCTCAGTTTTCAACTTCGTCCTCCAACTATTCTTAATTGATGTCTCTTCGTTCGTCTCCATATTTTACGGTGGTTCTTTCAAGATTACCCTTCCGTTGTTATCGTATTAATTCATTTGTTCTTTTCACAATCCTACCGGTGGTTCGTTGAAGATTTACCCAAGTTTTTGCGAGATCTCTCTTTAATTCTTTGCAACGAGAATAAGTAGTATGCCAAATCCTTTGGTTGTCATCTACTTAAATTGGTGAAGGATATGCATAACATAAATCTTATTCTAGTTCTTCCAAGAGGTTAATCCCTTCCTTCGGAGCTTGTTCATCATATCATATTCTCGGTCCTAAGTTGTTCATCTTGTTTTCCGGAGCTTCAAGTTATCTCAATTACATCATTTCAAAGCTCCATCTAATTCATCGCAGGCCTTGAATCTTATTCTTTTCATCTTTCACTTCTCATGCTTTCATAACCGGAGTTCTCATGGTGGTTCATCAAGATTTAATTCATCCTCGAAGTCTTCATCAAGATTCTTGTTGGAGCTCAAGCATTTTTCATCATGCTTTCCAATTGCAATCCTTTCTACCTTATCTTTTCAGTTGGTGTTATGTCATTCTTGACAATTCCTTCATGTTTCATGATTCACGAGTTATCAAGAATGAGATATTTAAAACCATCTTTTTTCCTTGTTCAGGAGATCTTTCCAACCATTCAATTTATTGTTGGAGTCATCTTGGGTTATAATTCACCAAAAGCTTTCCCTCAGAATTGTCGCTATTATGGTGCTTATAAATGACCCAAGTTCTTCATTTATCATTCCGGTGAATTAAGTTTTTCATCTCCTTGTTGATCTCAATCCAAGCAATTTGTTTCTGTTAGTGGCTGGTTGTCACCTCATAATTTTGAGATGTTTTCCATAAGCCGACATCAAGCTTATTCATTTTTCGTTGTTGATTTTTTCCAACAACTCCGTTCAACCCTTCTTTGTAAGGATGCTCTTTCAAATTCAATCTTGAGAGAAGTTGTCTTTTTCTTCTCCGTTCTTTTATTTCCAACGACCTAGCATATATTCTTTCATTCCGGAGGCATTGTGTTGTTGCTCTCTCCAAACTATCATCTCGTTTTTATCGAGATCATATTCTCCCTTGCTTGTCATTTAACCGGAGTGTTGTGTCCTCCATTCTAGTTCTCTCATATTATCAAGTTTTAACTCTCTTTTAACCAGAGTGCTATCTGAATCTTTCTTACCCCTTGTGCCATTCTTTTAATTGTTCCGGAGGCTGTGTGTTGTTGATTTCATCAAGTATCACCCCTTCTCCTCAAACTCTTGTTAATTCCTTCCATTTCAGACGGAGTGCTGTCAAGATTCTATCATTCTTTCCTTGGCTATACCATTGCAGTTTCAAATTCTTTTGGTTCGTAAGCTCTTGTTTCATGTCTTTCAACCTACAAGGTTCTCATAATGTTCCTTGTTCCTCTTTTCTAACGAAGTGTTTTCATCTTCGTTCATCTCCGTTGTATTCTTCTGTCATTTTGGTCAACCTCTCGAGGTTCGTGGTTTCACTCGTCTGTCAAAGAAGCAACTTTGTTACCTTTTCTTTCTCGTTTTATCCGGTGCCATTTCTAGGATCTCGGGTCGAGATCCTCTGTTAGTGTGGGAGAGTAGTGACGCCCGAAGACCGACGTGCCAGAAGATTCCAGATGTTCCGAGTTCTCCCGTGTGTTTCATTTGTGCTTGTGTTATTTTATTTTTTTGCATTGCATCATAGCATCATGCCATCATCTCATTAATCTTTTTCATCTCAACTTAAATAAATCGTGTGGACCTTCGGTCCATTTAAATCGAGGGAAGGATGACTTCTCTTCATAACATATCCTCCTAATATATGGAGCTATAAAATATTCCATTTGTTGGGATCACCTATAACACAATTGCACCATTCTTCAATTTTCTTTTATCCAATTCAACTTCATTTCTTCCTTTGAGGCCTTTTAGTAAAATTGTGTTGCAATTTTACTTCATCCACAAATGTTCCAAATCTTCCCATAAATCACATCTAATGTGTAGGGCCATCTCTTGAAATTCCAACCCATTTGAATTTCATCTAAAGGGATGTCTAAATTCAGACAGTTTGACTTTTATTCAAACTTGTTGAATTTTCATCTTCCAAAATTCCTCAGACAATTTTATTTATATTCCTCACATTTTTGTGAGTCCAAATGATTAACCCCATGCCCACTACTCTCCTAACCTTCTTCTCTCTTTTCTTTCTTCCTATTGTTTGTCTGTAATTCAAGAGAAGTAGAGGAGGGGAGCAGCCAAGCCCAGCCGAGGCCTAGCAGCCTCCCTCTCCAGTAGGCCGGCCTCTAGCGCCCCTCCCAGCCTCCAGGCCTCTAGGCCCAAGCCCTCTCCCTAACCCTAGCGCACCGATCCTCTCGTCCCGCACCCCGCCGCCAGCGATTCCCCTCGATCTCCCGACTCCCTTTCTCTCCCTCGCGCGTGCGCCTCGCCCCCTCTGCCCGATTCCCTCCTCCGCCTCGCCATCTCCTGTGCCGAGCGCCCGCATCGCCAGACCGCGTCAGCCAGGTCGTGTCGGGGAAACAGATCGCCCACGAACACCTATGGGACCGGAGCCCCTTTTCGGTACGGCAAGGGAGCGGAGGGAGCACAAAGAGCAGATCGAGGGGCACACGCGAGCAGTTTACCCAGGTTCGGGCCGCACGGATGCGTAAAACCCTACTCCTGCCTTGGTTGTATTGAGTTCTTGGCTCGGGAGCAAGAAGATCTACAGTACTAGCTACACCGAGCGTGGGAGTGATCAAGTTTCGGAACCCCCTCTACGTTGTGCATGGGCCTCCTTTTATAGTTCAAAGGGGTCACCGACAGGTGTCAACGTAGGTGAGGGTAAAAGCGTAAAATTGGTGGTAGTTGTAACAGTGCATGTACAGTGTATGCACAGTGGTTTATACCTAACCCAGACGGTGGGGGACAAGGGCATTGAATGCCCGTCACCGTCGCCCCAAACAGTGTAAAAAGCGTCCGTCCGGGCGTCTCCGTTCGCCACGACGGAGGCCTCATCATCGTGGCTTGCCACCGTGTATCCCCAGGCTGCACATCCATCCGCCACGTGCCCCAGGAAGGGCCCCAGGGAGACGCGTGGCCAGGTGAGCTGGAGCGCAGGCACACAGTGAAAGCTTGCCGCGGCAAGCACCTTGCCGCGGTCGCTACCTTGCCGGGTCCGGAAGCTTGCCGCTCTCCGGGCCTTGCCGGGGCGCGCGATGCGCCACGGCATGTCTTTTGAAATGCAGTTCTTTGGCCTTCCTGGCAAGCTCCTCTTGCCAGGGTCTTGTGCTGAAGGGATAATCTCGAGCCTGGAGCGGCCTTCCTGGCAAGCTCCTCTTGCCGGGGTCCTGTTTCTTAACTTGAATACTTTGTTCTTGAATGGCTTCAAGGGAACCAGAGTGGGCTTTGGCGGGCGCGTGGTGAGCCTGACCACGGGACGCTGCTACTGCCCGTGCACAAGTCGGGATACTAAGGTACCCCTACTTTAGTACACCGACAGGAGCCCCCGGGCCTGGGCCACACACGGTGCCGAGCGCTGTTGGGCCAGGCCCAAAACAGTGCACGGGCATACACAGCCCACGGCGCGCCGTTTCCCACTCCGTATTCGCCGCATCCCTCCCTAACGGCACGCGTCGATTGCGGCGTCGTGGGAGAGATCGTGGCCTGTTTCTTTAATGGGAAAATGCGGAACGTCCCCCACTTCCCCCTTAAAAGCAGAGGAAGCAGGGGCAGTTTCCCCCCCATAGCTTCATTGCGTCTTCAATCTCCAGAAACCCCCGCCGCTCTCCGCCTCCCCAAAGGTCGACAGAGAGCCGAGCTCCACCCTTCCTCCGCCGCCTCCAGTATCCTCAGCGCCGCCGACCCCCCTCGCCATCCCCGCCATGGCCCCGAAGAGCGACAAGGCGAAGAACACAAAGTCCGAGAAGGCGGCGAAGCTGGCAGCGATGCGGAAGAGGATGGTGGTCTTCCCGCCGAGGCTCGGCGCGAGGGAGCTGAGGGACAAGTACAACTTGTTCTGGGCGAGGGAGACGAAGGCTCACCCGCGCACCAGGGTCCTCCCCGCCGAAGCCTGCGACATGTATCCGGGAGGTTACCATTACTTCGCCCTGTTCTTCCAGTGTGGTCTTTGTCCTCCGTACTCTGAGTTTTTTCTGCGACGTGATGAATACGTATGGATTCCATCTCCTCGATTTCACCCCGAATGCTGTCCTCACTATGGCCGTTTTCGCACATCTGTGCGAAAACTTTGTCGGGGTCCACCCCAACGTAGCTCTCTTCCGCCACTTCTTCACACCTAGAGTAGAGTCTGGGTCTCCACTCTCCGGTGGCATCTGCTGGATCTTTAGGCTCAACAAGAAAGAGGCGTACTTGATTGGAGAGCTCCACGGCAAGTAGGATGAGTGGAGGGCTGATTGGTGCTGGATTGTCGAAGAGGAACCCCAGCAGTTTACATCACCTCGCCGGGCCGCAATAGTGCGCGGCAAGGACTGGAGCGATCTGGCCCCGGAGGACGAGAGGCTGAAGATTGCCCTTACTAGGATCCTTCGTCTCCGGGCCGCCAACCTTACTGTAGGTGAGGTCGGGGCGGATTTCCTTCGCCGCCGCATTTTCCCCTTGCAGGACAGGAAGAGGCCCGCTTGGGAATTTGGCAACGCGGCAGACTGCATGAGGCTGCGCCCCGGCCTGAACTACAACTTCACCGTCTTGGAACTCAAGGGAATGGTCCGTTCGCTGTTCAAGTATGACCCCAAGCACACGGAGTGGTTTACCCCGTCGCGGTGAGTAGTTTCATTATGCAACAACTCTTCACTTAGTGCCATCCGTGCGGTAATGCCTCTGTGCGATTCCCACGGGGTGGATCCCACTTGGCTGGCGCCTTCAGAAGAGACCGTGCAAACTTTCTTTGATAACCTGGTTGAGCGACCGGTCAATCCCGAAGAGAAGAAGGGTCTCACCCGCGCGACCACCGACCAGGATGTGGCGTATATTGCTAGCAGAATGGAGGAGGCCGCCGCAGCTGAGGCCGCGGGCGAGTTTGGTTACTCTGTGGAGGAGGCCGAAGCAGCGGATGTAGTGAGCAGGGCCGAGGAGGAAGAGATCCTCAAGCTGTTGAAGCCCACCGGGGAGCCTGCCGGGAGGAGCGAGGCTGCCGGGCAGGGGACCGAGTCCAGTGAGCCCGCCGAGGAGGACGCCGAATCGGGCGATTCCGACGAAGACTCGGGCGGGTCACTGAACCTCGACGACGCTTCTTCATCCTCGGAGAATTCTCCGCCACCGCAAGTCCTCCGCCACAGCCAAAGAAGCGCCTCCGCAAGACCACCGAGACGGTGAAGCAGCCGGCGCCCCGACAGCAGCCGAAGCGTCGCTCGACGTGTGCCACCACGACGAGCAAGGTCGTCAAGGAGGCGCCTCGCGCCTCAGCGGCAAGCGGAGGGGGATTTTCCCGAACCGGTTCCGGCGCTCCTTCCGCCCCTCGGTCTTCGGCGACGACCGGAGCGGGGTCTTCTCAGCCCACGGCTCCAGAGCCCGCCAAGCGCCCGAGGGAGCCTACTCCTCCAGCTCCTCGCGCTGGGACGCGCGAGGCAGACTTTGACTTCTCCGCCCTTAGTTCTGACGAGGAGGAGGAAGAGTAAGCATTTGCAACTTTTATTTCCTTTGATTCTTGTTGCTCTTGTCTTGAATTCTCTTTGCCTAACTATGATCTTGTTTGGGTTCCAGGACCCTGACCCAGAGGATGGCGAAGAGGGCCAAGATCCCTGTAGTTGATCTTGAGGGGGACGAGCCCGTCGCAGCGGCAGGAGATGCGCCCGCGACAGGCTTGCCAGACCAGCCTGCTGCTCCGGAGAGCAGCCCCCAGCGTAAGTCTCTTGTTTACTTTTCTGCTTGACGGGCGCGCTTGAGCTTCTTATCCTTACTAATGTCATGTTCGCTTGTTGACTTGTGCAAAAGTGGAGCCGCAACCGCAGGAGCATCAAGAGGCTGCTCCCGACGAGCCGCTCGTCCCACCCTCCCTGCCAAGGAGGAGTTCCCCGGCGAGGGAGGGTGCTCCGCCAAGGGCGGGTACTCCGCCAAGGGCGAGTACCCCGCCAAGGGCGAGTACCCCGACAAGGGTGGGCACCCCGCCACGGGAAGGCGCCAGCGGCCCTCCGCCGGCGGGAGCCACTGCTACGCCGCCAAGGGAGGACTCCCCGGCAAGGATCCTTGTAGAGGACGAGGCCCGCGCAGGTAACCCTTGTACTTTCCTTCTCTTGAATTCTTCTTTTTGGATATTTGCTTGACGATTCTTCCTTTCTTTTTCTTCTGTCAGATCCGCCCGCCCCGGAGTCGATGGAGACAGAGGCCATCGCCGAGGAGGACGTGCGCGGTGATGCCGGCGACTCCACCATCGCTGAAGCGATGGCCGGCGCTGACGAGCCAGCCGCCGACGAGCCCCCCGCGACCACTGACGCGGCAGCTGGGGAGGAGACCGGTGACCGTACTGACGGCCCTGAGGGCGCAGGAGCGCCGGACACTGCACCAGCCGCCGACTCCTCCGCTGCCGCGACTGGGCCGAGCATTTATCTGGAGGCCGCCAACGGGGTCTTCATCCAAATCCCGTGAGCGTCCTCATCAAGGGCACCCGCGGAGGGGGAGAGCTTTGATGGAGAAGTCCTCGCCTCCGCCGGGCTAAGGCTTGTCGACGCGCCCGGCAGCAGCAGCGAGTCCGAAGAGGAGCAGCTCCTGCGCCGGCTTCTGGCCTTGTACCGGGCCAGGCAGGCCAAGCTAGAGTCCCGAGAGGCTCTGGCTGCCAAGGCCGGTGTCGACTTGGAGAAACGCGCCGTAGAGCTCCGCGCCGCCAACCAAGCGGCCCTCCGGAACTTGGCGGAGGAGCGCGAGGAGCTCGCCGGGGCGCACCAGGCGTTCATCCTCGAGAAGGCCGAGGTTGAGGAGCAGCAGCGACTGGCCGCCGAGGATCTGTCTCGGCAGGAAGGAGAGCTGAACCAGCGGAAGGTCGACCTCGATAGCCACGAGGACGACCTTGCCGCGCGCGAGCAGTCCATTGGCGGGGCTCTGCAGGAGGCGAGGGACGCCACTACTGCCGCAGAGACCGCCAAGAGGGACCTAGAGGCGAGGGTGGCGCAGTTGGAGCTCAATCTGAAGACGAGCGAGGAGAAGGTTGCCGCGCTCAAACTTAAAAGGGAGAAGGACGCCCACAGCCACTCAGAGCTGCAGGTCCGACTCTTTGACAAGGGCAAGGAGCTCAACGACGCCAAGGACTCCATCGCAGACTTGGAGCTAAAACTGTCCACCCTCACCGAGTCGCTTGACGGGGCCCGGAACAGGGAGTCCAAGTTGAAGGAAGATCTCCGGGCCGAAAGGGTGCTGCTGGACAGTGCCGCCCTTACGCAGAACAACTTCCAGCGGACGGTGGACCGAGGAGCTCGTCGCCTCCGCCGCCAACATCGACAAGGAGATGGTGGCGCTGGGGACGGAGCACCTCGTGTACTCCCCCGACGAGAGCCTCCCCCACAGCGCCAAGCTGAGTTTGTTCTTCAGAGGAGTGGCGCCGGCCCTCGCGCAACTACGGGAGAAGCTCCCCACGCAGCTGGCTAACGAGGCACGCCGGCTTTGCATGGGTACTATGGAGCGAGTGTTGATGAAGATCGTTTACCGCAACCCCCGGGATCAATCTTGAAAACGTCCTCCGGACCTTGCCGCCCAAAGCTGACCAGGAAACGTTGAAGGCACAAGTTTCCCACATCGTGGCCAAGGTGGGCAAGATCAGGAGGGTTGACGGAGACCACGTAGACTAGGCTTCCTTCTTTCTGCTTCCCTTGCCGCTGTCGATTAAGTCATGGATAGTAGCTTGTTAGAACAGCGGCAAGTTATCTTGTAATATAACTTTATTTTGGATAGTCAATGCAGTGTTATCTCCCTTGCTCGATCCCGTTACTCTGTATGCTTCTCACCCTACGCTTCTAGGGAGCTTGCCGGCAAAGGGACCCTTGCCGCGAGCGTTGAGTGCGGGACTTCAGCGGCCTGCTGGCAATGCCCTCGCCGGCAAGAAACCTTGCCACAGCTAGTCGCAGCACACTTAGGTTGTTGAGCGAACTCGAAAACGAAATAAGGGTGCGACACTTGTCGTAGCTCACTTAAGCCGTTGAGCATGCTCGAAACAGAGTAAGGGCGCGGCTAGCCACGGGTAGGTTCCTCCGCGCACAGGTTTTCCATACAAAGTGTGGTCGTTCAAGGAAGATAACTAAGAATTTTAAAATTTTGAATGCTCAAACTTTGGCAACTTAGCTTTTGTGTTCTGTTTGCTTCCCGGCAAGGCTTTCCTTCCTTGAACAACACTTGGTCCATACCACTGTCTCCTTCCCCCCGGCAAACTTGTGCGCGAGGAACACTTCTTCTGCTTGAGAGAAAAAGGAAGAGGGGAGGAAACATAGATATGGAGCCTTGCGGCTTGTTATTGCTTACCGGGATCATGTCCTGCACAAAGTGTGAGATAATACATGCAATGAAAACAAGAATGCATGAAACGACAAGCCGTGTGAAGCACAAAAGTTTTACTGATGCACGGGGTCTGCGCCCGGCTTTGTACAAAGGTTTACATGCAACAGCGGCAAGACTTGTACAAAAGGTGGTTGCCGGAGCGGATCACGGCAACCACGCCTCATGGGTGAAACTTCCGAAGATGCTCAATGTTCCAGTAGTTGCTCACCGGTAAGCCTTCTTCGGTCTCAAGGCGGACAGCGCCGGGCCTTGTGACTTGTCTCACCCGATAAGGGCCTTCCCACTTCGGCGTCAACTTGTTGGAGTTCTTGGCGGACTGAACGCGTCGAAGAACGAGGTCGCCTTCCTCGAGACTCCTGGCCTTGACTTTGCGGCTATGATAGCGACGCAAAGCTTGCTGGTATCGAGCAGCTCGTACAGCAGCCTGGAGATGGTCCTCCTCGAGGAGCAATGCATCATCTTGCCGCAGCTGCTCCTGCTCAAGCTCATCGTAAGCGAGCACTCGAGGAGACCCGTATACGAGTTCCGTGGGGAGAACTGCCTCTGCTCCATAGACAAGAGAAAAGGGTGTCTGTCCGGTGGCTCGATTTGGTGTCTTCCTGATTGACCAAAGAGCCGCCGGCAACTCCTCGATCCAGTTTCTTCCGCACTTGTGCAGCCTGTCGAAGGTTCTTGTCTTGAGTCCGCGCAGCACTTCAGCATTTGCCCTCTCCGCTTGACCATTGCTCCTCGGGTGAGCAACAGAAGCGAAGCAGACCTTGGCGCCAAGGTCTTGGACGTATTGCATGAAGGTGCGGCTTGTGAACTGTGTGCCGTTGTCGGTGATGATCCTGTTAGGGATTCCGAAACGGCAAACGATCGATCTGAAGAACCTGACTGCTGACTGTGCGGTCACCTTTCTCACTGGTTCCACTTCCGGCCACTTTGTGAACTTGTCGATAGCAACGTACAAGTACTCAAAGCCCCCGACAGCGCGGGGAAAGGGGCCGAGGATGTCGAGCCCCCAGACCGAAAAGGGCCAGGACAAAGGGATCGTCTGGAGAGCTTGATCTGGCTGGTGTATTTGCTTGGCATGGAACTGGCATGCTTCACACTTGGTTACTTGTGCAGTTGCATCTTGGAGGGCTTCTGGCCAAAAGAAACCTTGCCGGAACGCCTTCCCGGCAAGTGCTCTTGCGCCAATGTGGTGTCCACATATGCCTCCGTGTATCTCTGCCAACAGCTTCTGTCCATCTTCCCGTGAAATGCATTTCAATCTGACACCATTGAGTCTTCTTCTGTACAGTTTGTTGCCGACGAACTGGTACATACTTGACTGCCTGGTTATTCTCTCTATCTCTTCTGGTTCTTCGGGAAGTTCTCCAGTTTGAAGGAAACAGACAATTTGCTGTGCCCAGGTTGGAGCTTGAGGCTCAACAACAAGGACTAAAGGCATCAGTGCTGCTGCGGGAACGTCAGCTTCTACGGCAAGAACCTGCAGCTCTGCCGGAGCTGGACGTTCCCCGGCAAGCCTGCCGGAGCAAGACTTGCCGGGAACATCTGCTTCAACTGCACGAACCCTAGGGTCCGCAGGAGCAGACTGTTCTCAGCAACTTGGTCGTTGATCCTAGGGATCTTGGCGGCGGCTTCAGGAAGATCCGCCGGCAAGTAGTCACCGGAAACCAACTTTCTTTTCTTGCTCTGCCCAACTGATGGTGTCACGGATGGCTGAGTTAGCTTGAGCACGAAAGTCCTTGGTTCCACAGGTAGCTTCAGTGCAGCACACTTTGACAGGCCGTCTGCGATATCATTTTGAGCTCTTGGAACGTGCTCCATCTGCAGGCCTTCAAAGTGTTCTTCAAGCTTCCTCACTTCATCGACATAAGCTTCCATCAAAGGACTCTGGTAGCTCTTGTTTACTTGTCGGACCACCAACTGTGAATCTCCCCGCACAATCAGTTTCTTGATCCCAAGTTCGGCTGCAATTCTGAGGCCGGCAAGCAAACCTTCATACTCTGCAGTATTGTTTGTCGCTTGCTCCTTGGGAAAGTGCATTTGAACAACGTACTTGAGGTGCTCCCCGGTGGGCGCTACGAGTAACACACCAGCACCGGCGCCTTGCAGCGAGAAGGCACCATCGAAGTACATTATCCATTCTTTGCTTGCTTCTTTGACGGGGATGTTTGTCTCTGGAACTTCTTTGTCTGGTGTTGGTGTCCATTCTGCTATGAACTCTGCCAAAGCTCTACTCTGTATAGTTGAAGTGCTTTCAAACTTAAGACCAAAGCTTGACAGCTCCAGTGCCCACTCGACAATCCTACTTGTTGCTTCTGGGTTTTGCAATATCCTCTTCAGCGGAAAGCGAGTGACCACTGTTATCTCATGTGCTTGGAAGTAATGGCGTAGCTTTCTCGAGGCCATGAGAAGGCCGAAAAGCAGCTTCTGCACCCCAGAGTATCTTGATCTAGCCCCCTGCAAGAGGGAACTTACAAAATAAACTGGGCGCTGCACCATCTTCTTTCGCACTTCTCCTTGTATCTGCGCAGACTCATCCTTGTCGGGGCCAGAGCTTGTCGGGGAAGCCCCCTGCTTGTCGCTGGATGAGCTTTCCGGGGCTATGGATTCCTCATCTGCCTCCCTCTCCGCTACCAACGCAGCACTAACCACTTGATTGGTTGCTGCTAAATACAGCAGCAACTTCTCTTGTGGCTTAGGTGCGACAAGTATTGGAGTGGAGGATAGGTATCCTTTCAAGTCATGCAGCGCTGCCTCCGCTTCTGGAGTCCATTTCATAGGACCTGCCTTTTTCAAGATTTTGAAAAAAGGCAGGGCGCGTTCTGCAGACTTTGAAATGAACCTGCTGAGGGCAGCCACACAACCAGCAAGTCTCCGTACATCCTTGACGCGCTTCGGAGCTTCGATCTGCTCAATGGCTTTGATCTTGTCGGGATTGGCTTCAATCCCCCTCTGGGACACAAAGAACCCGAGAAGCTTGCCGGAGGGGACTCCGAAGACGCACTTCTCGGGGTTCAGCTTGAGTTGTATCTTGCGCAGATTTGCAAAAGTCTCATCCAGGTCTTGGATCAGGGTATCCTTGTCCTTGCTCTTGACCACTATGTCATCCATGTAGGCTTCTACATTCCTGTGTATCTGTGGCTCAAAAGCAGTGTGGACCACCCTTGCAAATGTTGAGCCCGCATTCTTCAGTCCAAAGGGCATGCGTATGAAACAGTAAGTGCCACATGGAGTAATGAATGCGGTCTTCTCTTCATCTTCCTCAGCCATGAATATCTGGTGATACCCGGAGTATGCGTCAAGGAATGAAAGTAACTCACACCCAGCCGTGGAGTCAACTATCTGGTCAATGCGCGGCAAGGGAAATGGATCCTTGGGACAAGCTTTATTCACATCAGTGAAGTCTATACAAAGTCTCCACTTCCCATTAGCTTTGCGCACGACGACTGGATTGGCCAGCCACGTGGGATGAAGTACACCTCTGACTAGGCCTGCTGCTTCCAACTTCTTGATCTCTTCAGCAATGAACTCTTGGCGCTCCACCGCTTGCTTCCTGACCTTCTGCTTGACGGGCCGCGCGTGAGGACAAACATCAAGCTTGTGCTCAATTACCTTCCTAGGAACGCCGGGGATGTCAGACGGTTGCCACGCAAACACGTCGACATTCGCCCGCAGGAAGGCAACGAGCGCGCTTTCCTATTTGGGATCGAGCGTAGCACTGATGGTGAAGGTACCACCAGTGCCGTCCTCCTTGGCGGACACCTTCTTAGTTGCAGGTGGAGCTTCCATTCCTTTCTTGCACTTGCCGGTGGAGCTCGATGGTGCATCCTCGACGGCAGCGCAGCACTCCGAAGAGGTGCGCTTGCCGGAGTGGGCTCCAGAGCTCTTGCCGGTCTTGGTCTTGGTATCCCCTCCCGTGAGCTTCAGCGGCAAGTGTCTTGTTGTCTGCCGCGGCTGCTGCGTCCCGGTAGATCTTATCGGCGCAAATAAGCGCGACCTTCTTGTCGCCGGGGATAGAGATGATGCTTATTGGCCCTGGCATCTTGAGCATGTTATATGCATAGTGAGAGGCTGCCATGAACTTGGCGAGCGCAGGACAGCCAAGTATCCCATTGTATGGCAATGGGATATCGGCGACGTCGAAGGTGATCCTCTCAGTCCTGAAGTTTAGCTCTCCGCCAAAGGTTACCGGCAGTGTGATCTTCCCCTTCGGCTTGCTCCTTCCCGGGTTGATTCCTTGGAAAGTTCCGGTTTCCTCGAGCTCGCTGTCGGGGATCTGCAGCTTCCGGATTACAGCATAGGAGATCAAGTTTAGGCCAACCCCGCCATCAACCAACATTATGGTGACCTTGAGGTTGCGGATGGTTGGCAAAACCAACATCGGCAAGCACCCGACCGCAGTTGTGCGGTCAGGGTGGTCCTCAAGGTTGAAAATGATGGGCGTGCTGGACCACTTCAGCAGCTTGCGCGACTCGACGGGTGGCTCAGCTGCATTCACTTCCCGCACCCATTGCTTGAGTTGGCGGTGGGAAGTGTGCAGAGAGGCACCTCCATCGACGCACAAAACTTCTGTGGCCTTCTGGAACTCCTGCTCGCTGTTGTCTCTGTCATCCATGTCCTCGTCATCGTCTTCGTCTTCATCCTTGTCGCGGCCGCGGGGAGGTCTATCTCCTTGTCGCTGCTTGGCCTTGCCGCGGCGTCCTCCCCGGCCATTAAATGGCCGCTTCTTGCCGGACTCACCTCCGCCTCCCTGGGCCTTCTCCTTGTCGCGTCGCTCGTATTCAGCCTTCTGCTGCTCTACGAGGTATTCCACCCTCTTGCAGTTCTGGAGATCGTGGCCCTTGGTGCGGTGGATCTTGCAGTACTGCTTGTCGGAGCCGTCCTGCTTGTCGACGGCGGCTACAGTGGCAGGCTCCTTGCCGGAACCACCAGCCTGAGTTTTCTTGTCGCCAGCCTCTTTGCTGGACTTCTCCACAACCAGTACTTCCTTGTTCTTCTTCTTCTTATTGTTCCGCCGCCGGTTTTTCCTTGCCGGGGTGGCATCCTCGCTGTCCGTTCCTCCTGCTCCAGCATCCTCTCCGGGAAGTCTCCTCCCTTCTTCAGCGCGCGCACACTTGTCGGTCAGAGCTTAAAGCTCACTGACGTCCCGGATCTTGGTCATTGCCATTTCCTCCCTCATCCGGCGGTTACGCACGTTCTGGTGGAACGTGCTGATAACCGCGGCAGGGTGGACATTCGGGATGTTGTGCTGAAGCTGAACCTCTGGATGTACTTTCGCAGGGACTCTCCCTCCTTCTGGGCAAGAATGTGGAGATCGCTCTCCTGGCCGTGGGGTTTGTGGCCGCCCGTGAAGGCGCCGACAAACTGGTGGCACAGATCTGCCCAAGAAGAGATGGAGTTATCCGGCAAGTGCATAAGCCAAGATCTGACGTTTGGCTTAAGCACGAGCGCGAATTAATTCGCTAGAATCTTCTCGTCGCGTCCCCCGGCAGCCTGTACCGCAATGGTGTAGATGCTGAGGAACTCCGAGGGATGGGTCTTGCCGTCGTACTTCTCGGGTACGTCGGGCTTGAAGTTCTTCATGCTGGGCCACTGGACTTGCTGCAGCTCTCGGGTGAACGCAGGGCAACCTGCCGCATACAGCAAGTCGCCTGGTTCACCGGGCGCGTGCAAGTCGACAGCGGTCCCAGCACGCTGGTCTCTTCGACGCTCGATGCGAGTTCGAGCGTCCTCTTGTCGCCTGTCGTCGAGGACTTGGCGCTGATCGCGGCGAGCTCGTGGATCCGACGACGCCGTGGAGTCGTCGTCGACGTTGATCCGATGAGTCGGCGATTTTTGCTTCTGTAGCGGGGAGTGCACGGTAGTTGCACCCCCGGCGGTCTTGTCTCCATCAGCCTTCGCTTGGCTGACTTGCCGCGGCCGTGATGTTGCCGGCTGCTGCGGCGTGTCATTGTTGGCGAAGGCGATGAGGCTCTGGATTGTAGCCCTCCAGTCTTTGGCCTTGTCCGCCGCTGGAGGGAAGTCGAGGAGCAGCTGAGCCCTAGCTAGAGCTTCTGCTAGAGAGGAGGGAAGCGGTGGCGAGCGGTGCGAGGAGCGAGATATGCTCGGACTTCTAACAGCGTTAGAAGGAGCAGGGTCTCGCCCCGGCGACCGCGCCTTGCTCGTACCGACGCGTTGGCCTTGAGCATCCCGCGACCCGCCGACGTGGCCATGTCCCAGCAAGCGTATGGTACCCTGGGTACCACGCCGCTACTGGTCCGGCACCTCCTGAGAGGGGCGTGGTGCGTGCACGGAGACCGAGGTTTTGGAATGGGCTCGGTCGTCCGTCTTGTCCTTGGACTTGGCGGCGCCGTGAGTTTCCTCGCCGGCGTCCGCCCCTCCGCCAGCGTCTACCGCACCAATCGTTGGTTCTGGTGGTGGTGGGATCGACGCGGACGGGCCTCGGACCTTCGAAGCTTTCTTCTACGGCGGCATGTCGATGTAGTCGATGAAGCTGACGAAGTTGGAGAAAGTTGCGCCCGCGTGAGCGCCGGATCAGGTTCGCACAACCTCGATGCCCCCTACCTGGCGCGCCAAAGATGTCGGGGAAACTGATCGCCCACGAACACCTATGGGACCGGAGCCCCTTTTTGGTACGGCAAGGGAGCGGAGGGAGCACAAAGAGCAGATCGAGGGGCACACGCGAGCAGTTTACCCATGTTCGGGCCGCACGGATGCGTAAAAACCTACTCCTGCCTTGGTTGTATTGAGTTCTTGGCTCGGGAGCAAGAAGATCTACAGTACTAGCTACACCGAGCGTGGGAGTGATCAAGTTTCGGAACCCCCTCTACGTTGTGCATGGGCCTCCTTTTATAGTTCAAAGGGGTCACCGACAGGTGTCAACGTAGGTGAGGGTAAAAGCGTAAAATTGGTGGTAGTTGTAACAGTGCATGTACGGTGTACGCACAATGGTCTATACCTAACCCAGACGGTGGGGGACAAGGGCATTGAATGCCCGTCACAGTCGCCCCAAACAGTGTAAAAAGCGTCCGTCCGGGCGTCTCCGTTCGCCACGACGGAGGCCTCGTCATCGTGGCTTGCCACCGTGTACCCCCAGGCTGCACAACCATCCGCCACGTGCCCCAGGAAGGGCCCCAGGGCGACGCGTGGCCAGGTGAGCTGGAGCGCAGGCACACAGTGAAAGCTTGCCGCGGCAAGCACCTTGCCGCAGTCGCTACCTTGCCGGGTCCGGAAGCTTGCCGCTCTCCGGGCCTTGCCGGGGCGCGCGATGTGCCACGACATGTCTTTTGAAATGCTGTTCTTTGGCCTTCCTGGCAAGCTCCTCTTGCTAGGGTCTTGTGCTGAAGGGATAATCTCGCGCCTGGAGCGGCCTTCCCGGCAAGCTCCTCTTGCCGGGGTCTTGTTTCTTAACTTGAATACTTTGTTCTTGAATGGCTTCAACGGAACGAGAGTGGGCTTTGGCGGGCGCGTGGTGAGCCTGACCACGGGACGCTGCTACTGCCCGTGCACAAGTCGGGATACTAAGGTACCCCTACTTTAGTACACCGACAGGTCGCCTCCTTCGCCTCGCCGTCGCTCAAGGCCAGGAGCCCTCCGTCTCCAGCACCAAGAACCGCGCCGCCCCGTCCTCAAGGTCGCGGCCCCGACGCCCCCGTCATCCAGCTGCGTCGCCGGAGACAGAAGCAGCCGGCCGCCCCTCTCCTCAGTGGCCTCGAGCCGCTCCGCCTCTGCGCGACCCAGCGCCGCGCCTGGCTCGCGTCTCCCACCAGCACCATGAACCTTTTAAAGAGCCACCTATGGATATTTATGTTGCTGACCCCATTTTGCCTGCAGTTATATATGAAAAGCCTCCTTTTCCCGCAAGGATAAAGGAGCACTCTCTTGTGACAGGCATAATAAATAGAAGTGAGAGAAGAGTTGATGAGCCTGAGGACCAGATCAGGGTCGATCCTCAAGTTGCATTGATTAAAGACCTTGCTACTAATGATGTTTTGGATTCCAATATAAATTTTTGTGCTGTTTCCACTAACCTTGTCACAGCCAAGAATAAAGGCCCAATTTCAGGTACTCCAGTGGTATCTGTTAAAATAGGAGATCACAATTATTATGGGCTATGCGATTTGGGATCGAGTGCAAGTGCTATCCCCTATTCACTTTATGAAGAGATCATCGGTGAGATTTCCCCTTGTGAACTTGAATAAGTTGATGTTACCATTCATCTTGCAAACAGAACAACTATCTCTCCTATCGGAATTGTGAGAGACGTTGAAGTCCTATGTGGAAAGTTAAAATACCCTACCGACTTTCTAGTACTTGGTTCAGAGAGGGACAATTTTTGTCCAATTATTTTTGGTAGACCTTTTCTTAGAACTTGTGGAGCTATAATAGATTGCAAGAAAGGTAAAGTTTCTGTTGAATTCGATGGTGAGCCATATGAATTTAATTTTTCTAAGTTCTCTAAGCAGCCTCGTGGTACTGATTTACCCGGTGATGATAAAATTATTGAAAGTATTGCCTCTATTGCTATTCCCCCTAATGATCCTTTGCAGCAATACATGGAGGACCACGAGAATGATTTGCATATGCAGGAAAGAAATGAACTAGATGAAATATTCTTGAGGCAGCCTGCTATCCTGAAGCACAACCTTCCGGTTGAACCTTTGGGAATTTTATCAAAACCAAAAGAAGACCCGGTGTTCGATCTTAAACCTCTGCCCGATACGCTCAAGTATGCTTATTTAGATGAAAAGAAAGTATATCCTGTTATTATCAATTCTAACCTTTCAGGATATGAAGAAGAGCGATTATTGGAAGTACTTCGTAAACACCGAGGCGCAATTGGCTATACCCTTGATGACCTTAAGGGGATTAGTCCATCTATCTGTCAACATACTATCAACCTTGAGCCTGATGCTAAGCCAGTTGTTGATCATCAACGACGGTTGAACCCGAAGATGATGGATGTTGTGAGAACTGAGATTCTCAAGCTTCTGGCCGCAGGTATTATCTACCCTATAGCTGATAGTAAGTGGGTAAGTCCGGTACATTGTGTTCCTAAGAAAGGAGGTACAACTGTGGTTCCTAATGATAAAAATGAATTAATACCTCAGAGAATTATTATTGGATATAGAATGTGTATTGATTACAGGAAGTTGAACAAGGCAACCAGGAAGGATCACTACCCGTTGCCGTTCATCGACCAAATGCTTGAAAGGTTATCCAAAAATACCCACTTTTGTTATCTCGATGGTTATTCTGGCTTCTCTCAAATTCATGTTAACACTGCCGATCAAGAGAAGACCACTTTTACTTGTCCCTTTGGTACTTATGCTTACATTCGTATGCCTTTTGGTTTATGTAATGCCCCTGCTACTTTTCAAAGGTGTATGTCTGCTATCTTTCATGGTTTCTGCGGGGATATTATGGAAGTTTTCATGGACGATTTCTCCGTCTATGGAACTTCTTTTGACCATTGTCTTCACAATCTTAACAAAGTTTTGCAGAGATGCGAGGAGACAAATTTGGTACTCAACTGGGAAAAGTGCCACTTCATGGTTAATGAAGGAATTGTTCTTGGTCACAAGATTTCCGAAAGGGGAATTGAAGTGGACAAGGCTAAGATCGAAGCTATTGAGAGGATGCCCTACCCAAGGGACATCAAAGGTATTCGCAGTTTTCTCGGTCATGCAGGTTTTTATAGAAGATTTATTAAAGACTTTTCTAAAACCTCAAGACCCCTCACTAATCTTCTCCAGAAGGACTTTCCTTTTGTATTTGATGAAAATTGTAAGGAAGCTTTTGAAGTCCTTAAGAAAGCTTTAATAACCGCTCCTATAGTGCAACCACCTGACTGGAATTTACCTTTTGAGATTATGTGTGATGCTAGTGATTTTGCTGTTGGAGCTGCTTTAGGACAAAGAGTTGATAAGAAATTGAATGTTATACATTATGCTAGCAAAACTCTTGATAGTGCTCAAAGGAATTATGCTACTACTGAGAAGGAATTCTTAGCTGTAGTTTTTGCTTGTGATAAATTTAGACAGTATATTGTTGATTCCAAAGTTATTATTCATACTGATCATGCTGCCATTAAGTACCTTATGACAAAGAAGGATGCCAAGCCAAGGCTTATCCGATGGGTACTCCTTCTTCAAGAATTTGATTTGCAAATTGTTGATAGGAAAGGAGAAGACAATCCGGTAGCGGACAATCTTTCAAGGATGGAAGATATACCGTATGATCCCATCCCAGTCAACGATAGTTTTCCAGACGAGCAACTTGCCGTTGTAAAAGTACAATCTCTTTCCGACCCTTGGTATGCAGATTATGCTAATTTTATTGTTGCAAAGTATTTGCCTCCAGGTTTAACACTTCAGCAAAGGAAGAAGTTCTTTCATGATTTGAGGCACTACTTCTGGGATGACTCACATCTTTTCAAAGAAGGTCCCGACGGGATCGTGAGAAGATGCATTCCGGAACATGAGCAGAAGGACATTCTCAGACGGTGTCATGATAGTCCCTATGGAGGACATCATGCCGGTGAGAGGACTGCACATAAGGTTCTTCAATCAGGTTTTTATTGGCCTACTCTCTTTAAAGATGCTAGAAATTATGTTTTAGCCTGTGATAAATGTCAAAGAGTTGGTAACATTAGTAGAAGGAATGAGATGCCTATGAATTACTCATTAGTGATTGAACCTTTCGATTGTTGGGGTTTTGATTTTATGGGTCCTTTTCCTTCTTCGCACAAGTACACTCACATTTTAGTAGCTGTTGATTATGTGACCAAGTGGGTTGAAGCAATCCCCACTGAAAGTGCTGCTCACAAGACATCATTGAAAATGCTTAAAGATGTAATTTTTCCTAGGTTTGATGTACCAAGGTATCTCATGACCGATGGAGGATCACACTTCACGCACAGAGCTTTTAGAAAAGCTTTGGCCAAATACGATGTTAATCATAGAATTGCTTCACCATATCATCCTCAAACTAGTGGGCAAGTTGAGCTCACCAATAGAGATATTAAGTTGATCTTGAAGAAGACAGTAAACAGAAATAGAAAGGACTGGTCAAATAAGTTAGGAGATGCTTTGTGGGCATATAGAACTGCTTACAAAAACCCCATGGGCATGTCCCCCTATAAGATGGTGTATGGCAAGGCTTGCCATTTGCCATTAGAGTTAGAGCACAAAGCTTTCAGGGCTGTTAGAGAGCTTAACGCTGACCCAAAACTAGCTGGTGAGAAGCGTCTCATGAACTTGACTTCTCTAGATGAATGGAGAAGTGAAGCTTACGAGAGCGCTAAAATGTTCAAGGAAAAGGTAAAAAAGTGGCATGATAGGAAGATTCTGAAACGTGAATTTAATGTTGGTGATAAAGTTTTGTTGTTCAGATCCCGTTTCAGGTTTTCTCCAGGTAAACTACTTTCCAGGTGGGAAGGACCATTTCATATTGAAGAAGTTTATCGGTCTGGAGCAATTAAAATTAATAATTTTGAAGGCACCAAACCTCAAGTTGTGAATGGGCAAAGACTTAAACATTACATAGCAGGAGACCCTGTCAATGTTGATGTGAATATAATATACACAACAACCCATGAAGAACATGTTGCAGCCCTGTTTCAGATGCCAGCAGAAGCAGAATAAAGAAAAGGTATGTAGTACGGTAAGGAAACATCGCGAACCGCCATAAAAGTTCCGTATTACGAGTTTCTGCAAAATTAGTAAAATTCCGAAACTAAGTGGAGCCGGAGACGGCCTCCAGGGAGTCCAGGCGCCCCCCTGGCGCCCCCCCGGGCCGCGCCGGGAGGCCGCCTGGACACCCGGGAGGCTGCCTGGACACCCGGGAGTCCGTCTCCGACCCCGCTTTGGTCTGTTACCTTCCTTTCTGTGCATAAATTTTTCCTATATATTTGCCCGGATTGTTCCGGCAACGTATCTTGCAATTTCGCGTGTTTTCTCTTCGATCTGTTTCTGCCAGGGAATCTTTCAGCTGAATTTAGGTGCCATGGCTTCTCCAAGCTCCCCCAAGGACGAGTTCGTCGTCAACGTCATCAACCCTTACCTCGCTGAGGTGAAGAAGCACCCTCAGGTTGTTCGGATGGAGGACGATGTCCTTCATCAAGAAGATCTGAAGGGACCTATCAAGGAGGGGAGCATCCAGGCCAGGCTGGAAGAAGTGGAGCAAGAAGTCTTCGAGTACAAGAAGATGATCGAGCGTGGTGTTGAAGCTAACTTTAACATCACCAACGAGCTGAAGAACTACTTCCTGAAGGAGATGAAGGAGATGTGGAAAAGCATCACCGCGTCTGAAGAAAGAATTATAGAGCTCCAAGGGCAAATTAATGATCTACATAACCAGAACTGTGAGTATGAACTAAGGTTTATGCGCATGAGTTTGGGTGCTGAATGCAGGATTCAGGAGACGAGCTTCTCATATGAGACTGGAGAACCCCTTCCATGGAAGCGTTTCGCCAAGGACTACTTGATCAACGCCAACAAGGATGATGAGTGAAATCTCCTGGGGTAATGGCATTCCCTTGGCTTGTTCCAAGCTTGGGGGAGTGCCCGGTATCATTATCTTTACCTTTTGTCTTTTAGAGTCAAGTAGAGTCGTATCATGTCTAGGGAGGTTGTTATATGAGATAGGTGTGTGCATTGAGTTCTATCACTCCTTCGGTGAAGAATTGTATCCGTGAGTGTGGAGTCGTCTATGATGGAATATTAATGAGACGTTTATTGGTTCCTTTTGCTGCACTCGGTATTCTCTTCATGCAATCGACCTTATATGATGATTCTTATGGGGAGTATTGACCTTATGTCAGGTATGGCTGTGAAAACTTTATTTAATCTTGGCAAACATAGCTTTGGTCATAACAACAAGCATGATTTTCTTAAAGTATCAACATAGCCAAAACCTTTATGTTATTATGTTTGAAGTGTTATGCTGACAAGGAAGACAACTTGATGTGTTATGCTTATTCCAATGTCCATGCTTTATATTGCTTTGCATCTTAGTCATCATCAATTGTCTGTTCTTTCAAAACCTTTGCTAGCCTAACTCTGTACTAAGCGGTATTCTGCTTGTGCATCCATACCCTTAAAACCAATACCTTCCATATGAGTCCACCATACCTACCTACTCGTGGTATTCCACTACCACCTCCTAAAAGTATATAATTTATGTGTTATCCTTAAATGTTCAAAATCTTTTATTTTGTGCCTCTGTTTTAGCTCATGAGGAAGTAATAGCTAATTCATAGTCTTTTTGAGTTGGACAAGCTTCACCCCGGGATTGCATGTCTAATGTGCAAACCCATAATACGAGAAGGAACCGGCAAAGAGTGCGCCCAGCTCGAAAATAATATAAGAAACAAACCCTCCTTCACGCTTTGTTCATGAGAAATCAGAAAACTTTGGCAGTAATTAACAAAGGAGAATAAGAGGATGTGATCGTCCTCGTGCGGGAGCCGTTCCTCGAAACTTGTCCAGCTCAAGAAGTAGTTGAGTTATCTATTAGCATTCGTTGACAAATCATGCACCTCTCAAAACTTGTTTTCATTCTGTTTGATTTAAGGATAGCACATGAGTTTTCCCTACTACCCTAGAGCAGGGCCCATCTTGTAACTTTAAGTTGAGTCAGTTATTCCTACTCCCTTCTATTCTTAAAGAGAGCAGGCATTTGATGTTGATAATGATTCATTCATATAAAGTTGCATTAAGATTTGTCATATCATATCCTTGTTGACATTATCATTTGATAAGTAAGTTGTTTGTCAAGCCCAGCGAAGGCAAATATCTTCCTTTGTGTTAACACTTTCACTTCTTGCCTATTAACATGTTATTTCAAAAAGCTTCAATTGATCTCATCAAAAATATAAGAGCAAAAGTTAAATCTATTTGTTGTTCTTTGACCAAAGGACATGTTTGCCATGATATAATGAGTTTCCTTAGCCCTACTTTCGAATATAAGTGTTATCACTCTTTTATAAGGGCTTTATGAATTGAAGATTGCTGTTGAGGATATTTGAATTGGTAAAGAAACTATGATGCTTCTTGTCCGTATTCTATTTAGCGACACTTCACTCTCTAAACTTGTGGACAGGTTTACCGAGTTCATATTCGCTTGGGGACAAGCGAGGTCTAAGCTTGGGGGTGTTGATATGTCCAAAATGCATCACTATTTTGTATCATAATTTATCCTTATACATTGATATATTTCACGTTACGGTGATGTTCTTATGTTGTTTTGGTCTATTTTACACAGTTTGCAAACTTTCCGATGCCGAAGCAGCAGACGCAGGATTCAACAGTAAAAAGTGGACGCTGAGTTGCTGAAGAAGAATACCTCCAAATTACCTGAAAATTGACGCGAGATATTTTTCAGACGGATCACGAAGGCACGCGAAAGGGCAACCAGAGGGGGGCGACAGGGTGCCCAGGCGCCCTGGGGGCACGCCCCCCCTGGCCGCGCCGGGGGGGCGCCTGGAGCCCCTGGCCCACCTCTGGCCGCCCCCTTTTGCATATATGCTCTCCGTTATCCAAAAACCCGAGGGACGGGAATTTTTACGGAGTTTCGCCGCCGCTCCGTGGCGGAAACCTACAGAGAAGAAAAAGCCATCTCCGGCGGGCAGATTCCAACGGGGAGATCACCTCCTGGAAGGGGAGATCGTCGCCATCGTCATCACCATCGTCACGGGCATCATCGAGATCATCATCAACATCATCCCCAACACCAGCACCATCTCCATCTTCATCCAAATCTCATCTTACAATCGCAACTTGTGTTGTAACTCGTACTACCTATTCTCTCTACTCCATCGGTGTTGATTACTACTTTGTGGTGAATGCTATTGAGTTTTGTTGGAGAAATATTATTATGTCCAGATTGTTTATCACCTATTTATCCCCACTGATCATGATCTCCTTTATGTCTCGTGAGTAGTTACCTTATTTCTTGGGGACATGGGGAAAGTCTTGTTGTTTGTAGTCATATGCTGTTGAAGTAATATGTGTTGTTTGATACTTAAGTTACGTTGTCATTCTACTAGTGGTGTTGTGTGAGTCGAACACCCAACACTTCGCCTTATTAAGGACCTAGGAGAATACATTGTGTATAAAGAATGCTTATGGTGGGTTGCCGGAGTGACAAAAACCTGAACCCCAGTTCGCACGCTTTTGCATAAGGGAATAATGGATCCTCGATCGTATTGCTATGGTTAGGCTTTTGCCTTAAATTCTATCTTGTATTTGCGGATGCTTGCAAGGTGTTTAATCATAAGAGTGCACTCATCTTAGTCTAGAGAGTGTACTAGCATAGATCCACCCACTCAACACTTATCAACACATAACATAGTATCGATACGGAATATGGTGAAAGCACATGACTACCTCTCCCGTGTGTCCTCAGGAACGCTTTAGTCTTTATAAGTTCAGTTGCTAGGCCTCTCCTTTGCTAAGAAAGGATTGGGCCACTTGTTACTCTCAGTGCCTTTTACATTGCTTGCTTTTACTTTCCTGTTACTTATATCGAGAAACCCCTAAAAAGTTATCTTTCAGTGCTTGCAGTGATTTCTTGCTCAGAATCGCTTATCAATACCTTCTGCTCCTCGTTGGGTTCGACACTCTTACTTATCGAAAACGCTGCAATAGATCCCTTACGGTTGAGGGTCATCAACAAGTTCCACGACGACGCCGTGTACAACTACTTCCACTACCGTCGCCCCGAAGATGTCCGATGCCGCGACAAGTACCCCGACACGATAACGTGAACGACTACTTCCCTCTACGGACGTGTACCATGACTCACGGAACGACTACTTCCTCTACGACCCGTGTACCACTACTTCCACTATGATCTCGAACCGCCCCGAAACGATCGCTCCGAAGGTATAACCCCGAGACGATGACCCGTGGAATGCTTGTGTTGTATGAAATGTTTCACTTGTGTGCTCCGTTCCCGTTTCATCTTTTGTCATGCTCCTCGGTTGCCTCGTCGCCGACTCATGGGAACCTGGTGACGGGATCACCCCACCTTTCATTTTGTTCCGCTCGCTCACGCCGATCATTCTTTTGCACCGGACTCTCAACGAGTTACCGGAACTGATATGTTGCCGTGGCATCATTTTCAGAATTGTTGCCGTAGCACCTTTCCTTTCCACCACGGAGACAAATACTCCTTATCATCTTCATATCCCTTCATGTAACTTTTAATAAAAATTGCATAAACTTGATCATGTCATCCGCATCATGTTAACAATATGAAAATGTGTGAATTGTTGTTTGCTTAAAATTGCTAAACATGCTCATGGGGATTTTCCGGAATTGTTGTTGTTATTTCCGGCCTCATTTAAAATGCCTAAATAGTGTAGTTTTATTATGC
This sequence comes from Secale cereale, assembly GCA_902687465.1. Classification (NCBI taxonomy): domain Eukaryota; kingdom Viridiplantae; phylum Streptophyta; class Magnoliopsida; order Poales; family Poaceae; genus Secale; species Secale cereale. The sequence goes on from LR738712.1 coordinate 489,399,799, forward strand.
TTCACCTCTTGCCATGTTAACAAACATTTAACCTTGTCTTGTAAATAATCGAGAGTCAACTAAATAATTAAAATGTGGTGTTTCGTCAATATGCAACTCGTTGCATATTGAGCTCCACTTAACTTGTAGTATTTGTTTGTGCACTTGCCATGCCATGCATATTTAAACCGGACATGCATCATACTTGGATGTGCATCGTATGCCTTGTTTATGCTTGTGTGTTTACCGTGTTGTTTGCTTCTTTCCGGTTGCTTCTCTTGTTAGCTTCGGTTTTGTTCCGGAGTTGTGAGGATTCGCTCGACTATGTTGCTCCGTCTACTTCATGGACTTGTTCTTCTCCCTCGCGGAATTCCAGGCAAGATGATCATACCCTTGGATACCTTTACTACCATTGCCATGCTTAGTTGTCTCGATGCTATCGTTACATGTCGCGCTACCCATCTTTTATGTCAGCCTCTCCTTGTTGCCATGAAACCTCTAACCTTTGACACCTTCCTAGCAAAACCACTGTTTGGCTATGTTACCCGCTTGCTCAGCCCCTCTTATAGCGTTGTTAGTTGCAGGTGAAGATGAAGATCATTCCAGGAGGGAACTTGTTGTTGGAATATCACCATATCTATAATTATTATTAACACACCTATATACTGGGCATGGGTGGAAGGCTTGGCCTTTTCCTCGGTGTTTTGTTCCACTCATGCCACCTTAGGCACCGATAAACCGACATTATGTTCCTTGATTTTGCGTTCCTTACACGATGGGTGGATGGGGACCCCTCGACAGTTCGACTTTGAATAAAACTCCTCCAGCAAGGCCCAACATTGGTTTTAATTTGCTCATAATAATAACTTAATTAAATTAATTAATTGCATAGGGGGTCATGTCCCCGGGTTCTTAATTCTACATAACAGGGGGGGCCAGTGCTGATGGTGTTGGTCCCAAACGGGCAGACTGCGGGAACCACCACGGGGAAACTCGAGGTTTGGGTCCTGTAGGATGTCCCATCCGGTCGTGGCCTGAGACGAGATACGCGCGACTACTATCAGGGTATCGGCACGTCGGGAGGTCTTGCTGGACTTGTTTTACCATTGTCGAAATGTCTTGTGCACCGGGATGCCGAGCCTGATCGGATTTCCCTAAGATAAGGGGTGATGATATTATATTTATCACTTCAGCTAATCGTGAGAGCTTGTGATGGGCTAAGTTGGGACACCCCTGCAGGGTTATAATCTTTTGAAAGCCGTGCCCGCGGTCATGTGGCAGATTGGAATTTGTTAATGTCCGGTTGTAGAAAACTTGACAAAGGATCCGAAGTAAAACACACAACTGTGTGAGTAACCGTGACTGTCTATTTTCACTTTGAGAAGAGAACACGGTGGGGTTATGTTTGACTCGTAAGTAGTTTAGGATCTTTAGCGATCACTACTAGTTTGCGACCGTTTGCGTAGATGCTCATCTTATTCTGGTACTCGTAAGCTAGCCACCATATTATGCTTAGCCGCTGCTGCAACCTCACCACTTTACCTCTCCTACCTATAAAGCTTTGCTAGTCTTGATACCCATGGTTATGGGATTGCTGAGTCCTCGTGGCTCACAGATACTACAACACCAGATGCAGGTTCAGCCGAGTTTGATGCAGGAGCTGGTTCAAGTACTTCACTGGGAGCTCGATGAAGAGACTGGCCGTATACTTGTGACGTTTTCAACGATCAGTAGTGGTTTCTACTAGGGGCGATTCGGACCTGTGGCTTTATGTTGTTTTGGTATCTTCTTTTGGATCTTCACCCGTAGTCGGGTTGTGATGTTTTGAATGATGTCTTGCTTATGTAATGTATTGTGTGAAGTGGCGAGTTGTAATGCCCCGGATGTAATACTTTCCCTTTTGGGTATATAATATATCTCCGGCTTCATCTATTTCCATTCCGGGTTCTTTGTCTTTCGGGTTTTCGTCGTTTTGTTGTGTGAGTGTGTGGTATTCATTCATATCATGTAGACATGTGCATCCCATTGCATTTGTGTTGTCGGTTGCATCCGGTTCCACGCGTTCCTTCCCGTTGTCCGTTTCGCGTTCCGGAGCTCCCTCACGTGTCCGTGACGTCCCGTAGGCCTACTTTGTTGCTTGGGCGTGCAACGTTACCGGTGTGCCGCGAGGTTGTTGTGTGTGTGTTGTTGTTTTGTTGTGTGCAACCCGCCTCTCAAATCTCGTCGAGTTTGGACTCCGTTTGCTATCACAGTAGTTATTCGTGTGGGTCCAAAGTGCCTTCACTTTGTGTCCCAGAAACACCCCTACTGCAGTCTACTGCTCCCTCCTAGGCCCTTCTAGACTACCCCCGCGATCGGATCCGTCAGATCGCGATCGGAGGGCTCCTAACACCCCCACAACCCTAAACCTAGCAAATCTGCTATATAATAGACCCTAGTCTATTTTGGGCATCTAGCTTCTTCCTCTAGATCCCTCCTCCTCTTTTTTTTTCTCAGATCTAGCCCCCTTCCTCTCCATCTGGCCAGTTCCCGAGGGAACCAGCCAGATCCATCGATATAACCAGCCAACGAACCAAGCCGCCGCCGCAGCTCCTCGATTGACGGATCGAACGACAGGTCAACGCATCGGGCCTACTGCCTCGTGCGTCGCCAGGGAATCGATCCCTCCACAGCGATCGACCGAGTCTTCGCTGGGCCCTTCGCAGCTTCGCGCGAGGACCACTTCGCCGCTTCCCCGCTGGGCTTCCTCGCTCCACCGCCCGTGCAGCCTCCCGCTTCGACCGACCGGCGCCAGGTGGGCCGGCCCACCTCCTCCCTCCGTCGCTAGCGCGAGCCAGCCAGGCCGCGTCGCCAGGCGAGCCGGGCGCCACCTCCCGCGGCTGGGCCGCTTCCCTCTCCGCCGCGTCGCCCGGGCCCGTTAACCTTCCCAGATCTCAGATCTGAGGTTATTTCAACCCTAGTCCCTGTTTTGCTTACTCTGTGATGCAATGTTCAACTGTGGATAACTTTGTGTGTGATGCTCCGTTTCGCGCATATTGCATGTCCAGACGTTCGTGGGATCGTGCACTACGTTTCATCTTTTAGTGTCATGCATGTTAGAGATCATCTAGGTGCTTGTTTTGCTGTTGCAAGAGTGCATCGTGATATAAACTGCTGCCATGTGATGTTTTTATGTCATCTTTGCCATGTGATATCTTTTAGCTCGGTTATCCGAATGATGCAAATGACATGTCCACGTGTTCGTCTTGCCATGCTCTACATGTTGTATGTGCTAGGTAGCATGATAGATTTATTTTTGCCATGTTTATCATCGTTGCAAAGTGCCATGTGGCTGTGATGTTGTTTCACTTGTTATGAAATGCCATCTTGTTGAGCTCGTTGCTATCGTTGTGTTTATCTCCATGAAGCATGCTTGTGTGTTTCGGGATCACCATCATGTGTACTTTGATGAGGTGCTTACCACTTGCCATGTTTAGTTTCGAGGTGACTTAAACATGCTCGTTTAGATGCTATGATGAAATTGTTGTTTTAGGACTTAGTGGTTTTTAACTAAGTCTGAAATCTGTAACGTTCCGATGCCATGTTCGTGTGATGTTCTAGGACAAAGCATGATAGTTTTGGAGTGGATCTTGATTGTTCCTTGTAGTATATATTGTTGGCTTTCCATTCATGTCCTCACATGCCTATTTGAGTGGCTGTAGCATGTTTATCTTTTGCTCCAAAGTTTCAATAAAATTCTGCTGCCAGAATTTTAATGTCAAGTTCAATATGTCCAAGTTCATTGCTATTGAACCGTGACTCCTTTGGGGGTGCACCTTTGGACTTAGTTGCTGTAGTATATGTATAGTTTGTGTTCATGTCCTTTTCCATGTTGTTTGAGTGCTTTAGCTTAATTATTTTGTGCTCCGAAGTTGCTATGTTGCTGTAATTTTCAGCTTTCTCTTATTTCTTGTTTCGGGCATAACTTTTAGCCCGTAACTCCGATTTCAGCGAATCTTATATGAAACTTGATTGATTTTCTGTGTAGATTCATAATATCAGATTATTATCATGTTTTGAGGTGTTTTTCTTGAGTGATATTTTACGTGCTCCGTGTGCATCCTTAGTGCATCCATCATGCATCCATCATTTTCGAGTGCGCATTGCATTTTGTTGATTTGTGCTTGGTGTGATTGTTTTGTTCAGAGCCGGGAGCAGAGTCCGAGTTCGAGTACGAGCACGAGGTTACCAACGAGGTTGAGCACGAGGACCCTTCTTACGATCCGAACGACTTCTCTTCAGGCAAGATGACCGAACCCCGATAACAATACTATCTTTGCCTATTGCTAGTAGTTCCGCTCTATAGTTTTGCCTCGATGCCCATGATCTTCTTGTCAGCCTCCTACTTGTAACCATTGCATGTTTAACCAACTTACCTATGCAAACCGTTGCTTGGCTAAGTACGCTTCGCTCAGCCCTTCTTATAGCATTGCTAGTTGCAGGTGAAGATCAAAGATGCTTGCTTCATGTTGAAGTTTGGTTGGGTTTTATCACACTATATAAATGCTTAGAATGAAATCATCTATATATTGGCAAGGGTGGAAGGCTAAGCCTTTTGCTTGGTGATTTGTTCCACTCATGCCGTTAGGAACCGTATAAACCGGTGTTATGTTCCTTGATTATGCGTTCCTAACACGGTTGGGGTGTATGGGACCCCCTCGATAAACCGCTAAGTGTTAAGTCTTTTCCAGCAAGTCTCAACATTGGTACTATTTGCCTAATAACAACTAAAACTTTCCGAGGGAGTAATTAACCCGAGGCTTAATTAATTCAACCCCCTGGGCCAGTGCTCGATTTGAGTGTTGGTCCAAACTAGAGTCGTGTGCGGGGCCCCCCTTGGCAACTTGGGTATTTCGGCCACTGTACGCTGTGCTCATCCGGTCGTGGCCAGAGACGAGATACGCGCGGCTACTATCAGGGTGTCGGCACGCCGGGAGGATTTGCTGGATTAGCCTTACCTTAGTTCGGAGTATCTTGAGCACGGGATTCCGAGAATACTCGGGTCTTCCCACTTTGGAGTTGCGACTCCGCGGATCGTGGGCTTGTAATGGGTCAAGTTGGAACACCCCTGCAGGGTTTGAACTTTCGAAAGCCGTGCCCGCGGTTATGTGGCAGATGGGAGCTTGTTAATATCCGGTTGTAGATAACTTGACACATTGTTCTAATACACTACCAGCGTGTGTACCGTGACTGTCAATTTCCGAATAGGGATTCGGGAGTTGAACACGGTCGGGTTATGTTTGTTGAGCTTTAGCTAGGATCACTTCGTGATCATCTTTCGACCGAGGCATTTCTCTTCTCGCTCTCACTCACGTAAGGTAGTTTCTAGTTGCTGCTGCAGACACTTATTCTTTTCTTCAGCCTTTATCCTCTCCCAAGGCTTAAATAGTATTGTTACCCGGGAACGGGATTGCTGAGTCCTCTGTGGCTCACAGTTACTTCACCACACCAGATGCAGGTCCAGTTGTGAGCTATCCAGGTGATGGCACCGAGCTGGATTGGGAGTACGACGAGGAGCGTAGTCGGTACTATGTTCGATATCCGGATGATCAGTAGTGGAGACTTCTACTAGGATTCGATCCGCCTGTGGTTTATTTATCTAAGTTTGGTATCTTAACATTTGGATTTTGCCCTTAGAGGGTTGTGATGTTCTTAATGTATGATGTTTGAGACATGTTATGTAATTGTGTGACGTGGCGAGTGTAAGCCAACTATTTATGTTTACAATCCCCTCTTTTACATGAGATGTGCAAAGATTACCAAACTTGAGATCATTCTAGGATGGACTTATGCCTTTAAGTCGTGCCTCGACACGTAGGAGGTATAACTCCATCCTGGGCATTACAAGTTGGTATTCAGAGCCTTCTCCGACCTAGGAGCCCCTACTGTTTGATCGAATCGTTGACGGTCGAGTCTAGGCACACACTGAAAATATTTTGAGTCCTATATTATATCGGAGAGTAGGATTTCTTTGCTTCTCATCCCCTTTCTCTCTGGTCAGGACTCCTGACGACTACTCTTGTCTCTCCTATCTTCAAAAAATTGCACCAAATTTTTTTTAGGAATCCCACGAGTATTCTGGGATTGTTTCGATGTTCTTGTGACGAGGATATTGTTCTCGATGCCTCCTGACATTAGGGGTTGTGGCAGTGTCCCGGGGAGTTGAGCTTCGGGGTATTGTCGTCACAAGCATATCGTGGCAGTACTAAATACTTAAGACGGCCGACATCGAAAATCTCTCCTATACGGCCAGTGGCAAGATAACCCCGACATCACCCAGTACTGGGGAGGTAGTTCGGGAGTATTGCCATAGCTTGTTATAGTGGATGCTTTTCGAAGGTCCGAGGTACACAGTTTCCGAGAAAGACTGGTTATGTGTTGAAGGATGGATACACCTGGATGTAGGTTTAGAGTTGATTGCGCGGTGCTTCCCGTGTATCCCCAACACCTGATTGCATAACTGGAATCTTTCGGAAATTTATAGGTGGGTTTATCCAGTAGATCGTAGGCATTCTTCCAACGGATGCAGGTTAGTGAGTTCGGGGTTCTACATTGATTGTAGTGGTATTATGACCGATGTTACTATCAGGAGTTGCATCTTAAAGGGTCCTTGGCTATGCTGATCCGGGGATTGCAAAACCTTTTCGTAACGCGTTCATATGCTTTCAGCACAAAGATGTTAGGACGAAACTCCTCTCTTGTCTTTGTTCCCGTCCGTACCTTGTTGTTTTTCTTATTTACCTTTTTTTCCCTATGTGGCTTCTCGTGAAGATTGATGTTATCATTTAACTAAGAATTTCATTCGTTCCTCTTGTTCGAATGATTTCATTCGTTCTTATTGTTCGAATGATTATTGTGAAGACTTGTTGCAATTCATTACATTGATTCAGCTTATACCTTTTGTCAATCAATTGCTGATTCGTGGTCATCTCTTACAGGATGGCTCCGAAGAAAGTTCCCAACGCTAACCCAGAGGTGGAAGAGGTCCTAGATCGTCCTCCTTCCCCTCCTCCTCCGCCTGAGGCTTGGAGAGCGATTATGCAGACTACAGCTCAGAACACCGAGTTGTTGATGAAGATGATGCAGCAGATGCAAGCTAATCAAGCTAATCAGGGTGTTCCAGGGAACCAAGGCAACCTCTTCAACCAGCAGCACCATGCTACTCTCAACCAGTTCCTGGCCAATAATCCAAAAGCTTTCAGTTACTGTGTCAACCCTCTTGATGCTGAAGATTGGTTAACCGACATAAAGAAGCATTTTGAGTGCAGTAACGTGAAGGAAGATGATTATGTGAAGTTTGCAGCCTTCCAACTGAAAGATCAAGCAGCTGATTGGTGGCAGCAGTACAAAGACTCCAGGCGAGGTCAAGTGATCTCTTGGGAGAATTTCTGCAAGGACTTTCGCTCTCACCACATTCCTACAAGTGTCATCGAGGGTATGCATGAGCAATTCCACAACCTGAAGTAGGGCTCTATGACAGTCTATCAGTATAATGTCAAGTTCCAAAACCTCGCCCGCTATGCTAAGCAAGACATTCCTGATGCCAAAAGCAAAATCTACCAGTTCTGTGGAGGTCTCAAAGATGAACTTCAGCTTGCTCTCACTTTGTTCGAGCCCGATGAATTCGACAAGTTCTATAACATGGCTTTGAAACAAGAAGCAGCTCAGCTTAAGATGGAGGCTTCTAAGAAGAGAATTCGAGATGCCGTTCACTCTTCCTCATCGTCTCAGATGGTCTCGAAGCATCAGAAATTCTGGCTTCCTCCTCCTCCAGTGATTCGAGCTCCATACAACAACTCCAACAACAAGAACTCTGGTGCACGTGGTTTCTCCCACCCACCCAACCCGAGCAACCAGTTGAAGAAGCAGTTTCAGTCTCAAGGCTCCAAGTCAAGTGGTTCTCATTTCCGTCCTCTCTCTGAAGTGGTGTGCAACAAATGTGGCCAGAAGGGTCATTATGCCAACAGATGTCCGAATCCGAAGCGTCTTCCTCCTCCTCCGCCTGTCAGTACAGCGATTGTCAAGCATGATCCAAAGTCTGCAAGGCTCAATCTGATGAGTGCAGCTGAAGCGGAGAACTCTTCTGATGTCATTTTGGGTAACCTTCCAGTGAACTCTATCCCTGCTAAAGTTTTGTTCGATTCAGGTGCTTCACATTCTTTCATGTCAAGACCTTTTGCTTTGTCACATGATATGCCATTGCAAGCTTTGCCGAGTCCGATGTCTGTGCTTTCTCCGGGTTTGCTCATGAACTCCAACAACTTTGTTCCGAATGTGTCTATTCGCATGGGCGATTATCGATTTCTGGCTAATCCGGTGGTTCTTGGTAATTCTGACATTGACCTCATCCTCGGAATGGATTGGCTTTCTCAGCACGATGCTCACATTGATTGTGCTCAAAAGGAAGTCAAGATGACTCATCCTGATGAAGATGTGATTATCTTCGTCTCCAGGGATAACACTATCAGGCTTTTCTCTCTCAATGATAAGGGCGAAATTAATGCCATATCTCAAATTCTGGTGGTGAACGAATATCAAGACGTTTTTCCTGAAGAACTTCCAGGCATGCCTCCACACCGTCAGGTGGAATTTGTCATTGAACTCGAGCCGGGTACTGAGCCAGCATGCCGGCGTCCGTACAAGCTCTCTCCGGATGAATTGAAGGAATTGAAGAAGCAGCTTGATAAGCAGGAGAGTATGGGTCTCATCAGGCCTAGTACGTCTCCTTGGGGCTGTGGTGTCTTATTTGTCAAGAAGAAAGATGGCACGGAGCGTCTCTGTGTTGATTACCAGCCATTGAACAAGAAGACGATTAAGAACAAGTATCCGCTCCCCAACATCAACGAACTCTTTGAGCAGCTCAAAGGAGCTAAAGTTTTCTCTAAGCTTGACCTCCGAATGGGCTATCATCAAATTCGCATTCGCGAGGAAGACATTCCCAAGACGGCCTTCAGAACGAGCTACGGTTCATACGAGTATACCGTCATGTCCTTCGGTCTCGCCAATGCTCTTCCTACCTTTTCGAGGATGATGCATTACATCTTCAACCCCTATACTGGCGAGTTTGTGCTTGTGTATCTGGATGATATTCTGGTGTTTTCCAAGAATGAAGAAGATCACGAAAAGCACTTACGTCTGGTTCTTGATCGAATCCGAGAGCATAAATTCTATGCCAAGTTCTCCAAGTGCGAGTTTTGGCTCGATAAGGTTTTGTACCCGGGCCACATCATCTCAGCTGACGGTATTGCGGTTAATCCCGAGAAAGTTGAAGCAATTGTCAACTGGGAAGCTCCTCAGAACGTCAAACAGCTCCGCAGTTTTCTGGGTCTTGCCAGCTATTGTAGAAGGTTCGTTGAGAAATTCTCCAAGATCGCCAAGCCTCTTTCCAACTTGCTTCAGAAGAATGTCAAATACTTTTGGTCTCCAGAGTGTGAAGTGGCATTCAAAACTCTCAAAGAGAAGCTCGTCTCTGCTCCAGTTCTGACTCCTCCAGATGAATCCAAGCCCTATGAAGTGTTCTGTGATGCTTCTCTTCAAGGTCTTGGTGGTGTGCTTATGCAAGATAAGAGAATTGTGGCATACACTTCTCGACAGCTAAAACCAAGTGAGAAGAACTATCCCACACATGATCTCGAGCTAGCAGCTGTGGTACATGCTCTGATTACGTGGAGACATCTGTTGTTGGGCAGAAAGGTCGACATCTTCACTGATCACAAGAGCTTGAAGTACATCTTCACACAGCCGCATCTGAACCTCCGTCAGACTCGTTGGGTTGAAATGATCCAAGAGTATAATCCCAGCATTGAATACACTCCTGGCAAGGCGAATGTGATTGCAGATGCTTTGAGCAGAAAGGCATATTGCAACAGCCTTCTTATCAAGCCGTGCCAGCCTGAGCTTTGTGAAGCATTCAGAAAACTCAACCTTCGAGTTGTTCCGCAGGGTTTTCTTGCAAATCTTCAAATTGCTCCTACCTTGGAAGATCAAGTCCGTGAGGCCCAACTCAGTGATACCATGGTGAAGAAGGTGAAACATGGTATTGCAAAGGGCACTCCAAAATACAAGTGCTTTCGTGTTGATGAGAGAGATACCTTGTTCTTCGAGGACAGACTCGTTGTTCCCAAAGGTGATCTCAGGAAGCTCATAATGGAAGAAGCTCATGATTCTCTCCTTTCCATTCATCCTGGCAGTTCCAAGATGTACCAAGATCTCAAGCAGTCTTACTGGTGGACACGCATGAGAAGGGAGATTGCCCAATTCGTGAACGAATGTGATGTGTGCCGAAGAGTGAAAGCAGAACATCAACGTCCAGCCGGTCTTCTCCAACCTCTTCCTATTCCCGAGTGGAAGTTCGACCACATTGAAATGGACTTCGTCACTGGTTTCCTAAATCCAAGCGAGGAAATGATGCTATCTTTGTGGTGATTGACAAGCTTACCAAAGTCGCTCACTTCCTGCCAGTCAAAGAATCAATCAATGCAGCTCAATTGGCAGAGCTGTACACTTCCAGAATTGTGTCCTTACATGGCATTCCTCAAGTTATATCCTCAGACCGTGGAAGCTTGTTCACATCAAGGTTCTGGGACTCCTTTCAGTCCGCCATGGGCACTAAGATCAGGTTCAGCACTGCTTTTCACCCTCAGACTAGTGGTCAAGTCGAGCGAGTGAATCAGATTCTAGAAGACATGCTCAGAGCCTGTGTCATATCCTTCGGCATGAAATGGGAAGACTGCTTTCCATTTGCCGAGTTCTCTTACAACAACAGCTTTCAAGCAAGTGCAGGCAAAGCTCCGTTTGAAATCCTCTATGGCAGAAAGTGCCGTACCCCTCTCAACTGGTCTGAAACAGGCGAACGTCAACTTCTTGGCAATGACTTGATCTCAGAAGCCGAAGAAATGTGCAAAGTCATACGTGAGAATCTCAAGGCCGCTCAGTCGCGTCAGAAGAGCTACTATGACGGCAAGCATCGTGATTTGGCCTTCAACATTGATGATCATGTCTATCTCCATGTTTCTCCGATGAAAGGCACCCAAAGATTCGGTATCAAAGGAAAGCTTGCTCCTAGATACGTCGGGCCTTTCAAGATTCTTGGCAAAAGAGGCGATCTAGCCTATCAACTTGAGCTCCCTCCAAACTTCGCCAATGTTCATGATGTCTTCCATGTGTCTCAACTTCGCAAATGCTTCAAGGCACCTGAGCGCATGATTCCGTTTGAGGAGATTGATCTTCAACAAGACATGTCCTACCGAGAGCACCCAGTTGCCATTCTCGAAGAAACCGAACGCAAGACCCGCAACAAGTCCATCAAATTCTTGAAAGTCAAGTGGTCTCATCACACCGACCGAGAAGCTACCTGGGAACGAGAAGATCATCTTCGTTCCGAGTACCCTTCCTTTTTCCAGTCCTAGATCTCGGGACGAGATCTTTTTGTAGTAGAGGAGAATTTGTAATGCCCCGGATGTAATACTTTCCCTTTTGGGTATATAATATATCTCCGGCTTCATCTATTTCCATTCCGGGTTCTTTGTCTTTCGGGTTTTCGTCGTTTTGTTGTGTGAGTGTGTGGTATTCATTCATATCATGTAGACATGTGCATCGCATTGCATTTGTGTTGTCGGTTGCATCCGGTTCCACGCGTTCCTTCCCGTTGTCCGTTTCGTGTTCCGGAGCTCCCTCACGTGTCCGTGACGTCCCGTAGGCCTACTTTGTTGTTTGGGCGTGCAACGTTACCGGTGTGCCGCGAGGTTGTTGTGTGTGTTGTTGTTTTGTTGTGTGCAACCCGCCTCTCAAATCTCGTCGCGTTTGGACTCCGTTTGCTATCACAGCAGTTATTCGTGTGGGTCCAAAGTGCCTTCACTTTGTGTCCCAGAAACACCCCTACTGCAGTCTACTGCTCCCTCCTAGGCCCTTCTAGACTACCCCCGCGATCGGATCCGTCGGATCGCAATCGGAGGGCTCCTAACACCCCCACAACCCTAAACCTAGCAAATCTGCTATATAATAGACCCTAGTCTATTTTGGGCATCTAGCTTCTTCCTCTAGATCCCTCCTCCTCTTTTTTTTCTCAAATCTAGCCCCCTTCCTCTCCATCTGGCGAGTTCCCGAGGGAACCAGCCAGACCCATCGATCTAACCAGCCAACGAACCAAGCCGCCGCCGCAGCTCCTCGATCGACGGATCGAACGGCAGGTCAACGCATCGGGCCTACTGCCTCACACGTCGCCAGGGAATCGATCCCTCCACAGCGATCGACCGAGTCTTCGCTGGGCCCTTCGCAGCTTCGCGCGAGGACCACTTCGCCGCTTCCCCGCTGGGCTTCCTCGCTCCACCGCCCGTGCAGCCTCCCGCTTCGACCGGCCGGCACCAGGTGGGCCGGCCCACCTCCTCCCTCCGCCGCTAGCGCGAGCCAGCCAGGCCGCGTCGCCAGGCGAGCCGGGCGCCACCTCCCGCGGCTGGGCCGCTTCCCTCTCCGCCGCGTCGCCCGGGCCCGTTAACCTTCCCAGATCTCAGATCTGAGGTTATTTCAACCCTAGTCCCTGTTTTGCTTAATCTCTGATGCAATGTTCAACTGTGGATAACTTTGTTTGTGATGCTCCGTTTCGCGCATATAGCATGTCCAGACGTTCGTGGGATTGTGCACTACGTTTCATCTTTTAGTGTCATGCATGTTAGAGATCATCTAGGTGCTTGTTTTGCTGTTGCAAGAGTGCATCGTGATATAAACTGCTGCCATGTGATGTTTTTATGTCATATTTGCCATGTGATATCTTTTAGCTCGGTTATCCGAATGATGCAAATGACATGTCCACGTGTTCGTCTTGCCATGCTCTACATGTTGTATGTGCTAGGTAGCATGATAGATTTATTCATGCCATGTTTATCATCGTTGCAAATTGCCATGTGGCTGTGATGTTGTTTTACTTGTTATGAAATGTCATCTTGTTGAGCTCGTTGCTATCGTTGTGTTTATCTCCATGAAGCATGCTTGTGTGTTTCGGGATCACCATCATGTGTACTTTGATGAGGTGCTTACCACTTGCCATGTTTAGTTTCGAGGTGACTTAAACATGCTCGTTTAGATGCTATGATGAAATTGCTGTTTTAGGACTTAGTGGTTTTTAACTAAGTCTGAAATTTGTAACGTTCCGATGCCATGTTCGTGTGATGTTCTAGGACAAAGCATGATAGTTTTGGAGTGGATCTTGATTGCTCCTTGTAGTATATATTGTTGGCTTTCCATTCATGTCCTCACATGCCTATTTGAGTGGCTGTAGCATGTTTATCTTTTGCTCCAAAGTTTTAATAAAATTCTGCTGCCAGAATTTTATTGTCAAGTTCAATATGTCCAAGTTCATTGCTATTGAACCGTGACTCCTTTGGGGGTGCACCTTTGGACTTAGTTGCTGTAGTATATGTCTAGTTTGTGTTCATGTCCTTTGCCATGTTGTTTGAGTGCTGTAGCTTAATTATTTTGTGCTTCGAAGTTGCTATATTGCTGTAATTTTCAGCTTTCGCTCATTTCTTGTTTCGGGCATAACTTTTAGCCCGTAACTCCGATTTCAGCGAATCTTATATGAAACTTGATTGATTTTCTGTGTAGATTCATAATATCAGATTATTATCATGTTTTGAGGTGTTTTGCTTGAGTGATATTTTACGTGCTCCGTGTGCATCCTTAGTGCATCCATCATGCATCCATCATTTTCGAGTGCGCATTGCATTTTGTTGATTTGTGCTTGGTGTGATTGTTTTGTTTAGAGCCGGGAGCAGAGTCCGAGTTCGAGTACGAGCACGAGGTTACCAACGAGGTTGAGCACGAGGACCCTTCTTACGATCCGAACGACTTCTCTTCAGGCAAGATGACCGAACCCCGATAACAATACTATCTTTGCCTATTGCTAGTAGTTCCGCTCTATAGTTTTGCCTCGATGCCCATGATCTTCTTGTCAGCCTCCTACTTGTAACCATTGCATGTTTAACCAACCTACCTATGCAAACCGTTGCTTGGCTAAGTACACTTCGCTCAGCCCTTCTTATAGCATTGCTAGTTGCAGGTGAAGATCGAAGATGCTTGCTTCTTATTGAAGTTTGGTTGGGTTTTATCACACTATATAAATGCTTAGAATGAAATCATCTATATATTGGCAAGGGTGGAAGGCTAAGCCTTTTGCTTGGTGATTTGTTCCACTCATGCCGTTAGGAACCGTATAAACCGGTGTTATGTTCCTTGATTATGCGTTCCTAACACGGTTGCGGTGTATGGGACCCCCTCGATAAACCGCTAAGTGTTAAGTCATTTCCAGCAAGTCCCAACATTGGTACTATTTGCCTAATAACAACTAAAACTTTCCGAGGGAGTAATTAACCCGAGGCTTAATTAATTCAACCCCCCTGGGCCAGTGCTCGATTTGAGTGTTGGTCCAAACTAGAGTCGTGTGCGGGGCCCCCCCTTGGCAACTTGGGTATTTTGGCCACTGTACGCTGTGCTCATCCGGTCGTGGCCTGAGACGAGATACACGCGGCTACTATCAGGGTGTCGGCACGCCGGGAGGATTTGCTGGATTAGCCTTACCTTAGTTCGGAGTATCTTGAGCACGGGATTCCGAGAATACTCGGGTCTTCCCACTTTGGAGTTGCGACTCTGCGGATCGTGGGCTTGTAATGGGTCAAGTTGGAACACCCCTGCAGGGTTTGAACTTTCAAAAGCCGTGCCCGCGGTTATGTGGCAGATGGGAGCTTGTTAATATCCAGTTGTAGATAACTTGACACATTGTTCTAATACACTACCAGCTTGTGTACCGTGACTGTCAATTTCTGAATAGGGATTCGGGAGTTGAACACGGTGTGGTTATGTTTGTTGAGCTTTAGCTAGGATCACTTCGTGATCATCTTTCGACCGAGGCATTTCTCTTCTCGCTCTCACTCACGTAAGCTAGTTGCTAGTTGCTGCTGCAGACACTTATTCTTTTCTTCAGCCTTTATCCTCTCCCAAGGCTTAAATAGTCTTGTTACCCTGGAACGGGATTGCTGAGTCCTCTGTGGCTCACAGTTACTTCACCACACCAGATGCAGGTCCAGTTGTGAGCTATCCAGGTGATGGCACCGAGCTGGATTGGGAGTACGACGAGGAGCGTAGTCGGTACTATGTTCGATATCCGGATGATCAGTAGTGGAGACTTCTACTAGGATTCGATCCGCCTGTGGTTTATTTATCTAAGTTTGGTATCTTGACATTTGGATTTTGCCCTTAGAGGGTTGTGATGTTCTTAATGTATGATGTTTGAGACACGTTATGTAATTGTGTGACGTGCCGAGTGTAAGCCAACTATTTATGTTTACAATCCCCTCTTTTACATGAGATGTGCAAAGATTACCAAACTTGAGATCATTCTAGGATGGACTTATGCCTTTAAGTCGTGCCTCGACACGTAGGAGGTATAACTCCATCCTGGGCATTATACGAGTGTAAGCCAACTATCTCCTTTTGCAATTTAATCCCTCTTTTACATGAGTCGTGCAAAGATACCAAACTTGAGATCATTCCAGAATGGGCTTATACCTTTAAGTCGTGCCTCGACACGTAGGAGGTATAGTCCCATCCTGGGCATTACACCACAGCAAAGTACACATGATGGTGAAACCGAAACACCTAAGCATGCATCGAGGGGACATCCACATCAATAGCAATGAGCTCCTCTACGAGGCATTTCGTAACAAGTTTAACAACTTAACAGCCACATAGCACTTTGCAACGGAGATAAACATGTCAAGATTAATTCTATCATGCAAGCCTAAGCAATCAACATGTAGAGCATGACAAGACGAACACGTGGACATCTCATTTGCTTCATTTGGATAAACATGCAAAAAGTTATCACATTGCAAAGATGGCATGAAAATAACTACAAACAGCAGTTTATAACAATATACACTCTTGCAACAGATTTTTAAGCATCTAGATGATCTCAAACATGCATGGCATAATGGAATGAAATGTAGTACAAGTCTCCACGAACAATTTGACATATCATTCACTCAAAACGGACCATCACACAAAAAGTTATCATCATTTGAAAACAACATCAGACACTAACATCTCAGGGACTTAGAAGAAAAAATCACCACCTCAGGGTCAGATCTGGAAAGTCAACGGGCTGGCTCGCGGATCGGGCTGGGGCGGTGCGGATCTGGAGCGGATGAGGTGGATCGGGCGCGGCCCACCGGATCCGCGCGCTAGCGGGCCACGGGGCGGATCGGCAGGCGGCTAACGGCTTTCGGGCCCGCGAGATTCGGCCCACCTGGCACGAATCGGATCGGGCGAGGGGATCGGTCGATCCCGCAGCTTCGAGCGGCGGCGACCTGGCGGTCGAGGACTGCGGAGCCGGCCCAGGAGGGGGAGGCCCAGCTGCGCGGAGTGTGGAGGAGGCCTCGGCGCCTAGCGTTCGGCCCACGTGAGGGGAGGCGGCCCAGGCGGATGGCGCGATCGGATCAGGGAGCGCCTGGCTCCCCCGATCGAAGGATGCGGCGGCGGCTCCTCGCGCTGCCTGCAGGCGGCCGGCGGGAGCGGGACGAGCGGCGGGGCGCCTGGCCGGCGAGGTGGTGGCACCGGCCGGCGGGCGGCGGCGGTGGTCGGCGGGAGCGGCGGTGAGGTGGCGCGGTGGTGGTGAGGAGAAGGTCCGGCGGCGGAGGTAGATTCCGGCGAAGGTCCGGCGAGCTACTCCGGCGGGGCTCCGGCGAGCTCCGGCCGGAGTGGAGGGAGGAGGCTGGAGGTAGGAGAAGAAGGGGGCTAGGGTTTCCTTGTTTTGGGGCAAAATTTCAGGAAGGTGGACAAATATATAGGCACAAGGAGCTAGGGTTGTCCAAATGAGGTGTGGTTTTCGGCCACGCGATCAGAATTGGATGGCCTAGATGAAGGGAGTGGTTTGGGTTGGTTTGGTGGGCTGTTGGAGGGGTGTCTTGGGCCTCAAAGAGGAGGCACTTTGAGCCCACGAGAATAACTGTTGGAGCACCAAACGAACTCCAAACGCGACGTGATTTGACAGGCGGGTTACACACACCAAAATAACAACACACGACAAGTCCCGCGCCAAACCGGTAACGTTACACGGCCAAACACCAAAGTAGGCCTACGGGACGCCACGAACACGTGAGGGAGCTCCGGAACGCGAAACGGACAACGGAAAGGAACGAGTGGGACCGGATGCAAACAACAACACAAATGCAATGCGATGCACATGACTACATGATATGAATGAATGCCACACACGCACACGACAAAAGAACGAAAACCCGAAAAGACAAAGAACCCGAAATGGAATTGATGAAGCCAGAGATATATTATATTGCCCAAAAGGGAAAGTATTACATCCGGGGCACTACAAACTCTCCTCTACTACAAAAAGATCTCGTCCCGAGATCTAGGACTGGAAAAAGGAAGGGTACTCAGAACGAAGATGATCTTCTCGTTCCCACGTAGCTTCTCGGTCGGTATGGTGTGACCACTTGACTTTCAAGAATTTGATGGACTTGTTGCGGGTCTTGCGCTCGGTCTCTTCGAGAATAGCAACAGGATGCTCTCGGTAAGACAGGTCTTGTTGAAGATCAATCTCTTCAAACGGAATCATGCGTTCAGGAGTCTTGAAGCATTTGCGGAGTTGAGACACATGAAACACATCATGAACATTGGCGAAGTTGGAAGGGAGCTCAAGTTGATAGGCTAGATCGCCACTTTTGCCAAGGATCTTGAAAGGCTCGACGTATCTAGGAGCAAGCTTTCCTTTGATACCGAATCTTTGGGTGCCTTTCATCGGAGAAACACGGAGATAGACGTGATCACCAATGTTGAAAGCCAAATCATGATGCTTGCCGTCATAGTAGCTCTTCTGACGCGACTGAGCGGCCTTGAGATTCTCACGTATGACTTTGCACATTTCTTCGGCTTCTGAGATCAAGTCATTGCCAAGAAGTTGACGTTCGCCTGTCTCGGACCAGTTGAGAGGGGTACGACACTTTCTGCCATAGAGGATTTCAAATGGAGCTTTGCCTGCACTTGCTTGGAAGCTGTTGTTGTAAGAGAACTCGGCAAACGGAAGGCAATCTTCCCATTTCATGCCAAAAGATATGACACAGGCTCTGAGCATGTCTTCTAGAATCTGATTCACTCGCTCGACTTGACCACTAGTCTGAGGGTGAAAAGCAGTGCTGAACCTGATCTTAGTGCCCATGGCGGACTGAAAGGAGTCCCAGAACTTTGAAGTGAACAAACTCCCACGGTCTGAGGAGATAACTTGAGGGATGCCATGTAAGGACACAATTCTGGAAGTGTACAACTCTGCCAATTGAGCTGCATTGATTGATTCTTTGACTGGAAGGAAGTGAGCGACTTTGGTAAGCTTGTCAATCACCACGAAGATAGAATCATTCCCTCTCTTGGACTTAGGAAAGCCAGTGACGAAATCCATTTCAATGTGGTCGAATTTCCACTCGGGAATAGGAAGAGGTTGGAGAAGACCGGCTGGACGTTGATGCTCTGCCTTCACTCTTTTGCAGACATCACATTCATTCATGAATTGGGCAATCTCCCTTTTCATGCGTGTCCACCAGTAAGATTGCTTGAGGTCTTGGTACATCTTGGAACTGCCAGGATGAATGGAAAGGAGGGAATCATGTGCTTCTTCCATTATGAGCTTCCTGAGATCACCTTTGGGAACCACAAGTCTGTCCTCAAAGAACAAGGTATCTATCTCATCAACACAATAGGACTTGTATTTAGGAGTACCCTTTGCAATACCATGTTTCACTTTCTGCACCATGGCATCACTGAGTTGGGCCTCACGGACCTAATCTTCCAAGGTAGGAGCAACTTGAAGATTTGCAAGAAAACCTTGCGGAACAACTTGGAGGTTGAGCTTCCTGAATGCTTCACAAAGCTCAGGCTGGAACGGCTTTATAAGAAGGCTGTTGCAATATGCCTTTCTGCTCAAAGCATCTGCAATCACATTCGCCATGCCAGGAGTGTATTCGATGCTGGGATCATACTCTTGGATCATTTCAACCCAACGAGTCTGGCGGAGGTTCAGATTCGGCTGTGTGAAGATGTACTTCAAGCTCTTGTGATCGGTGAAGATGTCGACTTTTCTGCCCAACAACAGATGTCTCCACGTAATCAAAGCATGTACCACATCTGCTAGTTCAAGATCATGTGTGGGATAGTTCTTCTCACTTGGCTTCAGCTGACGAGAATTGTATGCCACAATTCTCTTGTCTTGCATAAGCACACCACCAAGACCTTGAAGAGAAGCATCACAGAATACTTCGTAGGGCTTGGACTCATCTGGAGGAGTTAGAATTGGAGCAGAGACGAGCTTTTCTTTGAGAGTTTTGAATGTCACTTCACAATCTGGAGACCAGTTGTACTTGAAATTCTTCTGCAGCAAGTTGGAGAGAGGCTTGGCAATCTTTGAGAAGTTCTCAACGAACCTTCTGCAATAGCTGGCAAGACCAAGAAAGCTTCGGAGTTGCTTGACGTTCTGAGGAGCTTCCCAGTTGACAATTGCTTCAACTTTCTCGGGGTTTACCGCAATACCGTCAGCGAAGATGATATGGACCAGATATAAGACCTTATCGAGCCAGAATTCGCACTTGGAGAACTTGGCATAGAACTTATGTTCACGGAGTCTGTCGAGAACGAGACGGAGGTGCTTTTCGTGATCTTCTTCGTTTTTGGAGAAAACCAAAATGTCATCCAGATACACAAGCACAAACTCGCCGGTGTAGGGGTTAAAAATGTAGTGCATCATTCTCGAGAAGGTAGGTGGAGCATTAGCGAGACCAAAGGACATGACTGTATACTCATATGAGCCGTAGCTCGTTCTGAAGGCAGTCTTGGGGATGTCTTCCTCGCGAATGCGAATTTGGTGATAGCCCATTCGGAGATCGAGCTTAGAGAACACTTTAGCTCCTTTGAGCTGCTCGAACAGTTCATTGATGTTGGGGAGCGGATACTTGTTCTTTATTGTTTTCTTGTTCAATGGCCGGTAATCGACGCAGAGGCGCTCCGTGCCATCCTTCTTCTTGACAAATAAGACACCACAGCCCCAAGGAGATGTACTAGGCCTGATGAGACCCATACGCTCTTGTTCATCAAGCTGCTTCTTCAACTCCTTCAATTCTTTAGGAGAGAGCTTGTACGGACGCCGACATGCTGGCTCAGTACCCGGCTCAAGTTCAATGACGAATTCCACCTGACGGTGTGGAGGCATGCCTGGAAGTTCTTCAGGAAAGACGTCTTGGTATTTGTTAACCACCGGAATTGAGATATGGCATTCATCTCGCCCTTGTCATTGAGAGAGAAAATCCTGATAGTGTTATCCCTTGAGGCGAAGATAATCACATCATCATTGGAATGAGTAATCTTGACTTCCTTCTGTGCACATCCAATTTGAGCATCATGCTGAGAAAGCCAGTCTATTCCGAGGATGAGGTCGATGTCGGAGTTTCCGAGAATAACCGGATTAGCCAGAAAGCGATAATCACCCATGCGAATAGATACATTCGGAGCAAATATCTTTGAATGCATAAGTTTGCCTGGAGAAACAACTGACAATTCCCTTGGCAAACTTTTGGTGACAATGTTGTGCTTGGATGCAAATGGATATGACATGAAAGAGCATGAAGCACCCGAATCAAACAACAGTTTAGCAGGAAAAGAGTTAACTGAAAGGTTACCCAAAATCACATCAGAAGAATTCTCCGCTTGCGCTGCATTCATCAGATTGACCCTTGCAGCCTTTGGAATATGCTTGACAATAGCTGTACCGACAGGTGGAGGAGGCGGAAGTCGCTTTGGGTTGGGGCACTTGTTAGCATAGTGACCTTTCTGAGTGCACTTGTTGCAGACCACTTCTGAGAGAGGACGGAAATGAGAACCACTTGACTTGGAACCTTGAGACTGAAACTGATTCTTCGACTGGTTGCTCGGGTTGGGTGGGTGGGAGAAACCACGACCACCGGAGTTCTTGTTGCTGTTGGAGTTGTTGTAGGGAGCTCGAATCACTGGAGGAGGAGGAAGCCAAAATTTCTATTGCTTCGTGACGACTTGAGAAGATGAGGAGGAGTGAACGGCATCTCAAATCCTCTTTTTAGAAGCCTCCATCTTGAGCTAGGCTGCCTCTTGCTTGAGCGCCATGTTATAGAATTTGTCAAACTCATCGGGCTCGAACAAGGTGAGAGCAAGTTGAAGTTCATCTTTCAGACCTCCGCGGAACTGATAGATCTTGCTCTTGGCATCTGGTATGTCTTGCTTAGCATAGCGGGCGAGGTTTTGGAACTTGACATTATACTGGTAGACAGTCATTGAGCCTTGCTTCAGGTTGCGGAATTGCTCACGCATACCCTCGATGACACTTGTTGGAATGTGGTGAGAGCGAAAATCCTTGCAGAAATCCTCCCAAGAGATCACACGCCCTGGCCTGGAGTCTTTGTACTGCTGCCACCAGTCAGCTGCTTGGTCTTTGAGTTGGAAGGCTGCAAACTTCACATAGTCCTCTTCCCTTACGTTACTGCACTCAAAATGCTTCTTGATATCGGTTATCCAATCTTCAGCATCGAGAGGGTCGACACAGTAACTGAAAGCCTTTGGTTGATTGGCCAAGAACTAGTTGAGAGTAGCATGGTGCTGTTGGTTGAAGAAATTGCCTTGATTCCCTGGAACACCCTTATTAGCTTGATTAGCTTGCATCTGCTGCATCATCTGCATCAACATCTGGGTGTTCTGATTTGTAGTTTGCATAATCGCTCTCCAAGCCTCAGACGGAGGAGGAGGGGAAGGAGGACGATCTGGAACCTCTTCACCCTCTGGGTTAGCGTTGGGAACTCGTTTCGGAGCCATCCTGAAAGAGATGACCACGAATGAGCAATTGATTGAAAGAAGGTATAAGCTGAAACAACAGATTGAAATGCAACATAGTCTTCACAAGAATCATTTGAACAAGAGGAACGAATGAAATTCTTAGCTTAATGATAACAACAATCTTCACGAGAAGCCACATAGGGGACAAAAGGTAAATAAGAAAAAACAACAAGGTACAAATGGAAACAAACACAAGATAGGAGCTTCGTTCTAACATCTTTGTGCTGAAAGCTTATGAACGCGTTACGAAAGGGTTTCGCAATCCCCGGATCAGCATAGCCAAGGACCCTTTAAGATGCAAATCCCGATTGGAACAACGGCCATAAAACCACTTCACTAATTGTAGAACCCCAAACTCGCTAACCTGCATTCGTTGAAAGAATGCCTACGATCTACTGGATAAACCCACCTATTAATTTCCGAAAGTTTCCAGTTATGCAATCAGGTGTTGGGGATACAGGGGAAGCACCGCGCAATCAACTCTAAACCTACATCCAGTTGTATCCATCCTTCAACACATAACCAGTCGTTCTCGAAAACCGTCTACCTCGGACCTTCGAAAAGCATCCACTATACCAAGCTATGGCAATACTCCCGAACTACCTCCCCAGTACTGGGTGATGTCGGGGTTATCTTGCCACTAACCGTATAGGAGAGATTTTCGATGTCGGCCGTCTTAAGTACTTAGTACTGTCGCGATATGCTTGTGACAACAATACCCGGAAGCTCAACTCCCCGGGACACTGCCACAACCCCTAATGTCAGGAGGCATCGAGAACAATATTCTCGTCACAAGAACATCGAAACAATCCCACAATACTCGCGAGATTCCTAAAAAAAAATTGGTGCAATTTTTGAAAGTAGAAGAGGCAAGAGTAGACGTCAAGAGTCCTCACCAGAGAGAAAGGGGATGAGAAGCATAAGAAATCCTACTCTCTGATATAAATATAGGACTCCAAATATTTTTCAATGTGTGCCTAGACTCGACCGTCAATGATTAGATCAATCAGTGGGGGCTTCTAGGTCGGAGAAGGCTCTGAATACCAACTTGTAATGCCCAGGATGGGACTATATCTCCTACGTGTCGAGGCACGACTTAAAGATATAAGCTCATTCTGGAATGATCGCAAGTTTGGTACCTTTGCACAACTCATGTAAAAAATGGGGATGGAAAACTGAAAAGATAGTTGGCTTACACTCGCCACGTCACACAAATTCATTACATGTTCAAACATCATTCAATAAAACATCACAGCCCATCTAAGGGTAAGATCCAAATGACAAGATACCAAACATAACTTAAACCACAGGTCTAGAATCGAATCCTAGTAGAAGAACCACTACTGATCGGACGGATAGTTCATGTAGTAACGGCTACGCTCCTCGTCGTACTCCCAGTCTAGCTCAGTGCCATCGCCTAGGTAGCTCACCATCGTACCTGAATCTGGTGTGTTGAAGTAACTGTGAGCCACAGAGGACTCAGCAATCCCGTTCCCGGGTAACACGACTATTTAAGCCTTGGGTGTGGAACAAGGCTGAAGAAAGAATAAGAGTCTGCAGCAGCACTAGCCTAGCTTACGTAAAAGAGAGCGAGAAGAGAAGGTGCCTCGGTCGAGAGATGATCACTAAGTGATCCTAAACTAATCAAGTCAAGCATAACCCCACTGTGTTCATCTCACGAAACCCCTTTCGAAAAATGACAGTCACGGTACACACGCAGATAGTGTATTGGAACATGGTGTCAAGTTTTCTACAACCGGATATTAACAAGCTCCCATCTGCCACATAACCGCGGGCACGGCTTTCGAAAGTTCAAACCCTGCAGGGGTGTTCCAACTTGGCCCATGACAAGCCCATGATCCGCGGAGTCGCAACTCCAAGGTGGGAAGACCCGAGTATTCTCGGAATCCCGTGCTCAAGATACTCCGACTAAGGTAAGGCTAATCCAGCAAATCCTCCCGGCGTGCCGACACCCTGATAGTAGCCGCGCGTATCTCGTCTCAGGCCACGACCGGATGGGCGATCCCACAGGTTTTTACCAGCCCTCGAGTTTCCTTGAGGTGGCCCCGCGTAACCCCCAGTTTGGACCAACACTCATGTGGAACACTGGCACGGGTTGTTGATAAAGAAAGAGGGTTAATTACTCCCTATGCAAGTTTTATTTATTAGGCGAATAGTACCAATTGCTGGACTTAGCACTTAGCGGTTTATCGAGGGGGTCCCATAACCCCAACCATGTGAGGAACGCATAATCAAGGAACATAACACCGGTTTATACGGTTCCTAGCGGCATGAGTGGAACAAATCACGAAGCAAAAGGCTTAGCCTTCCACCCATTGCCAATATATAGATGAGTTCATTTCATAATTAATATAGTGTGATTTCCCAACAAGCTTCAACAAGAAGCAAGAATCTTCTATCTTCACCTGCAAGTAACAATGCTATAAGAGGGGCTGAGCGAATCCTACGTATAGCCAATCAATGGTTTGCATAGGTAGGGTGGTTAAACAGGTTCATGGTTACAAGTAGGAGGCTGACTGGAAAACATGGGCATCGAGGCAAAACTATAGATCGAGACTTCTAGCAATAGGAAAAGATAGTAATGTTATCGGGGTTCGGTCATCTTGCCTGAAGAGTTGTAGATAGGATCGTAAGAGGGGTCCTCGTGCTCAACCTCGGTACGTAGTAACCTCGTGCTCGTACTCGTACTCATCTTCCGGCTCTACTCAACACAAATTTCATATAGGACTTTCTCAAATCGGAGCTACGGGCTAAAAGTTACACACAAAACAATAAACATGCGAAAGCTGAAAATTACAGCCACATAGCAACTTCGGAACAAGAAATAATTAAGCTACAGCACTCAAACATCATGGCAATGAGCATGGACATAAACTAGACATATCCTACAGCAAATAAGTCTATTGGAGCATCCCCAAAGGATCCACGGATCAATAGCAACAAGCTATGACATAATGAACTTGACAACAAAATCCTGACAGCAGTATTTTATTGCAACTTGGGAGCAAAAGATAAATATGCTACAGCCACTCAAATAAGCATGTGAGAGCATGAATGGATAGCCAACAATATATACTACAAGGAATCATCAAGAGTCACCCCAAAACTATCATGGATTGGCCTAGAACAACAAGCAAACATGGCATCTGGAAATTACAGATTCCAGACTTAGTGAAATTTCACTAAGTGTTGAAACAGCAGTTTCATCATGGCATCTTTGAGAGCAAGTTTAAGTCACCTCAAAACTAAACATGGCAAGTGGTAAGCACCACAACAAAGTACACATGATGGTGAAACCAAAACACCTAAGCATGCATCGAGGGGACATCCACATCAATAGCAATGAGCTCCTCTACGAGGCATTTCGCAACAAGTTTAACAACTTAACAGCCACATAGCACTTTGCAACGGAGATAAACATGTCAAGATTAATTCTATCATGCAAGCCTAAGCAATCAACATGTAGAGCATGACAATACGAACACGTGGACATCTCATTTGCTTCATTTGGATAAACATGCAAAAAGTTATCACATTGCAAAGATGGCATGAAAATAACTACAAACAGCAGTTTATAACATTATGCACTCTTGCAACAGATTTTTAAGCATCTAGATGATCTCAAACATGCATGGCATAATGGAATGAAATGTAGTACAAGTCTCCACGAACAATTTGACATATCATTCACTCAAAACGGACCATCACACAAAAAGTTATCATGATTTGAAAACAGCATCAAACACTAACATCTCAGGGACTTAGAAGAAAAAATCACCACCTCAGGGTCAGATTTGGAAAGTCAACGGGCTGGCTCGCGGATCGGGCTGGGGCGGTGCGGATCTGGAGCGGATGAGGTGGATCGGGCGTGGCCCACCGGATCCGCGCGCTAGCGGGCCGCGGGGCGGATCGGCAGGCGGCTAACGGCTTTCGGGCCCGCGGGATTCGGCCCACCTGGCACGAATCCGGATCAGGCGAGGGGATCGGTCGATCCCGCAGCTTCGAGCGGCGGCGACCTGGCGGTCGAGGACTGCGGAGCCGGCCCAGGAGGGGGAGGCCCAGCTGCGCGGAGTGTGGAGGAGGCCTCGGCGCCTAGGGTTCGGCACACGCGAGGGGAGGCGGCCCAGGCGGGTGGCGCGATCGGATCGGGGAGCGCCTGGCTCCCCCGATCAAAGGATGCGGCGGCGGCTCCTCGCGCTGCCTGCGGGCGGCTGGCGGGAGCGGGACGAGCGGCGGGGCGCCTGGCCGGCGAGGTGGTGGCGCCGGCGGGCGGGCGGCGGCGGTGGTCGGCGGGAGCGGCGGTGAGGTGGCACGGTGGTGGTGAGGAGAAGGTCCGGGGGCGGAGGAAGATTCCAGCGAAGGTCCGGCGAGCTACTCCGGCGGGGCTCCGGCGAGCTCCGGCCGGAGTGGAGGGAGGAGGCTGGAGGTAGGAGAAGAATGGGGCTAGGGTTTCCTTGTTTTGGGGCAAAATTTGAGGAAGGTGGACAAATATATAGGCACAAGGAGCTAGGGTTGTCCAAATGAGGTGTGGTTTTTGGCCACGCGATCAGAATTGGATGGCCTAGATGAAGGGAGTGGTTTGGGTTGGTTTGGTGGGCTGTTGGAGGGGTGTCTTGGGCCTCAAAGAGGAGGCACTTTGAGCCCACGAGAATAACTGTTGGAGCACCAAACGAACTCCAAACGCGACGAGATTTGACAGGCGGGTTACACACACCAAAACAACAACACACGACAAGTCCCACGCCAAACCGGTAACGTTACACGGCCAAACACCAAAGTAGGCCTACGGGACGCCAGGGACACGTGAGGGAGCTCCGGAACGCGAAACGGACAACGGAAAGGAACGAGTGGGACCGGATGCAAACAACACCACAAATGCAATGCGATGCACATGACTACATGATATGAATGAATGCCACACACGCACACAACAAAAGAACGAAAACCCGAAAAGACAAAGAACCCGGAATGGAATTGATGAAGCCAGAGATATATTATATTGCCCAAAAGGGAAAGTATTACATCTGGGGCATTACAATGTGGCAATCTGACATGGGGAGAGAACACATTTTTTCCCTCTAGCTAGGGTTTTTTTGTTCCTCCCGGGGCGACCAAGTCGCCGCCGTCGAGATCTTGCTCCTCTACCTCTCCTTCGACCTGCTAGGTGCCTGTTTACGACCTACGGTGGCCGGCGGGTTGCCCTGAGGCTAGACCGGACTGGCGGTGGAGAGAGGGATTAGAGTTTGTCCGAAAAGACCCGATTCTCTCCCATCGGGTTAGGGTTTCGCGATGGATTCGAGCTCGACTTCAGGCGCTGCTACGACGGGGTCAAAGGAGGTCGACGGTGTGGAGACAATAATGAAGGAACCAGGCCTCCGGGAGGAGGACCTGGACGACGTGGTTTTTGATGAGGATTCAACGCCGCCGGAAGCTGCTCGTTGGATCACCCTTGCTAGGGTTCATTGCGCCAAAACCTACAACCAATACTGGTTCTTCAGGAATATGAGAGCAGCATGGGATCTGGCCCAAGAGGTGAAGTTCAAGCCGTTGGAAGACAATCTTTATACCATTCAATTCTCTTGTCTAGGGGATTGGGAGAGAGTCAGTCAGGAAGGACCATGGCACTTTCGAGGCGATGCTGTTATCCTCAAGCCCTATGATGGATTAGCCAAACCATCATCAGTTCCACTCAACACCGTTGAGATCTGGGTGCAAGTGCATGATGTTCCGCCTTTGTATGCCCATCTTGTGCCATCCCTTGCGGCAAAGGTGGGAGAAGTTCTTTTTGCTGAACCCCAATCTCTAGACTTTACGGGGAATTTTCGTGTTTGGGTCAGAATCAATGTCACTAAACGTCTGAAGAACGCAATGTCCATGATCAGAGAGGGTAAGCGTCAGATATACAGAGTTAAATACGAAAAGCTCCCCGACTGGTGTGCGGTTTGTGGAATGCTGGGGCATCTCTTCAAGGAGCATGGCACCGGAATCCATCCATCATCCGCGCTGATTTTTAAGGACCTACGAGCTTCATGGGCTATGCGCACTAGCCAAGGGCCTGGCGGCGGACATGGTCGTAGGGGAGGAAGAAGAGGAGGCCGCAATGGCGGCCGCAATAGGGATGATCCCTTTGATGGCAACGGTGGAGATGACAGCAAAAAGTTTTGATGACGCTGACTCAGAGATGGATGAAGCTGGTCTAAACATGAAGAGAGGTGCAGCTCAACCAGAGAACTCGACTGGTGTGGCGAAAGTCGTGTTACTGCTGGAAGGCAGGACAAGCATGCTAGGCACAACTGTCCCTCTGAGCCCGTCTAAGCACGAGGCGAAGCGGAACCGGCCTACTATATCAGCTAATGACAAGAATGGTGGGACTTTCAACTCCAGTGGCAAACCTTCAAATGAGCGTTTGGTGGGCTCCCTAGAGGGGTCGTGCCTAGCGCAATGAGTCTCCTATGCTGGAACTGTCGAGGGGCTGGCAAACCCGCGACAGTTAAGGAGCTTCGTGACATGACGAGGCAATATGCCCCTTCTATTCTTTGTATCCTGGAAACTCAGATAGAACCCTCGCGTGTTGAGAATTTATCCAGTTCTTTAGGTTTCAATAATAGTTATGCTGTTAGTAGTAGAGGTAGAAGCGGTAGTTTGGGGATCTTTTGGAGTGATTCAATAAAAGTTGAAGTTTCTGGTTATTCAGAGTATCATATTGACGTGGTTGTTGATGATCTAGTAGGAGTTAAATCCAGGGTTACTTTTGTGTACGGGGAAGCCCAGGTAAGCGAGAGGTATAAAACTTGGAACATGCTCCGAGGCATTGCAGGAACTAGCACTCTGCCATGGGCTATGATTGGAGATTTCAATGAGGTGTTACATGGATATGAGCATGATGGTGTAGGGAACAGAAGCCAAGCACAAATGGACGCCCTTCGGGATGCTCTTGACACATGTGCATTAACGGATATTGGATATACAGGGAACAACTGGACGTTTGAGAGGAAAGTAACGGGGGGAACGTTTACTCACGTCCGTCTCGACAAATGTGTTTCTACCTCAGATTGGGTGCTCTCCTACCCGAATGCTACACTTGAACACAAAAATTCTGCTTCATCTGATCATTTTGCACTCCTACTCAAGTTGGACGTGCATGCATGCAAACCAGGCCCCAGGAGCTTTAAATATGAGCTTATGTGGGAAAGGGACCCAAGTTTGTTTGAGTGCGTGAGTGAAGGCTGGAAATCAACACCCGCGGAATGTGTGCATGCACTAAAAGCAAAGCTGGGCGGATTAGCAGCTAACATATCAACCTGGGATCAGGAGAAATTTGGGAGTGTGCGCCAATAGATAAAGGATTTAAAGGGCTAGTTGGAGACGCTCCGCTCCCAGCCAGCGACAATGGCTCCATCTCATGTGGAGATTAAAATAACAGACCGCCTGGTCGAACTGTACCATCGGGAAGAGATACTGTGGAGACAACGTGCAAGGTTGGAATGGCTCGCCCACGGTGACAAAAATACGTACTTTTTTCATCTACGCGCCAGTAGAAGGCGATGGAAGAATCGGATTAAGGCTTTAGCACGTCCTGATGGTAGCTTGACGGAGGACAAGGAAGAGATGGAAGCCATGACTACATAGTTTTATAAAAACTTATATACGTCAGAGGGTGTCCATAACATGGAAGAGGTACTCCAGACAGTCCCAGTGAAAGTAACGGATGCGATGAACACAATGCTGAACACGCCATACGACAAGGAAGAGGTGAAGCGAGGACTATTTCAGATGTTTCCGATAAAAGCCCCAGGGCCCGATGGCTACCCCGCCCACTTTTTCCAGCGGCACTGGGATATATGCGGGGAGGAGGTTACGAGGGCAGTTCTGAGCATCATTAATGGTAAAGAATCAGCAGCGTGCATTAACGAGACGGTCTTGGTGCTAATACCAAAGGTAAAAGATCCCAACCTACTATCACAATTTCGACCAATCAGCTTGTGTAATGTTCTTTATAAGATTGCATCGAAAGTGATCTCTAACCGCTTGAAACAAGTGTTACTAGAGATAATATCAGAGGAACAATCTGTTTTTGTCCCAGGACGGCTCATAACTGATAATATCATAACGGCTTATGAATGCCTACATTTTATGAAGAGGAATACAGCAAAGAAGAACCAGCACTATGCTCTCAAGTTGGACATGATGAAATCCTATGATAGAGTTGAATGGGCATATTTGAGGGTGATCATGCTAAAACTAGGATTCACTGAAAGATGGGTAAGCATCATAATGGATATGGTTAGCTCGGTTAAATTTTCTGTTTTGATGAATGGGAAGAAGCTAGAGCAGTTTTCACCCACTCGGGGTATAAGACAAGGGGACCCTATATCCCCATACTTGTTCTTGATAGCAGCAGAGGGCTTTTCGTGCCTGTTGAAATCAAAAAGTGAGTCATCAAATCTTCATGGCTTAACTATGGCACCTATGGCGCCGTCAGTGAACCATCTACTATTCGCACATGATAGCCTGCTGTTTATTAAGGCCAACAGTATGGGTGCTATGGAGGTGCACCAGGTCTTGGATATTTATTGTCAAGCTTCTGGGCAGCACATAAATTATGACAAGCCTTCCTTCTTTTTCAGCAAGGGAGTTCCTGACAGTGTACGCCAGCAAATAAAAGGAATACTCCAGGTACCAAATGAAACTTTGAATGAAAAGTACCTTGGTATGCCGAGTGATATTGGTACGTCTAAGAACGGAGCCTTCAAATATTTGAAAGACAGGTTGTGGAACAAAGTCCAAGGTTGGATTGAGAAAAACTTATCCATGGCAGGTAAGGAAGTTTTAGCAAAGGCAGTAGCCCAAGCTTTCCCGGTGTATTGCATGTCATGTTTTAAATTGCCAAGGGGCTTGTATTAGCATTTGAACATGTTGATTCGAAAATTCTAGTGGGGAAGCAAGAATGGACAACGCAAGCCAAGCTGGGTGTCCTGGAAGGCAATGACACAACCTAAGCACATGGGAGGATTGGGTTTTAAAGACTTTGAGCTCTTTAACATGGCTACGCTAGCTAAGAAAGCATGGAGGATCTTGCAAAACCCACAGTCTCTGAGTGCTCGCATTTTGAGGAGTATATACTTCCCAACCACATCTTTCCTGGATGCTTCATTGGGAAGCCACCCTAGCCAAATCTGGCGAGTTGTCATAGAAGGTAAAGAGGTGTCGAAGCAAGGACTAGTTAAATGGATTGGCAATGGGGAGACCACGAATATTTGGAATGATAACTGGTTGCCTCATACGGAAATGATGCGCCCGTATGGGAGTAGGGTAGCACACCCACCTATACAAGTTTCAGAACTTATTGATGCTACCTCGGCTGCATGGGATACAGAGAGGCTAGAACAAGTGCTGATGCCAATGGATGTTCCTATCGTCTTGAGAATACCATTATGCATAAGAAATATTGCCGACTTCTGGTCCTGGCATTATGAAAAGTCTGGAATATTCACGGTTCGGTCTGCCTATGCTATGTTGGTCTCCATAAGGAGGAGGAGAGAGGCATGGTTGGAGGAAACAACTGGTTCTTCAAGTGTGGATTCAGAAAGTTCAGAATGGAAGTACTTGTGGAAAGTGCAAGTGCCGAGAAAAGTACGGATGTTCTTGTGGAGACTTGCAAAGCAATCGTTGCCCATAGAGGATGTTAGATCACACAGAAATATGTCTACAACTAGCTCATGTGGTCTATGCGGCGCGCTGGACTCCTGGCGTCACTCATTGCTGGAGTGCACACAGGCGAGATGTGTTTGGGCCTTAGGAGACGCAGATCAAGCGGAATAGCTGAGTGTTTCCACGGAGCCAAGCGCCAAACTTTGGCTTTTCTCAATGATGGAAGCATTATCGCATGCATCTTTTGTCAAACTATCAGTTACACTATGGGCAATATGGTGGGCTCGACGACAAGCAATTCATGAGGGAAACTTCTAGAGTCCATATGCTACCCACGGTTTTGTCGAGAGATTCATAAGCGAGCTGTAGAGTTTGGGAACCAACAAGCCCATTGGCGAGGAGAGAATAACTAGGCATATTAATCCTGCACTTTCAGTTTGGCCGAAGGCGCCGCCGACAGGTTTTGCCAAGATTCACATTGACGCTGGCGTGATGCGTTTTAACAAGGGAGGCACGGCGGCTGCCATTTGCAGAGATGACAACGGACACTACCTGGGCAGCTCAGCCTTAGTTATGCCAGGTGTCGATGTGGGGACCCCGACTTGGAAGTCGAGATCACCGAATGCACGTGTACAGTGATCCCAGAGATCAATGCTCACTGAACACACAGAAGCTGAAATAACAAGAGTCTTACATCCATACAAATAGTCTTACACGAATTAAGGCCATTATGGCCAAGTCTTACATAGATAGAGCCTCACGGGCTGAATAGCAAATAACTCAAGTAGCGGAAGTCTTCGATAAACGGGTAGAACCCATGCCATCTGCCTTATCCCTACAGGCATTCTGACTGGGATAGCGTCCTAGTTCGCATGTTCGTCTCCAAAGAACTCTTCCTCATATTCCTGTTCTTCCATGCCTGGCCAATTAAATAACCAGTGGCAAGCCAATGAGTACTTTGAATGTACTCGCAAGCAACCCATGATGTGGTAACAATGCAATGGAACAATAATGAACAATCTAGCAGGAAGCTAGAACAATATGCTATCATCAAGTTTATGCATCAATAACCTCGCGTAACCTCGAAGACAGGTTACCGATATCAACATGAATATGATTCATCCCATCGAGTCAAGTCACCACCTTAACTCATATACACACGCATGGTTTCACAAACATTGGACGTAGCCCGAGAGTGGTTACCCAACTGTCCATGACCGTGGACACGGCTATTCGAATAGTTTGACACTCTGCAGAGGTTGTACACTTTACCCACAAGATCCGGGGAACTTCCGTGTCATCCACGATCCGCGGTACCTCAAGTACCCGGGGTAAGCACCCGGTCATTATCTTTCCTTAGACGACACTAACATAGAGTCCACTCGTTGGCACACGGCCTTTGGGTACAAACAATAGATCACGGGACTTGCCCTAATTCAATGTCACGCGTACCCGAAGGGACGAACGGTGTGTCCGGTGCCCTGTAAAAACAGTCATGGCCGTCTATCCAAGCACGACCCCGTCCCGGGAAAGACCTCAAGTCTTCCCGTCACTAGTAATGCGGGCACCATGCTAGTATCGACCTAAGTAATCAATAAAGCCCCGTCCCATAAGAGGTAGTGTGGTTGCACATGTATGGTTGGAATAACGGTCGCAACTTCAACCAATCCGTTTGAAAAACACACACACTTGCCTTGGCACACCACTTCGTCATCAAGTGGTCACCCAACTCATCATCATCATCTCCCTCGGGCATAAATGGCACCCGACGGGGTTTTATGCAAAGACTTCAACCATGAAGGTTCATGTCACTCATGCATCACTTTCCATAACTACTAATCATATGCAAGTCATCTAGCACATAGCAAGATCAAGATCATGTCATGCATCATATAAGCATCATGACCACCTATTGCATGTTATCTAGCTTATAGCAAGATCAACAATAAAGCATGCATCATGTGGTGGTTCATCTAGGTTACAATCGTAACCCTAATCATCATGCATCGGAAACAAACGGGTTCCGAAGAACAAGTGTATCATGGTCAAAGGGCTGCTTGCCTGGATTGGCTTGGTCTTCAAAGTCTTCAAGTCCTTCTCCTTCTTCTTTCACAGCAACTTCGTCAAATACGGGATCTATACGTCGCATAATAACCACGGGAAAATAAGAATACAAATAAAACAGAAAAATTAAAGTGCTCAGAAAAATGTCAACTCATTTTTGTAAAATACTAGAGGGATTTCTAAGATGGGGAAAAATCTTAGTTGGAGTTTTGGAGTTACAGAATAGGACATATTGATTTTTGAACAGGAGTTATACTGCTCAAATTTGAATTTAAATTTGAACAGTACAGCAAAGTTTCACGGATTTTAGTGAAAGTGGTACCATTAAATAGGTTGGAATATTACAAGATTTTAGGAGTTGAAAATATTTAATTTGGATCAATATTCTTTTCTGTATAAATGTTTAAAACATCAACAGAAAAGAAAAATGAAAAAGGGTCCTGTGCACTGGGCCAGAGAAGGCCACAGTGCACGGCCCAGACGGACTGGCCCAGCCACACGGAGCCAGCGCGCGTGCACGTCAGGTTTTCAAACTTGACGGGCGGGGCCCGTGGGTCAGCGGCACAGAGGAGGGGGAGAGAGGTGGGGGGATGACAGGCGGGGCCTGCCTGTCATCTCTAACCCCTCGGCCACGGCGGCGGCGAGCTCACCGGCGACGATTCCGGCCACGGCGACGGCAACGGAGGCCAGGGACGGACTCAGTGTTGAGTTGCGGTTGCAGTGGTGGTGGAGCGGCACGGCGGGGGGTCCTGGTTCACCGGCGGTGAGGTGGGACGGCGGAGGCTCGTCGGAGGGTAGTTGCTGCGGCCGTTTCCGACTGCAAATGGAGGGGGAAATAGAGGGGAAAGGATCAGTGGAGGGTGGCGGTTCCGAAACGAGTGGAAGGAGAGGCAGGGGAGGCCTGTACCTCGAGATCGCCGGCGGCCCGACGCGGCGGAGCTCCGGTCGATCCCGAGCACTGGGACCTCCTGGGGTCGAGCTGGTGGTGCAGGAGTGATGCTGGGGAGGAGGAGGTGCTGCTGGTGCTGTTGGAATGGCTCGGGAGGGCCTATATATAGGGGCTCGACGAGGACCCGTGGTCCAGTGTGCCGGCGAGCTCTGGCTCGACGCTACAGCGCACGGGAGGCGACGGGGATGAGTCTGGGGAGTTCCTGGACGAGCTCTACGTCCAGCTGAGGCGAGAGGAGGAGCGGGGGAGCGTCAGAGGAGGGCGCGCGTGTGAGGCAGAGGAATGGCCGAAGCGGGCGGCCGGTGCGCGTGCGACGACGCTCACTGGAGGGCGCAGGAGGAGGGGGACAGCGCCGGGGAGGTTGTGGACGTCGAGGCGCCTCGACTGGCGCGAGGGGGAGGCTCGAGGTTGTCGGGGGAGGCTGATTGGCCCGAGCCAGCGTGCGGAGGGCACTGTTCGCGCGCTCCAGAGCATGCGTATTGCTGGCATCAGCGTGCTCTCGCCGGTTTGGTCCGTTCCAGCGTGCCCAACAGTGTCTAGTGCGTTGTAGGAGAAGTAAAGAAAGGGCCTGAGGCCTTGGATGCCCTGGGGATGCAGAGAGAGAGGGAGAGGGCTGGTGAAATGGTAGAAACCTACTGTACAGCAAGGTAAAACAGAGGTTTCACCCCTCAATCATGGAGCTGAGGTGCTGGGGGAGTTACTGGAGGTAGCTGGTAACCCAATGAGCCTGTGGTAAGAAGTTGAGGCCATGGAGAAAAGTGAAAGTGGTCAAGTTGGAGGTTTTAGAATTTCTACAGAAGGTGTTGGATCTGTGTTTGATCAAGTAAATGAAGTCCACTAGACATGGCACTTGACAGGGTTGAAAGACATGAGAAAATAGGGTGCTTCACCAAATTTGGGCTCATTTGAAGGAACTAGCCAATGTAACTTTGGTCAACCCTAGAAATCAACAGAAACAGTTTCATCTTGGTTGAGTCAAGCTAATCATCTCCCCTTGATGCACCACTTGGTGTAGCATCATCATTTGGGGTATTGATCATGCCCACAAAGTTTGAAGCTCCAGATAAAAAGTTGGTAATGTAAAGTTGTTCAAATTTGCATTTGAACAGAAAGGGTTTTGAGGTGATCTGATCAAGTTGCTCTATTCAAATTCTTGTGCCATTTGATCTAGGTGCCTTATTAGGCCATTCTAGCATGTGCACCAAGTTTGAGAGCATTTGGACAAGTTTGGCAATGTAAAGTTGCTCAAACTTCAAATATGGACAGAATGGTTATGAAGGGGTTTGAGGAGGTTTTCTTGCTTCCCAAGGCATGGGACTTGGCAAGATCATCAAATATGTCATATATGACATGATAGAATTTCCCTGGAATTTTTGGAGAAAAATTCCTTTGTAAATATTTCAAAAGCTTGAAATATCCAGAAAGGGTTTTAGAGGGTTTAGCCCATTATTTTGAACATGACCAAGTGTTGAAACTCTTATATATGGACAATATATGTCCTATGAGTCTCTCTGAATTTTGGCAAATATTTTTGAAACAGTTAAATAATTTTGCCCTATTAAAGACCATTTCTGGCCTTAAGAAAAAGCTTTTAAATAAAATAGGAAAATAACTTTTAAAATTATACCTTTGTGGTTTCTGGGAGTCCTATAACTACTAGGTCCCAAATAAACCTTTTGAAATAATTTTCTCACCCTAAATCAAGTACTTGCAGTGCAAATCTCAATTCAGGGGTTTTTGGAAAACTAATTTTATAAAATACTTTTTGGCCAAATTAATTTTGTAAGAAAATACTATACTGTTATGTAACACTTGGCATGATCATTGGGCAGAAGTTTTGGGTGTGGAGATGAAATCTACAAGAGGTCATAGTTGACTTTAATGAGCACATGAAAAAGCAAATGAAGAAAACTCAATTCCAAATAAAGGTCAAATGATGCTAAAAATTTTTTGCTGGTCCAAATTTTCATGCTTCAAAGTTACAAACAACATGTTACAAAATGCGGGGTGTGACAGACCTACCCCCCTTACAAGAATCTCGTCCCCGAGATTCCTAAACTAGGGCTTAAAAGAGGTCGGGAAACTCGGATCTAAGATAGTCTTCTCGTTCCCAGGTTGCTTCTGCTTCGGTGTGGTTGCTCCACTGGACCTTGAAGTACTTGATGGTACGGCTCCGCGTACGTCGTTCTGCTTCGTCCAGAATACGAATGGGCTTCTCGCGGTAGGTCAAATCAGGCTGCAGATCAATGGCTTGGTGATCCACATCCTTGTAGAGACTGGGCTTGTCTGGAACCTGGAGACATTTCCGGAGTTGTGACACATGGAATACATTGTGCACATCGGATAGCTCAGGTGGTAGTTCCAACTGATAAGCCACTTCTCCTCGTCGGTCGGTGATCTTGAAAGGGCCAATGAACCTTGGCGCGAGCTTCCCCTTGACGTGGAAACGCTTGGTTCCTTTCAGAGGAGTTACCCGCAGGTACACATGATCTCCGACACGGAAACTCATGTCTCGGCGTCGAGTGTCAGCATAACTCTTCTGCCTTGACTTGGCTGCCTTTAATCGCTCTCTGACTAGTTGGACTTGCTCTTCTGCTGCGCGGAGAATATCTGGTCCAAAGACTAGTCCTTCTCCAGTCTCTGACCAATTGAGGGGTGTGCGGCATCTGCGTCCGTACAACACCTCAAATGGTGCCATCTGAAGGCTTGACTGGTAACTGTCGTTATAGGAGAACTCGGCAAAAGGGAGATAGTCTTCCCACTTGGCTCCATACGCCAGGACACAGGCTCGGAGCATGTCTTCGAGAATCTGATTGACTCGCTCAGTTTGACCTCCGGTCTGTGGGTGGAAAGCTGTGCTGAAAGACAATTTGGTTCCCAAGGCTTCTTGGAATCTCTTCCAGAACCTTGAAGTGAACTGGGTGCCTCGATCTGACACAATCTCCTTGGGAACACCGTGAAGACTTACGATTCGGTTGATATAGCGAGTTGCCAGCTGGTTGCCTGAGTAGGTAGTCTTGACAGGAATGAAATGAGCCACCTTGGTCAAATGATCGACTATGACCCAGATAGAGTCATGTCCTTTATTCGACCTTGGTAACCCAGTGATGAAGTCCATTCCGACTTTATCCCACTTCCACTCAGGAACCTTGAGTGGTTGAAGCAATCCAGCAGGTCGCTGATACTCAGCCTTGACCCTTTGGCATACATCACACTTTGCAACATAGGTTGCAATCTCTCTCTTCATACCGTGCCACCAGAATCGTGCCTTCAAATCTTGGTACATCTTGGTTCCTCCGGGGTGGATGGAATACGGAGTGTCGTGGGCTTCTTGCAGAATCAGCGTCTTCAGCTCGGTGTTGTTTGGTACGCAGAGGCGACCTTTGTACCAAACAATCCCGTGCTCGTCTTCAAAGAATCCTGGGGCCTTGCCCAGCTTCATCTTCCTCTTGATACCTTCAATGCTTGCGTGTCCATCTTGAACCTTCGTGACGTCGTCCATCAGGGTTGGTCTGACTTCCAAATGATCCAGAAATCCGGGGGTGACCAATTCCAAACTGAATTGTTTGATCTCCTTAAACAAGGCAGGCTGCCTTTCCTGAATAATGACATTCAAAGCGCAAGCCTTCCTGCTTAAGGCATCGACCACCACGTTGGCCTTCCCTGGGTGATATTGAACACTGAGGTCATAATCTTTGATGAGTTCCAACCATCTCCGCTGCCTCATGTTCAACTCTTTTTGGGTGAAAATATACTTCAGACTTTTGTGGTCTGTGTAAATCTCACACCGTTTCCCTAGGAGGTAATGCCGCCATGTCTTCAAGGCATGAACTACTGCCGCTAGCTCAAGATCGTGAGTAGCGTAGTTCTCCTCATGGGGTCGTAGCTGCCTGGAGAGGTATGCTATGACGCGGCCTTCTTGCATCAGAACGCTTCCCAATCCGGTTCGAGAGGCATCACAATATATCACGAACTCCTTGTGAATATCAGGTGTTGCCAGAACTGGGGCGGTGGTCAATCTCTTCTTGAGCTCTTGGAAGCTCTCTTTGCATTTTGGCGTCCACTCGAACTTCTTGTCCTTCTTGAGGAGCTGAGTCATTGGTCGTGCAATGCTAGAGAATCCTTCCACGAACTTGCGGTAATAGCCCGCCAATCCGAGGAAGCTTCTGACTTCCTTGACGTTCGTTGGAGATTGCCATTGGGTCACAGCTTCGATTTTCGCAGGATCAACAGATAATCCTTCCTCGGTCAAGACATGACCTAAGAATCCAACTTTATGTAGCCAGAACTCACACCTGCTGAATTTGGCATACAGTTGGTGCTCACGAAGCTTGTCTAGGACCATCCTCAGATGTTGCTCATGCTCTTCCTCCGACTTCGAGAACACAAGAATGTCATCAATGAAGACAACAACGAACTTGTCCAAATATTCCATGAAGACTTTATTCATGAGATACATGAAGTAAGCTGGGGCATTGGTTAACCCAAAGGACATGACCGTGCACTCGTACAGGCCATATCTGGTTACGAATGCCGTCTTTGGAATATCTTGGGGTCTGATCTTCAGCTGGTAATACCCAGATCTGAGGTCGATCTTGGAGAATACCTTGGCTCCGCTGAGTTGATCAAACAGATCTTCGATCTTGGGAAGTGGGTACTTGTTCTTGATTGTAGCTTCATTGAGGGAACGATAGTCAATGCATAAGCGGATGGTACCGTCCCTCTTTGCCACAAACAGAACAGGAGATCCCCAAGGGGAGGCACTCGGGCGGATAAATCCCTTCCTTAGCTGCTCTTCTAGCTGCTTCTTCAACTCGGCTAATTCTTCCGTCCCCATTCTATAAGGCTTCTTATAGATGGGTCCTGCTCCGGGCACGAGCTTGATGATGAACTCAATGTCACGGTCAGGGGGCATTCCCGGTAGTTCATCCGGAAAGACATCAGGATACTCACATACCACCGGTACTTGATCTAGCCCAACTTCAGACAGACAGTTGACTTTAGCGGCTTGAGCGGAAGAGGAGTTGGGGACAAACTTGACTTCGACTCCTTAGTCATTGGTCACAGTGATTGTCCGATTGTCACAGTCTAACAAGCCTTGGTGCTTGCTGAGCCAATTCATACCTAGGATCACATCCAAGCCTTGCGATCTCAGGACAATAAGGTCTGCTAGGAAGTCTACACCGTTAATGGTAATACTGACTCCTTTACAGCCTATCTTAGCTCTCATCTCGGCTCCGGGGGTTTGTACCACCATAGGGTTATTCAGGGGTGTAGGGGTCATGCCACTTTTTAATGCAAATCTTTGAGTGACAAATGAATGCGTTGCTCCAGAATCAAACAAGACAGTTGCAGGTGCTGAGTTGACAAGGAACGTACCCAGCACGACGTCCGGGTCTTCCTGGGCTTCTTCAGCAGTGACGTGATTCACACGCCCCTTCCCATAGTTTGGTGGATTGCGAGGAGCTGGGTTCCTTGGTGGCATTCCACGGCCTTGTCCCTGGTTCTGCGCATTGGGGCGCGGGGCATCAGGCTTCTTGTTGGGGCACACCCTGGAGATGTGTCCGGGCTGACCACACCCAAAGCAAGTGACTTGGTTTGGAGTGTTGATCTTGTTGCCACCATTGGTATTGGGGTTGAAAGCTGGCCTGGGGTTGGTATACTGCTGAGGCTAAGGATTGGCACGAGGTGCAGGAGCTCTTGGTTGCTGATAGGTTGGCTTGGCCGGGGCTGACTGCCACGGACGAGGCTTCTGGTTGCTGGAACTTCCCTTACTGACCAACTTGCGCTTGCGAGTGTCTTCCAAAGCACGCCGCTTGTCTTCAAGCATAAGTGCCTTGTTCACCAGGTCAGGGAAAGACGGGCAGTCGCACACGACAAGCGAGTATTCCAGAGTCTGATTAAGGCCTTCCATGAAGCGCTCCCTTTTGGCAGCATCAGTGCTGACATCCTCAGGGGCATACCTTGACAGAATGTTGAACTTCTGCATGTACTCCTTGACAGTGCCACTTCCTTGCTTCAGGGCTCGGAACTCGCGCTTTTTGATAGCCATGATTCCGGAAGGAATGTGGGCCTTGCGAAATTCTGCCTTGAAGTTAGCCCAAGTGATGTCTTGTTCAGCATGCATGACCTTGAATCCATCCCACCAAGCTCTAGCAGTTCCCCCGAGGCAGTGGGCTGCATAAGCCACCTTCTCGCGGTCTTCGGTGCATCCGACTAGTTCCAGAATTTCCTCAATGGAACGGACCCAGTCATCTGCATCCAGGGGTTCAGCAGTCTCGATGAAGGTTGGCGGTGCATGCTTCTTGAACTCTGCCAACGTGGAACGTCCATTGCCATTCCCCGCCGGCTGGCGGTTGTTGGCGACAGCTTGAGCAATCAGCTGGAGAGCTGCAGTGTTGGCTTGGCGTTCCTCTCGGAAAGCTTGGAGAAGCTGAGCCATGTCCATGCTTGGAGGAGGTGGTGGTGGAGCTTGGTCGTTGGTTTGGTCGTGGCCTGCCTCTGGCTGAGAGGATGCTCCGGCTTCGGGCTGCTGGGTAGAGGTACCAGTACGAGTTACAACAGGCATCCTGTTGGAGCGGTAAAAGGTCTCATGACTCGGAAGAGGGAAAGCAAGAAAGATGGGTGCCTAGTAAGGGGTGGGTGTGACACTAAATCAAATCATGCAAGGGCCGAGAGGCCAAAACACATTCATTAAAATCCAAATGGGTGATGTAGTCGTTTACACATTCCCGAAGGAAGATTACGACTTACATCCAGACACAACAAAAGGAAACGCTAGATGGTTTCATATGAACCATACAAGGACTCGACTGCGCATAGGGGTTACACGACCTATCCTACCGTAGAGGTTACAACTGGCATATCCGAGTAGCGAATAATGCCTAAGCGGCGGAATGCTCGGTCGCGTATTCCGGCTCTTCTGGGTCTTCCTCCTTGTCTTCATCTGTCTGGGCTCCCTTGTCACTTGAGGGAGTGGGGGAGTGGAGGAGTTGGATACGACGGTGCTTCGACGGTGGTGCAGGGAAAAGCTTGCGGTATTCCCTTGCTGTCATCCGGCATCGCCGAGGTGGTTCTTCACCCTTGGAAGACACATCCTCGGAGGGCCTTCCGCCTCGATATGCGATAGCGGATTGTCCAGAAGGTGCCCCTTCTTTCTTGGTCCTGTTTGCCTTCTTTTGAGCTCGACGAAGAAGTGCCTTGGTCTTGTAAAGTTCTTCTCGAAGCTTCATTGATTCCGAGGCCAAGTCTTGTGCCAGGCTGTCGGCACAGAGACTGAAGTAGGTCTGGAACTGAAGCGAGAGTCCTTCCTTCAGTGGAGGGGCTAGTGCGCTGCTTTCTTCGTCACCTTCCTTCCGGTAAGGTAAGAAGCGAGTTGCCATCTTGGCTGCCATCTCCGGAAGAAGCTCACGGAGACGGGTTAGTGCCTTGAGTGCAGCAGCCTCAACAGCGAGTGGTAGTGTTGCCATCTGGGGTCCCTCGAAGAACCAACTTGTGGGAGGATCGTTTGCCTTCACGATCACTTCCACATGGTACTCCACCTCAGTATCGCTCACCCAATGCTCAAG
Source organism: Secale cereale (assembly GCA_902687465.1). Taxonomy (NCBI): domain Eukaryota; kingdom Viridiplantae; phylum Streptophyta; class Magnoliopsida; order Poales; family Poaceae; genus Secale; species Secale cereale. Next base: position 489,441,979 of record LR738712.1, read on the forward strand.
GTAGGTGAGGATGGGTGCTCGGTGGAACTGACACTCCTGGAGGCTATCCTCGAGAAGTAGGGGAAACCCAGTGGTCAGGTGCTCTTCGGGAACAGCGGCCATCTACAAAGGTGGAGTAGGAGGGGTTAATAAGCTGATGAAATCTCAGGTTTAGAAAAGAAGAGAGGTTCAGAAGGTTTTGAAAAGGGGTCTCAACTAACTAACGCCCATGCTAACTAAGGCTTCCTACAGTCAGGATGGCTCTGATACCAGCTCTGTGGGGACCCCGACTTGGAAGTCGAGATCACCGAATGCACGTGTACAGTGATCCCAGAGATCAATGCTCACTGAACACACAGAAGCTGAAATAACAAGAGTCTTACATCCATACAAATAGTCTTACACGAATTTAGGCCATTATGGCCAAGTCTTACATAGATAGAGCCTCACGGGCTGAATAGCAAATAACTCAAGTAGCGGAAGTCTTCGATAAACGGGTAGAACCCATGCCATCTGCCTTATCCCTACATGCATTCTGACTGGGATAGCGTCCTAGTTCGCATGTTCGTCTCCAAAGAACTCTTCCTCATATTCCTGTTCTTCCATGCCTGGCCAATTAAATAACCAGTGGCAAGCCAATGAGTACTTTGAATGTACTCGCAAGCAACCCATGATGTGGTAACAATGCAATGGAACAATAATGAACAATCTAGCAGGAAGCTAGAACAATATGCTATCATCAAGTTTATGCATCAATAACCTCGCGTAACCTCGAAGACAGGTTACCGATATCAACATGAATATGATTCATCTCATCGAGTGAAGTCACCACCTTAACTCATATACACACGCATGGTTTCACAAACATTGGACGTAGCCCAAGAGCGGTTACCCAACTGTCCATGACCGTGGACACGACTATCGAATAGTTTGACACTCTGCAGAGGTTGTACACTTTACCCACAAGATCCGGGGAACTTCCGTGTCATCCACGATCCGCGGTACCTCAAGTACCCGGGGTAAGCACCCGGTCATTATCTTTCCTTAGACGACACTAACATAGAGTCCACTCGTTGGCACACGTCCTTTGGGTACAAACAATAGATCACGGGACTTGCCCTAATTCAATGTCACGCGTACCCGAAGGGACCAACGGTGTGTCCGGTGCCCTGTAAAAACAGTCATGGCCATCTATCCAAGCACGACCCCGTCCCGGGAAAGACCTCAAGTCTTCCCGTCACTAGTAATGCGGGCACCATGCTAGTATCGACCTAAGTAATCAATAAAGCCCCGTCCCATAAGGGGTAGTGTGGTTGCACATGTATGGTTGGAATAACGGTCGCAACTTCAACCAATCCGTTTGAAAAACACACACACTTGCCTTGGCACACCACTTCGTCATCAAGTGGTCACCCAACTCATCATCATCATCTCCCTCGGGCATAAATGGCACCCGACAGGGTTTTATGCAAAGACTTCAACCATGAAGGTTCATGTCACTCATGCATCACTTTCCATAACTACTAATCATATGCAAGTCATCTAGCACATAGCAAGATCAAGATCATGTCATGCATCATATAAGCATCATGACCACCTATTGCATGTTATCTAGCTTATAGCAAGATCAACAATAAAGCATGCATCATGTGATGGTTCATCTAGGTTACCATCGTAACCCTAATCATCATGTATCGGAAACAAACGGGTTCCGAAGAACAAGTGTATCATGGTCAAAGGGCTGCTTGCCTGGATTGGCTTGGTCTTCAAAGTCTTCAAGTCCTTCTCCTTCTTCTTCCACAGCAACTTCGTCAAATACGGGATCTATACGTCGCATAATAACCACAGGAAAATAAGAATACAAATAAAACAGAAAATCAAAGTGCTCAGAAAAATGTCAACTCATTTTTGTAAAATACTAGAGGGATTTCTAAGATGGGGAAAAATATTAGTTGGAGTTTTGGAGTTATAGAATAGGACATATTGATTTTTGAACAGGAGTTATACTGCTCAAATTTGAATTTAAATTTGAACAGTATAGCAAAGTTTCATGGATTTGAGTGAAAGTGGTACCATTAAATAGGTTGGAATATTACAAGATTTTAGGAGTTGAAAATATTTAATTTGGATCAATATTCTTTTCTGTATAAATGTTTAAAACATCAACAGAAAAGAAAAATGAAAAAGGGTCCTGTGCACTGGGCCAAAGAAGGCCACAGTGCACGGCCCAGATGGACTGGCCCAGCCGCACGGAGCCAGCGCGCGCGCACGTCAGGTTTTCAAACCTGACGGGCGGGGCCCATGGGTCAGCGGCACAGAGGAGGGGGAGAGAGGTGGGGGGGATGACAGGCGGGGCCCGCCTGTCATCTCTAACCCCTCGGCCACGGCGGCGGCGAGCTCACCGGCGACGATTCCGGCCACGGCGACGGCAACGGAGGCCAGGGACGGACTCAGTGTTGAGTTGCGGTTGCAGTGGTGGTGGAGCGGCACGGCGGGGGGTCCTGGTTCACCGGCGGCGAGGTGGGACGGCGGAGGCTCGTCGGAGGGTAGTTGCTGCGGCCGTTTCCGACTGCAAATTGAGGGGGAAATAGAGGGGAAAGGATCAGTGGAGGGTGGAGGTTCCGAAACGAGTGGAAGGAGAGGCAGGGGAGGCCTGTACCTCGAGATCGCCGGCGGCCCGACGCGGCGGAGCTCCGGTCGATCCCGAGCACTGGGACCTCCTGGGGTCGAGCTGGTGGTGCAGGAGTGATGTTGGGGAGGATGAGGTGCTGCTGGTGCTGTTGGAATGGCTCGGGAGGGCCTATATATAGGGGCTCGACGAGGACCCGTGGTCCAGTGCGCCGGCGAGCTCCGGCTCGACGCTACAGCGCACGGGAGGCGACGGGGATGAGTCTGGGGAGTTCCTGGACGAGCTCTACGTCCAGCTGAGGCGAGAGGAGGAGCGGGGGAGCGTCAGAGGAGGGCGCGCGTGTGAGGCAGAGGAATGGCCGAAGCGGGCGGCCGGTGCGCGTGCGACGACGCTCACTGGAGGGCGCAGGAGGAGGGGGGACATCGCCGGGGAGGTTGCGGACGTCGAGGCGCCTCGACTGGCGCGAGGGGGAGGCTCGAGGTTGTCGGGGGAGGCTGATTGGCCCGAGCCAGCGTGCGGAGGGCACTGTTCGCGCGCTCCAGAGCATGCGTATTGCTGGCATCAGCGTGCTCTCGCCGGTTTGGTCCGTTCCAGCGTGCCCAACAGTGTCTAGTGCGTTGTAGGAGAAGTAAAGAAAGGGCCTGAGGCCTTGGATGCCCTGGGGATGCAGAGAGAGAGGGAGAGGGCTGGTGAAGTGGTAGAAACCTACTGTACAGCAAGGTAAAACAGAGGTTTCACCCCTCAATCATGGAGCTGAGGTGCTGGGGGAGTTACTGGAGGTAGCTGGTAACCCAATGAGCATGTGGTAAGAAGTTGAGGCCATGGAGAAAAGTGAAAGTGGTCAAGTTGGAGGTTTTAGAATTTCTGCAGAAAGTGTTTGATCTGTGTTTGATCAAGTAAATGAAGTCCACTAGACATGGCACTTGACAGGGTTGAAAGACATGAGAAAATAGGGTGCTTCACCAAATTTGGGCTCATTTGAAGGAACTAGCCAATGTAACTTTGGTGAACCCTAGAAATCAACAAAAACAGTTTCATCTTGGTTGAGCTAATCATCTCCCCTTGATGCACCACTTGGTGTAGCATCATCATTTGGGATATTGATCATGCCCACAAAGTTTGAAGCTCCAGATAAAAAGTTGGTAATGTAAAGTTGTTCAAATTTGCATTTGAACAGAAAGGGTTTTGAGGTGATCTGATCAAGTTGCTCTATTCAAATTCTTGTGCCATTTGGTCTAGGTGCCTTATTAGGCCATTCTAGCATGTGCACCAAGTTTGAGAGCATTTGGACAAGTTTGGCAATGTAAAGTTGCTCAAACTTCAAATATGGACAGAATGGTTATGAAGGGGTTTGAGGAGGTTTTCTTGCTTCCCAAGGCATGGGACTTGGCAAGATCATCAAATATGTCATATATGACATGATAGAATTTCCCTCGAATTTTTGGAGAAAAATTCCTTTGTAAATATTTCAAAAGCTTGAAATATCCAGAAAGGGTTTTAGAGGGTTTAGCCCATTATTTTGAACATGACCAAGTGTTGAAACTCTTATATATGGACAATATATGTCCTATGAGTCTCTCTGAATTTTGGCAAATATTTTTGAAACAGTTAAATAATTTTCCACTATTAAAGACCATTTCTGGCCTTAAGAAAAAGCTTTTAAATAAAATAGGAAAATAACTTTTAAAATTATACCTTTGTGGTTTCTGGGAGTCCTATAACTACTAGGTCCCAAATAAACCTTTTGAAATAATTTTCTCACCCTAAATCAAGTACTTGCAGTGCAAATCTCAATTCAGGGGTTTTTGGAAAACTAATTTTATAAAATACTTTTTGGCCAAATTAATTTTGTATGAAAATACTATACTGTTATGTAACACTTGGCATGATCATTGGGCAGAAGTTTTGGGTGTGGAGATGAAATCTACAAGAGGTCATAGTTGACTTTAATGAGCACATGAAAAAGCAAATGAAGAAAACTCAATTCCAAATAAAGGTCAAATGATGCTAAAAAATTTTGCTGGTCCAAATTTTCATGCTTCAAAGTTACAAACAACATGTTACAAAATGCAGGGTGTGACAGTCGATGATGTTGGGACACTAGAAGCAATTGCATGTCGAGAGGCAATATCACTGGCTGAAGACTTACATATCCATGACTTCGTCATAGCCTTAGATTCCCAACAAGCGATCATTGATATAAACAAGGGATATATGGGTAGGTATGGTGCGATCTTAATAGAGATTAGCCTAAGGGCCTTCGCTTTTAACTGTAAATTTGTTTTCAAAGGGCGGGCATCGAACGGCGATGCCCACAATATAGCTAGAGCCTCTCTTTCTCTTCAGCAGGGGCGCCATGTATGGCTTGTTCATCCCCATGCGAACTGTATTCCACAAACTATGGTTTATGATCAATAAAGTGTGTTTTTACCCCTAAGAAAGGTGGTGAGAGAAGAAAACTCCAAACACAATATAAACCAAGTTGTTTCTATACTATCCCGTTGTAGTACGACGAGCCGTATGTTTACAGATAATGCCGATAACTTCCTTGGACATTTTACATGCCAAAAAAAGTATAAAACAAACAGAGATAAAAAGGTTTACACAGGGTCTTAATCTAAAAAGAAACCTCAGTGCGGGTCCCTGCTGCACGTCTGCACCTTTTTCTCCTTTGTAATGTGTCCTTGAGGGGGGATGTGCGATGGCCATTTGTAAAATAAGAAAAAGAAAGAGAAAAAACCTGGGAAAGGGAAATCCAGTGTGACCGTAAATAAAGCTGGTTTGTTCAATGAACCTCGAAAGATAATTTTTAGAGTCTGAATAGGGTCGAGCCAAACTATGGACTGTTTGTATGTAGTGTGCCCCCAGCGCCACCCAAGGAATTATAAGGTCATAATTGTGTACACAAGGTACGTATGCTGCCACCTTATGAGGTAGTCGATGTGGGCGTAGCTGCTAATCAAGCTCGGGTTCATCCGAGCTGCCGCATTCAGGCATATACCGGACATGTTTAACTGTGTCTGCGGTCTTGACGATCGATGAACTGTTCGGCTTAAATAGGCCATTTTGGATTTCGGCTGCTAGGGCCGTGGTGTCCTCCTCCGTACGGAGAGAGCGCTCCATATTTCCGTTGACCGTGATGACGCCCCATGGTCCAGGCATTTTGAGCTTTAAATAAGCATAATGAGGGACTCCATTAAAGCGGGGGAAGACCGTTCTTCCAAGTAGTGCATGATAGCCACTTCGGAACGGAGCTATGTCGAAGATTAGCTCTTCGCTTTGAAAGTTATCAGGAGAGCCAAATATGACCTGCAATGTTAAAGAGCCCGTGCAGCGGGCTTCTACGCCTGGTATCACTCCTTTAAAGGTTGTGCTGCTTGGCTTGATTCTTGACGGGTCTATCACCATTTTGCGGACGGTGTCCTGATATATCAGATTAAGACAGCTGTCGCCATCCATAAGGACTCGAGTGAGATGGTATCCATCAATTATCGGATCGAGCACTAGGGCAGCCGAACCCCCATGACGGATACTAGTCAGATGATCCTTGCGATCAAAGGTGATCGGACAGGCTAACCATGGGTTGAATTTGGGGGCAACAGGCTCAACGACATAGACATCTTGGAGTGCGCGCTTGCGCTCCATCTTTGGGATATGAGTGGCATAGATCATGTTCACTGTTTTGATCTCCGGTGGAAATTTCTTCTGTCCCGCTGTGTTCGGCTGGCGAGGTTCATCCTCGTCTTCGCTCTGAGGTCCCTTTCCCTTGTGTTCTCCGTTGAGCTTGCCGGCCTGCTTGAAGACCCAACAATTACGGTTGGTATGGTTCGCAGGCTTATCTGGGGTGCCATGGATCTGGCAGGGCCTATCCAATATTTTGTCCAGGCTAGATGGACGTCTTTGTTGCCTTTAAATTGCTAGATGGATCTGGTCTTGCCGGCCTTTTTGTTTAGGCCCTCACGTAGACCGTGTTTTCGGGCCTGATCCGCATCCTCCTTTCCTTTACGGGGAGGGGGTGCGGGCTTGTGTACGCCGTTACTAGCCACTCTGTCCCGTCCACGAGGTGGTCAGTCCAGCTTGTCGGCGGTGTTGTTCTTCGGCGGTATAGGCACAGTAGCCTCATCGTCGAATTAGGGCAGCAGTTTACGCTTAGGATAGCCTTTTGTTTGGCGATTATAGCCATATTTTTGCTCAGCGTCTAGCACTTCGTTCCATCTATCATTGAGCATATCCTATGCGGCTCGAAGCCGCCGCCGCTGCTTTTTCAGGCTCCTTGCGGTGGCAATAAGTCTTTGATGGAAGCTCTGTTGTTCTAAGGGTTCTTCTAGGACGACGTATTCGTCATCGCCCAGGCTAACATCCTCTTCGGAGACAGGTTCATAATTGCTGTCTTCGGCGTCGCTGTGATCAGACAGCGGTCTCGGACTGTGTTCGTTGTTCTCTCGCTCGTCCTGCTCCATCGCTGGCTCTACGGGGTCTTCGGCTTGCTATGGAGTATCATCGTCGTTAGTGACAGTGTTGCTATCTTTCCCTTTATGGGGTTTGGTTTGGCGCTTCGGACGCCGATGCTTGGGAGGTTCATCGACATGTTTATCCTTTGTGGGATCATTTTCGCCGTCGCCCTCCTTCTCCTTAGGTGTATCCACCATATATACGTCGTATGAGGACGTAGTCGTCCATCGCCCGGTTACGGGCGGGTTTTGGTCTAGATCTGCTTCGGCTTCGAGGTCCATCCCTTCGAAGTCTTCGGAAGCGTAGTCAAGTAGATCGATTTTATCTTCGACCATGGCTACCAAGTGGGTGGTGGGTGGGAAGAAAAATTCTCCATCATCAGCCGCTAGTTCGAACCAGATATACTTCGGCTGTGTGTCCCCAGCTAAGGAGAGGGATTTTAATGAGTTCAACACATCGCCTAAAGGTGAGTGCCGGAAGATATCTGCGGCGCTGAATTCGATGATAGAAGCCTGATCGAGCTCGAAGGACTCAGATACGCATGGTTCGGAACCTCTGGCCGGAGACGAGTCCGGAGTTCCGATAACACAGATCCCGCTTAGGGTTGGGTCTGTGTGCGGCTCCAGCGCCGCTGAGTCTGCGGCTTCCATGGCGAGGCTGAGCTTCCTGTCCTCGGGTGGCGTGACATGCTCTGGATCTAGGGCCAGAGCGGTTACAGGTGCTATCCCCTGGAGGTGGTCTGATGACAGATTTGGGTCATGTTCATCGTGGTGGTAGGGAGCGATCGCCGTGGGCTCGAATTCGTCAAAGATCAAGTCTCTGTGGATATCAGCAACGTAGTACAAGCTTCCAAACCTGACATGATGGCCAGGGGCATAAATCTCAACCTGCTCAAGGTAGCCTTCCGTGTTAGCACGGAGCGTGAAGCCGCCAAACACAAAAAGCTGGCCGGGAGGAAAGGCCCCCTCGGCGGTGGCACCGTCGTTGTTGACGAAGCGATCCATCGGTCCAGAGGTCGACGACATAGTGGAGCTCTCAATGAAAGCACCAATGTCGGTGTCAAAACCGACGGATCTCGGGTAGGGGGTCCCGAACTATGCATCTGAGGATCGATGGTAACAGGAGACTGGGGACACGATGTTTACCCAGGTTCAGGCCCTCTCGATCGAGGTAATACCCTACTTCCTGCTAGATTGATCTTGATGAATATGATTACAAGAGTTGATCTACCTCGAGATCGTAATGGCTAAACCCTAAAAGTCTGGCCTATGATTCCGTTGTTCTCTAGCCTCTACGGACTAAACCCTCTAGTTTATATATCCACCGGAGGGGCCTAGGGTTTGTACATAACCAACTTGGAGAGGAAGGAAAGATTACACCAGAACCTAAAACCTGCCATTATATGCATACAGGAGTCCTATCCGGATACAAGAGACAATCTTCAACAATGATCTTCACGGCCCACCAGTCCAGCCCACCACGAGTTATCCGGCCACACGAGGACCCCTCAATCCAGGACTCCCTCAGTCCAGTAACTTGACTTCCAGAACAGATTTACCGTACCACTCTGGTGTGGAACGTACTCTGGTTGACCTACGAGGTTTGGTAGTAACTTGATCCGAAGTTTCATGATCATCATCATTAACTTCCTCACTAATTGGTGTAGGCATCACTGGAACTGATTTCTGTGATGAACTACTTTCCAATTCAGGAGAAGGTACAATTACCTCGTCAAGTTCTACTTTCCTCCCACTCACTTCTTTCGAGAGAAACTCCTTCTCTAGAAAGGATATATTCTTAGCAAAAAAACATCTTCCCTTTGGATCTGTGATAGAAGGTGTACCGAGCTATTTCTTTTGGGTATCATATGAAGATGCATTTCTCCTATTTGGGTTTGAGCTTATCAGGCTGAAGCTTTTTCACATAAGCATCGCAACCCCAAACTTTAAGAAATGATAACTTAGGTTTCTTACCAAACCAAAGTTCATACGGTGTCGTCTCAATGGATTTAGATGGTGCCCTATTTATTGTGAATGCACCTGTCGCTAATGCATAACCCCAAAACGATAGTGGTAAATCGGTAAGAGACATCATTGATCGCACCATATCTAATAAAGTACGGTTATGACATTCGGACACACCATTACACTATGGTGTTCTAGGTGGCATGAGTTGTGAAACTATTCCACGTTGTTTTAAATGAAGACCAAACTTGTAACTCAATATTCGCCTCTGCGATCAGATCGTAGAAACTTTATTTTCTTGTTACGATGATTCTCTACTTCACTTTGAAATTCTTAGAACTTTTCAAATGTTTCAGACTTATGTTTCATTAAGTAGATATACCCATATATGCTCAAATCATCTGTGAAGGTCAGAAAATAACGATACCCGCCGCGAGCCTCAACACTCATTGGACCGCATGCATTTGTATGTATTATTTCCAATAAGTCATTGGCTCACTCCATTGTTCCGGAGAATGGAGTTTTAGTCATCTTGCCCATGAGGCATGGTTCGCAAGCATCAAATGATTCATAATCAAGTGATTTTAAAAGTCCATCGGCATGGAGTTTCTTCATGCACTTTACATCAATATGACCTAAACGGTAGTGCCACAAGTATGTTGCACTATCATTATTAACTCTGCATCTTTTGGATTCAATATTATGAATATGTGTATTACTACGATCGAGATTCAATAAACCATTCACCTTGGGTGTATGACAATAGAAGGTTCTATTCATGTAAACAGAATAACAATTATTCTCTGACTTAAATGAATAATCGTATTGCAATAAACACGATCCAATCTTGTTCATGCTAAATGCACACACCAAATAACATTTATTTAGGTTTAACACTAATCTCGAAAGTACAGGGAGTGTGTGATGATGATCATATCAATATTGGAACTACTTCCAACACACATCGTCACCTCACCCTCAACCAGTCTCTGTTTATTCTGCAACTCCTGCTTCGAGTTACTAATCTTAGCAACTGAACAAGTATCAAATACCCAGGGGCTACTATGAGCACTAGTGAGGTACACATCAATAACATGTATGTCAAATATACCTTTGTTCACTTCGTCATCCTTCTTATCCACCAAATATTTGGGGTAGTTCCGCTACCAGTAACAATTTCCGTTGCAATAGAAGCACTCAGTTTCAGGCTTGGGTCTAGCTTTGGGCTTCTTCTTGGGAGTGGCAACTTGCTTGCCGTTCTTCTTGAAGTTCCCTTTCTTTCCCTTGCCTTTTTTCTTGAAACTAGTGGTCTTGTTTAACCATCAACACTTGATGCTCTTTCTTGATTTCTAACTTCGCTGATTTCCGCATCGCGAAGAGCTCGGGAATCGTTTTCGTCATCCCTTGCATATTATAGTTCATCACGAAGTTCTAGTAGCTTGGTGATAATGACTAGAGAACTCTATCAATCACTATCTTATCTAGAAGATTAACTATCACTTGATTCAAGTGATTGTAGTACCCAGACATTCTGAGCACATGCTCACTAGCTGAGCTATTCTCCTCCATCTTGTAGGCAAAGTATTTGTCAGTGGTATCTGAAAGTGCAACTAATCCCCGGGTGGTTTTGGTAATTAATAACAACATATATATCATTGAACTAATATTTACTTGAGAATCATTTCAGAGAAGTTTGATGATATGGGTATGGAAATGTCTGAAGAAGTGGACCCCTCAAAATGCTAAGACAAGCATTGGCAAAAGCTCAAGACTCCATTTTTGGTTTAGTGATCAAAGATCACATTGAGTCCATAGGAAAATCCAATACTATTAAAAGGGGATGAGGTTGTGTTAATGTTCTTGTTGCTCAAGTGCTTGGTGATCTAGCTCCCTCAACTATCAGCACTCTTCATTTTTCAACACACTCATAAGTAATCTCGGACAAACCGATTCTGCAAACTCAGTCCCACTGAGATGAACCACTTAAGTTATTTCCCCAAACCCTAATTTCTCGGTCCATCCGATTCTGAGTTTCGGTCTCACCGAAAATGGACTGCCAACCTTCTGTAACCAATTGACAGCATTTCGGAATATCCGAGTTGTTGTTTTCGGTCACACCGAGATGGCAAACCCTAACCTTTGACTCACTTCGGACACACCGAGATGGTATTTTCGGTCCCACCGAAAATCCCAACGTTCACTATATTTGAACTTTCGGTCTGACCGAGTTTTCACTTCGGTCTCACCGAGATTGGTCAAATGTGTGTGTAACGGTTGGATTTTGTGTGGAGGCTATATATACCCCTCCACCCCCTCTTCATTCGTGAGGAGAGCCATCAGAAAGTACCACCACTTCTACCATACACTTTCTGAGAAGTGAACCACCTACCCTTGTGTTGAGATCAAGCCATTCCATTCCTACCATATGAAACTTGATCTCTAGCCTCCCCAAGTTGCTTTCCACTCAAATCTTTCTTCCACCACAGCCATATTAGTGAGGAGAGTTGAGTGTTGGGGAGATTATCATCTGAAGCACAAGAGCAAGGAGTTCATCATCATCAACACCGTCTATTACCTTTTGGGGGGTGGTGCCTCCTAGATTGGTTAGGTGTCGCTTGGGAGCCTCCGTCTTCGAGATGTGGAGTTGAACCAAGAAGTTTGTAAGGGCAAGGAGATCGCCTACTTCGTGAAGATCTACCCCGATTAAGGCTAGTCCTCCGTGGGCGTAGGCCGTGATGGAATAGACAAGGTTGCTTCTTCGTGGACCCTTCGTGGGTGGAGCCCTCCGTGGACTCGCGCAGCCGTTACCCTCCGTGGGTTGAAGTCTCCATCAACGTGGATGTACGATAGCACCACCTATCGGAACCACGACAAAAATCTTCGTGTCACCAAACTGCGTTTGATCTTCTCCACCTCTCTTTTACATGTGCAATTTACTTTCCGCTGCTTATACTCTAGAATTGCATGTGTAGGGTGATACTTGAATTGATCTTAATTGTGAAACTGCCAAAAACTTTGCATGATCTTGAGGCAGATTTTTTATATTGTCAAGTAGTCTAATCACCCCCCCCCCTCTAGACCTACTTTCGATCCTACAAGTGGTATCAGAGCTTTGGTCTCCATTGCCTTGGTTTCCATTGCATTGGACTCCATAAGCTTGGTTTCACAACCTAGGAGAGTATGGCGTCTAGTGAGGGTAATTATCGTAGAGGTCCTTACTTTGATGGTACAAATTTTGCTAGTTGGAAGCATAAAATGAAAATGCATATTCTTGGTCATAACCCAGCCGCATGGGGCATTATTTGTGTTGGCATGCAAGGTGATTTCTTTGAAGAAGGAAAAGTTCCGGATCGCGAAGCTACACCCGAAGAGTTGCGGATGTTGCAAAACAATGCTCAAGCTTGTGACATTCTCTTCAATGCTTTGTGTCCCGAAGAGTTCAACAAAATCAGTCGTCTTGAGAATGCTAAAGAGATTTGGGATACTTTGGTTGAAATGCACGAAGGTACTGAATCTGTGAAGGAATCAAAGCTAGATATTCTTCAAGGTCAACTTGACAAGTTCAAGATGAAGGATGGTGAAGGAGTCGCTGAAATGTACTCTAGGCTTGCTCTCATCACAAATGAGATTGCCGGCTTAGGAAGCGAAGAAATGACCGACCGATTCATCATTAAGAAGATTCTTAGAGCTTTGGTTGGAAAGTATGACACCGTGTGCACTTTGATCCAAATGATGCCAAACTACAAGACTCTCAAGCCAACTGAAGTCATTGGAAGAATTGTTGCTCATGAGATGACACTTAAGGATAAGGAAGAGCTTCACAACAAGTCAAGTGGTGCTTACAAAGCTACAAGTGATGCTCCTACTACCTCAAGTGACAAGCTAATTTCCAATGAAGAGATAAGCCTAATGGTCAAGAACTTCAACAAGTTCTACAAGAATAGAGGCAAAGAAAGAAGCTCAAAGTCTAGATCATATGATGAAAAGAGATCTTCTAGCCGTGATCGAAACTGCTACAATTGTGGAAGACCCGTACACTTCTCAAATGAGTGTACGGCTCCCCACAAGAGAAGAGAAGAATCTCCAAGAAGAAGAGCAAGAGATGAGTCACCTCGGAGAGAGAGAAGGAGCAGAGATGATCGTTATGAACGAAGACCCTCTCGGAGAAGCAAGGATTCGGAGAGGAAAGACAAGTCATCAAGGAGCTACACAAGAAGAAGACATCAGGCTCATATTGGTGAATGGGTCTCCGGCTCCGACTCTGACAATCAATCCGATGGAAGCTATCACTCCGACTCCGACTATAGTCAAGATGAAGGTGTTGCCGGACTTGCACTAGTATCCTCCAACTCCAACTCCTACGACTTATTTGATTCACCAAATGAGGGAATTGGAAGATGCTTCATGGCTAAAGGCCCCAAGGTAACACACCCTGAATTCATTGACTTTGATAGTGATGAGGATGACTTGCTTGGTGAAGATGAGGTCTTGCATGATAAATCTAGTGAGCTTAGTAATGATGAAAATGCTAGTAGTCTTTATAGTCGAGAAGAGTCGAATGACAATGCTATGAAGGAGATTGAGCGTCTAACTAAGAAACTAAACACTCTTAAGTTAGCTCATGAAACAACTCAAGAAGATCATAGAGAGCTCCTAAGATCTCATGAGAAGCTACGCTTCGAGAAGCTCACTCTAGAGCAAGAACATGAGTTTCTAAAAGCGATCAATGACGATCTTCGAAAGAAGAGTTCTTCATATCTTGCCAAACGACTTCTCTTGTCTAATTTCCTGCCACCTATTAAGACTAAGCATGACAAGCATAAGAAAAATTCTTCCTCTAGTAGTAACAATAACAATGTTAAATCCAATATTGTTGCTTCTAGTAGTTCTCTTGATTCCACTAACAATGTTTCAAGCCAAGTTACACTTGAGCAAGAAAATAGCTTATTGAAGGAAATCATAGAGAAAGGTGTCTACAAGAGTCTTGCCGGAAGCAAGAACTTTGAGGAGATTGTTCGCAAACAAGGAAGACACCGGAAGAATCAAGGGATTGGTTTTGAGCGAAAGTTCAACGCCGAAGGTGTTGAGTGGGAAGAAGGTCAATACCCTACTCCACAGTTTGTTTCACAAAAGGAGAAGTATGATCCTACTTCATCCAATGTGGAACAAGCTCAAGATGACCTTCCACCACAAGACCACAAGCTAAAGGCCAAGGACAAGCTTCAAGAGGAGATTGATGCATTCATTGAAGCACCTCAAGCCATGGTCAAGTGGGTTCCCAAGGACACATCAAGTTCTACTTCGTCAAGCTCAACTACAACACCAAGGATTCCCATCAAGATGATGTGGATCCCAAAGAAGAAGAACTAGAAGGTTCTTGAGGGTGACTCCGTCAACAAACTTCACTCATATTCATTTTGGCAAGAACTTGTGCAATCAACTTCCACATCATGCACTAGTTCATGGAGTCACAAACCCTCTTGTTGGTAAGTCAAGGGACAAGGTAATCATTGCTTTCATGGACATCATCTTTTGTGTACTTCACTCTATGTCTATGGATATTCTTGTTTGTTCCTTGTGGGACTAACCCATGTAGGTATTGAAAGTGCCCTAATCCAAAGGATTGCTCCCAACTCTTGATGATCTACATCAACATTGAGCATCCACATCTTCAACATCTACATGAAGTCTTCTACGACAACCCAAGGTTAGTTTGACCCTTTAAAAGGGGTTCTCACATCTAGGGGGAGCTTTGCTCTAAAAATTGAGCAAAAGCATCTCCAAATGATGTGAACACATAAATGCTTTATGTAAAAGTGGTAACCCCACTTGTGCTTAAACGATGAGTATGACCTATGATCAAATGTTCTCATTTGGCTCCTAAGTCAATATACTCATATATAGATGACCTAGTCATCGACAAATTGTGTGCTAGTAGCTAGAGTGATTGGTTGTGCATGTTTCACACATATTTCAGTTGCTATCTTATTGTGTGAGCATGTTGAATGCATGATTTCATCCATTCAAGGACATCCATTTGTTGTTTTGATTGTTTTGATTTTTCTGGCCAAATGGATGGACAAGAATGCCTAAGCACCTTCCCTAGCTATCTATGCTTTCTTGTCTCAAAATTCTATTCATGCTCATATCACAACTTTGAACAAGTCTTTTTCGAACAGTCCGAGTGAGGAGCACTCGGAACCACCGATTCGTCTAAGGCTGACTTCCAAAACCTTCTAAGTCCATTTCGGTCTGACCGGTTTCTCAATCTCGGTCCAACCGAAACGCTTAGACTGATCTAGGTTTCATCTCGGTGAAACCGAGTTCAAACTCTCGGTCTGACCGATATGTGTAACTGCACAGCAGTTATACATCTCGGTGACACCGAGTTTTTCAACTCGGTCCCACCGACAGCATGGGGTTATATATACCTGAGGGGCTGCGCGCGATTTCTTTCTTCAAACCGTTCGCCCCCAAGACCCCTGCTGCCATCGCCCTGGTCTACGGATCGTCGCCTTCGTCGCCTGTTCGCCCTCGCCGCAGGTCTCCGCCGCCGTCAACGGTAATCATCTCCACCGTTGCCGCCGTAGAGGGACACCACCAAGTTAGGGTGTGTCTCGATCCCTTTTCGTGCTCCACTTCCGATTCTTGCACGATAGGTTGCCATGATTCAATCCACGTTTGATATGTTCCCTATACAATAGTTCAGATCTTCTAGCTTCGAGGAAAATTCTTAGGTTTAGGTTTCCACGGAATGCATCTCGGTGAAGCCGATTTTTGAAACTCGGAATGACCGATTTGGCCTCTGGCCATTGCACTGCATAATTCGGTTTAACCGAGTTGTGCCAATCGGAACGACCGAAAAGTAGTTTCAGTGAAACCCTAAGTTTTCGGTAGAACCGAAACCCATTTCGGTCTGACCGAAAGTGGTGTGTAGGTTTCTGTTGAGTAATTCGGTTGCACCGAAACCTGAAATCGGTTTGACCGAAATACATTATGTGAAAACTCAAAACTAAGTTTTGAACTCATTTTTTTTGCAAAAACTTCTGCAGTTGTGATAACTCTTCTACTCTGCCTATACCTTATCTTTTCACAGGTTTTTCAGCCATGTCAGATGTCAGTGACAGCCAGAACAGGTCTGAATCACCGTTTGCTGAAATTCCAGAGGCAGACACAAGTCCTGCGGACAGCTCCAGTGATGATGGTGAGAGGAGCACCCCTAGTGGTTTGCCTCCTGCAGCCACCAGAACCAGGAAGAAGAGAACTTCTGATGATGAGGACTCTGACTTTGTTGCTGAGGAAGTTACCTCCAAGCCCAAGAGGAATGTGGTTGCCAAAGAGCACCAAGGGCAGCAGCCAAGGAAAGGCACAAGCAAAGTGAAGCAGTCAGCAGTTGCTAAGAAGCTCAACTTGGAAGAGCCTGCTCCAAGCAAGGTGAAGAAGACTTCCAAAAGGAAGAGGGTAGTATATGCTGAACCTCAGGATGCTGCAGAAGAAGAAGAAGAAGAAGCACCCCAGCCTCCTCCTCAGAAAGCTAAGTTCATGGGTGATGCTATTCGAGCTCAAGCCTCCTCTAAGCCCAAGAAGCCTGCTCAAGCCAAAGCAGCTCCAGCCAAGCCCAAGAGGACAACCAGAAGCATTCCAGCTTCTGAGAAGAACAAAGGTGAGATGCCACCATCTGAATCAGATGAAGAGCATGTGTTGCTTAAGCTCCGTCCCAAGTTGCCACTCCACATTGATGCTCATCCTCAAGCTGAGGACATGAAGGCAAGGAAGGACAAAGGTCTCAGGCTATGGAGACAGTCTGATCCATATGCTGTAAGGAGAAGGACTGCTGTGGACCCCAGATTCCACACCAGAGAGCAGCAGGATTTCTATGAGACCGTGCTAATGGATAAGAAGCCCATTGTTGCTGACACCAGGTATGTTGACTGGAAGTACATTGACAATGAAGAGCACCGGGACTTCTTTCCCCATGTGCATGAGAGCTTTACTGCATGTGGAGTTGCTGACTTTGTGGGTCAAGAGCTGACAGCATGGAATGACGAGATGATCATGCAGTTCTATGCCACAGCCCACTTCTACCCTGATGGCAAGATCACCTGGATGACTGAAGGTCAAAGGTTTTCTTCGACTGTTGAAGAATGGGCAGAACTTCTGAACGCTCCAGTGCAGAGAGAGGACGACATTGATGTCTATGGGATTCCTAAGAAGAGTCATGATTCCATGAAGAATATGTACAAGGAGATCCCAGCTGCTGATTTGGAAGGATGGAAGCTAGGCTCAGTGTACTATCTCCAGGCAGGTCTGACCACCACTAACACTATTCTGAGGCATACATTGATGCCTAAGTCTGGAGACCACCGGATGATACGAGGCTATTCTATCAACATGCTGCACATTCTCGATGAGAAGGCACCTTTTAAGGTGATGGACTTGATGGTAGAGACCATTAAGAGGACTGCAGCTGACCAGAAGAGGTCGTGTGGGTTTGCACCGCAGATACAGATGCTCATCAACGCCAAGTTTGGCACGGGCAAATTCATGTTGGATAGGAAGCACTTGCCACTGCAGCCAGAGCATGAGGACAACGTAGTTGTGATGGATGAAGAGGATCCTACCTCAGTTGAAGGACAAGCCAAAATCGAAGCTGCGAAGAAGGCTAAAGCTGACAAAGAGGCAGCAGCAGCAGCAGCTAAGCCAAAGAGCTTTGGAGAACAAATTCTTGAAGCTACCCAGAGGATTGAACAACGCCTGGCCAGCATTGAGCAATCTCAGGAGAGCCTTGAGAGGATTGTCGAGGACAAAATCCACGCTCTGGACGTGAAGCTGACTGAGATTCAGGTGTCTGTCAACAAGCTTGAGGCAGACATGGAGGAGACAAGGCAGGAGAGAGCAGAGCTTATGCAGGATGATCTAGTCCAGGACTCTCATCGCCAGACTGCTCAGATTCCCAGAGGATCCAGATCTGCAGCTATCCCAGTGACAGACTCCAGGGCTACCACTTCAGCACCAGCTACAGCTCCAGCAGTTCCTCCAGCTCCAGCATCCACTCCTCCACCGCAGACATCAGCAGAAGTCTTCGTCGATGCAGCTATCTCTACACCGACATCTACCCAGACGGGAGCCGCCAGCAGAGCCCGCAGTGACGCTTAGCTCTATACCTTTTCGAACTTTTTGGTAACTTGTTGCCAAAGGGGGAGAAATTTTTATAGATCATAGGGCTTCGAGAGAGAGAGTGCTCTTTCGTCTTTCGTTCTTTTGCCGGTTTTTCCTTGAGATACATTGGTTTCTTTTGGTTCCTGATACTTTATGTGTGTTTGCTACCACGTTTGATGCTACCTAATGAGTGCTTAGTCATACTATGCCTTAATGTGTGCTTATTGCTTATCATATGCTATTCCTTTTTGTATGGCTATTTACTCTTGTCTTGGTGATTGAGTGCATGTTACTCATTCTTATCATTTTGTGCGCTCCACCAAGATGTATGTGACATGGAAGAGTGACCCATAATCCTAATCGATTGTGCATTTGCATTCAAACACAAATTTTAAATAATGCACAAATTTAGGGGGAGCTCTTGTTTATCACATACTTCTCAAAGCGACGATATTATTCATTGATTATATCCTTTGTCGAAGCTTTGATCTATATGTTGTCATCAATTACCAAAAAGGGGGAGATTGAAAGTGCAACTAATCCCCGGGTGGTTTTGGTAATTAATAACAACATATATATCATTGAACTAATATTTACTTGAGAATTATTTCAGAGAAGTTTGATGATATGGGTATGGAAATGTCTGAAGAAGTGGACCCCTCAAAATGCTAAGACAAGCATTGGCAAAAGCTCAAGACTCCATTTTTGGTTTAGTGATCAAAGATCACATTGAGTCCATAGGAAAAGCCAATATTATTAAAAGGGGATGAGGTTGTGTTAATGTTCTTGTTGCTCAAGTGCTTGGTGATCTAGCTCCCTCAACTATCAGCACTCTTCATTTTTCAACACACTCATAAGTAATCTCGGACAAACCGATTCTGCAAACTCAGTCCCACCGAGATGAACCACTTCAGTTATTTCCCCAAACCCTAATTTCTCGGTCCATCCGATTCTGAGTTTCGGTCTCACCGAAAATGGACTGCCAACCTTCTATAACCAATTGACAGCATTTCGGAATATCCGAGTTGTTGTTTTCGGTCACACCGAGATGGCAAACCCTAACCTTTGACTCACTTCGGACACACCGAGATGGTATTTTCGGTCCCACCGAAAATCCCAACGTTCACTATATTTGAACTTTCGGTCTGACCGAGTTTTCACTTCGGTCTCACCGAGATTGGTCAAATGTGTGTGTAACGGTTGGATTTTGTGTGGAGGCTATATATACCCCTCCACCCCCTCTTCATTTGTGAGGAGAGCCATCAGAAAGTACCACCACTTCTACCATACACTTTCTGAGAAGTGAACCACCTACCCTTGTGTTGAGATCAAGCCATTCCATTCCTACCATATGAAACTTGATCTCTAGCCTTCCCAAGTTGCTTTCCACTCAAATCTTTCTTCCACCACAGCCATATTAGTGAGGAGAGTTGAGTGTTGGGGAGATTATCATCTGAAGCACAAGAGCAAGGAGTTCATCATCATCAACACCGTCTATTACCTTTTGGGGGGTGGTGCCTCCTAGATTGGTTAGGTGTCGCCTGGGAGCCTCCGTCTTCGAGATGTGGAGTTGAACCAAGAAGTTTGTAAGGGCAAGGAGATCGCCTACTTCGTGAAGATCTACCCCGAGTAAGGCTAGTCCTCCGTGGGCGTAGGCCGTGATGGAATAGACAAGGTTGCTTCTTCGTGGACCCTTCGTGGGTGGAGCCCTCCGTGGACTCGCGCAGCCGTTACCCTCCGTGGGTTGAAGTCTCCATCAACGTGGATGTACGATAGCACCACCTATCGGAACCACGACAAAAATCTTCGTGTCACCAAACTGCGTTTGATCTTCTCCACCTCTCTTTTACATGTGCAATTTACTTTCCGCTGCTTATACTCTAGAATTGCATGTGTAGGGTGATACTTGAATTGATCTTAATTGTGAAACTGCCAAAAACTTTGCATGATCTTGAGGCAGATTTTTTATATTGTCAAGTAGTCTAATCACCCCCCCTCTAGACCTACTTTCGATCCTACAGTATCATACCTCTCGACATGGGCATGAGTCTGAAATACCAATTTCAGCTCTTGGAACATCTCATATACGCTCCGTGGCATTCAAAACATTTTTGAAGTCCCGGTTCTAAGCCGTAAAGCATGGCGCACTAAACTATTAAGTAGACATCATATTGAGATTTGCCAAACATTCATAACGTTTGCATCTGCTCCTGCAATAGGTCTGTCACCTAGCGGTGCATCAAGGACATAATACTTCTATGCAGCAATGAGGATAATCCTCAGATCACGAACCTAGTCTGCATCATTGCTACTAACATCTTTCAACTTAGTTTTCTCTAGGAACATATAAAAACACAGGGGAGCTACAACATGAGCTATTGATCTACAACATAATTTGCAAATACTATCAGGACTAAGTTCATGATAAATTAAAGTTCAATATTACTAAAGAAATCCCACTTAGATAGACATCCCTCAAGTCATCTAAATGATCATGTGATCCAAATCAACTAAACCATGTCTAATCATGACATGAGATGGAGTAGTTTTCAATGGTGAACATCTTATGTTGATCATATCTACTAAATGATTCACGCTCGACCTTTCGGTCTCCAGTGTTCAGAGGCCATGTCCGTACATGCTAGGATGGTCAAGTTTAACCCGAGTATTATGCATGTGCAAAACTATGTTACACCTATTGTATGTGAACGTAGAGCTTATCACACCCGATCATCATGTGGCGTCTTGGCACGACGAACTGTCGCAACGGTGCATACTTAGGGAGAACACTTGTACCTTGAAATTTTGTAAGGGATCATCTTATAATGCTACCATCAATCTAAGCAAAATAAGATGCATAATAAGATAAACATCACATGCAATCAAAATATGTGACATGATATGGCCATCATCATCTTGTGCTTTTGATCTCCATCTCCAAAGTATCGTCATGATCTCCATCGTCACCGGCTTGACACCATGATCTTCGTAGTAGCGTCGTGGTCGTCTCGCCAACTATTGCTTCTACTACTATCTCTAACTCATAATGATAAAGTAAATTAATTACATGGCATTCACAATTCATACATTAAAGAGACAACCATAAGGCTCCTGCCGGTTGCCGATAATTTACCAAACATGATCATCTCATACAATAACGTATAACTCATCACGTCTCGACCATATCACATCACAACATGCCCTGCAATAACAAGTTAGACGTCCTCTACTTTGTTGTTGCAAGTTTTATGTGGCTGCTACGGGCTTCTAGCAAGAATCGTTCTTACCTACGCATCAAAACCACAACGATTTTTCGTCAAGTGTGTTGTTTTAACCTTTATCAAGGATCGGCCATAGTCACACTTGATTCAACCAAAGTTGGAGAAACAGACACCCGCCATTCATCTGTGTGCAAAGCACGTCAGTAGAACTAGTCTCATGAACGCGGTCATGTAATGTTGGTCCGGGCCGCTTCATCCAACAATACTGCCAAATCAAAGTATGATGTTGGTGGTAAGCAGTATGACTATTATCGCCCACAACTTTTTGTGTTCTACTCGTGCATATCATCTACGCATAGACCTGGCTCATGATGCCACTATTGGGGAACGTAGTATTTCAAAAAAAAATCCTACGATCACGCAAGATCTATCTAGGAGAAGCATAGCAACGAGCGGGGAGAGTGTGTCCACGTACCCTCGCAGACCGAAAGCGGAAGCGTTTAGTAAGGCGGTTGATGTAGTAGAACGTCTTCACGATCCAACCAATCAATGTATCGAACGTACGGCACCTCCGTGTTCAGCACACGTTCAGCACGATGATGTCTCACGAGCTCTTGATCAGTCAGAGGCACGAGGGAGAGTTCCGCCAGCACGATGGCGTGTTGACGGTGTTGATGATGTTACCGGCGCAGGGCTTCGCCTAAGCAGTACGACGATTTGATCGAGGTGTGTAAGTGTGGAGGGGGTCACCACACACGGCTAAGAGAAGACTTGTTGTGCCTTTGGGGTGCCCCCTGCCCACGTAAATAAAGGAGGGAGGGAGAGAGGCCGACCCTCCTAGGGGCGCGCCAAGTGTAGGGATTCCTACTAGGACTCCCAAGTCCTACTAGGATTCCCTTTCCTTTTCGGAGTAGGGAAGAAGGAAAGGAGGGAGAGGGAGAAGGAAAGGGGGGCCACGCCCCCACCCCTTGTCCAATTCGGTTTGGGCAGGGGGGAGGCGCGCGCCACCTCGTGGCCCTTCTTCCCTCTCTCCACTAAACCCCCAATAAGGCCCATTACCTTCCCCGTACGAATTCTCGTAACTCCCCGGTACTTCGAAAAATACCCGAATCACTCGGAACCATTCCTATGTCCGAATATAGCCTTCCAATATATCGATCTTTACCTCTCGACCATTTCGAGACTCCTCGTCATGTCTTTGATCTTATCCAGGACTCCGAACAATCTTCGGTCATCAAATCACATAACTCATAATACCAATCGTCATCGAACGTTAAGCGTGCGGACCCTACGGGTTCGATATCTATGTAGGCATGACCGAGACACATCTCCGGTCAATAACCAATATCAGAACCTGGATGCTCATATTGGTTCCTACATATTCTACGTAGATCTTTATTGGTCAAGCCGCATAACAACATACACTTTTCCCTTTGTCATCGGTATGTTACTTGCCCGAGATTCGATCGTCGGTATCATCATACCTAATTCAATCTCGTTACCGGCAACTGTCTTTACTCGTTCCGTAATACATCATCTCGTGACTAACTCATTAGTCATTTGCTTGCAAGGCTTACTATGATGTGTATTACCGAGAGGGTCCAGAGATACATCTCCGACACTCGGAGTGACAAATCATATTCTCGGTCTATGCCAACTCAACAAACACTTTCGTAGACGCCTGTAGAGCATCTTTATAATCACCCATTTACGTTGTGACGTTTGATAGCGCACAAAGTGTTCCTCCGGTATTCGGGAGTCGCATAATCTCGTAGTCAGAGGAGCATGTATAAGTCATGAAGAAAGAAATAGCAATAAAACTAAACAGTCATTATGCTAAGCTAACGGATTGGTCTTGTCCATCACATCATTCTCCCAATGATGTGATCTCGTTCATCAAATGACAACACATGTATATTGTTAGGAAACTTAACCATCTTTGATTAACGAGCTAGTCTATTAGAGGCATACTCGGGACACTCTGTTTTGTCTATGTATTCACACATGTATAAAGTTTCCAGTTAAGACAATTCTAGCATGAATAAAAAACATTTATCATGATATATAAGGAAATATAAATACCAAATTTATTATTACCTCTAGGGCATATTTCCTTCAGCTCACATAGAAGTAAAGAATTGAAACATGCAAGAGAGCATCATGAAACATATGACTAGCACATTTAAGTCTAACCCTCTTCCTATGCATAGGGATTTTGTGAGCAAACAACTTTTGGGAGGAAGAATCAACTAACATACGAAGGCAAAACAAGCAATACTTCAAAACTTTCAACATAAAGAGAGGAAGCTTGATAATATTGAGATACCTACATGCATATGTCCCTCTCTCATAATAATTTTCAGTAGCACCATGAATGAATTCAATAATATAACCATCACATAAATCACTCTTTTCATGATGCATAAGCATAGAAAATTTTGTACTCTCCATATAAGCAAATTTATTCTCATGAATAGTGGTGGGAGCAAACTCAACAAAATAACTATCATTGGCATGATTAATTTGATCATACAAATCATGATGACAAGTTTCATGGTTATCATTATTCTTTATAGCATACATATCATCACCATAATCATCATAGATAGGAAATTTGTTCTCATAATCAATTTAAACCTCTTCAAAAATAGTGGATTCATCATTAAATAAAGTCATGACCTCTCCGAATCCACTTTTCATCAATATAATCATCATAAATAGGAGGCATGCTATCATCATAATATATTTGCTCATCAAAACTTGGGGGACAAAAAAATATCATCTTGATCAAACATAGCATCGATCCCCAAGCTTATGGCTTTGCATATCACTAGCATTATGGATATTCAAAGAATTCATACTAGTTACATTGTAATCATGCTCATCATTCATGGATTCTATGCCAAACATTTTATAGCATTCTTCTTCTAACAATTGAGCACAATTTTCCTTCCCATCATTTTCACGGAAGACATTATAAAGATAAATAATATGATGCATCCTCAATTCCATTTTTGTTTTCTTTTATAAGCCAAACTAGTGATCAAACAAGAAACTAAAAGATTCGATTGCAAGATCTAAATATATACCTTCAAGCACTCACCTCCCCGGCAACGGCACCAGAAAAGAGCTTGATGTCTACTACACAACTAGTTCTTGTTGACTCGTGTTGGGCCTCCAAGCGCAGAGTTTTGTAGGACAGTAGCAAATTTCCCTCAAGTGGATGACCTAAGGTTTATTAATCTGTGGGAGGTGTAGGATGAAGATGGTCTCTCTCAAACAACACTGCAACCAAATAATAAAAAGTCTCTTGTGTCCCCAACACACCAAATACAATGGCAACTTGTATAGGTGCACTAGTTTGGCGAAGAGATGGTGATAAAAGTGTAATTTGGATAGTAGATATTGATTTTTGTAATAGGAACAATAAAAAACGGCACGGTAGCAAGTGGCAAAACAGGGCACAAACGGTATTGCAATGCTTGAAAATGAGGCCTAGGGTCCGTACTTTCGCTAGTGCAATCTCTCAACAATGCTAATATAATTAGTTCACATAACCATCCCTCAACGTGCGATGAAGAATCACTCCAAAGTTCCTATCTAGCTGATAACATAAGAAGAAATTGTTTATAGCTATTCTTTCCGATCGATCTATCCAAGCGTTCGTACTAGAATAACACAAGTTATTCTTTCTGATCGATCTATCAAGAGTTTGTGCTAGAATAACACAAGTTATTCTTTCTAGTCGATCTATCAAGAGTTCATACTAAAATAACACCAAAACAATTCAGATTTATAATACTCAATTCAACACAAAGAACCTCAAAGAGTGCCCCAAGATTTCTACCGGAGAAACAAAGACAAGAACGTGCATCACCCCTATGCATAGATTACCCCAATGTCACCGCGGGAATCCGCAAGTTGAGTGCCAAAACACATATCAAGTGAATCAACATAATACCCCGTTGTCACCACGAGTATTCATAGCAAGACATGCATCAAGTGTTCTCAAATCCATAAAAGTATTCCAAAGAAATCTGAAAGGGAAAACTCAATTCATTGCAACAAGATAGAGAGGGAAAAACACCATATGATCCGACTATATTAACAAAGCCTGCGATACATCAGGATTGTGCATCTCAAGAACACGAGAGAGAGAGAGAGAGAGAGAGAGATAGAGAGAGATTAAACACATAGCTACTGGTACAAACCCTCAGCCCGAGGGTGGACTACTCCCTCGTCATCATGGTGGCCGTCGGGATGATGAAGATGGCCACCAATGATGATTTCCCCCTCCGACAGGGTGCCGGAAAGGGTCTAGATTGGTTTTTCATGGACTACAGAGGCTTGCGGTGGCGGAACTTCTGATCTAGGGTTATTTCTGATGGTTTATCTATTTATAGGATTTTTCAGCGTTGGTTTCATGTGAAGATGGGCCTCGAGGTGAACACAACCTACCGGGCACGGACAAGGGCCCAGGCACGCCCTGGTGTCTTGTGCCCTAATCCTTCACCTTCTGGCCTTTCACGAAGCTTCGGGGGTCTCTTTTGTTCATTTTTTTTCTCAAAACGTTTCGGCTCATTTGGAGAACTTCCATTTCTGCACTAAAAACAACACCACAGTAGTTCTGCTGAAAACAACGTCAGTCCAGGTTAGTTCCATGCAAATCATACCAAAACCGTATAAAATTGTTGTAAAGATGGCATGAATACTTCATAAATTATAGATACATTGGAGACGTACCACGATACTTGTGCTGGTTCTTTTACGAAGAAGACTATTGAATTCAAATGGGATTTATTGGAAAGAATTAAACGTAACTCTGAAGATTAAGATCTCGACATAGGTAATGAGTCAGGTATATACCTTAAGTTTGACTGTGTTAAATCTTTTATGGATACCGATGCTTTTCATTAATTTAGCACTAAATATGGACTTGACTCTGAGGTAGTAGTTTCTTTCTCTGAATCAATTGCTACTCATGTTGATCTCCCTAAGGAGAAGTGGTTTAAATATCATCCTCCCATTGAAGTTAAAGTAGTAGAACCAATTAGAGTTGAAGAGTAAACAATTACTTATAATGTTGATCCTATTATTCCTACTGCTTATATTGAGAAATGCTAAAGCTTCAATTGTGGTAAACAAAAGTAATATTAGAGCACCTAGACCACCTGAACAAATTAAAGTGGAACCTAGTATTTCTATGGTTAAAGATCTCTTGGTTGATAATACGAATGGGCATGTTATTTATTTCTGTAATGAAGCTGCTAGAATTGCCAAACCAGATATTAAAGATAATCATAGACCTGTTGTTGGCATGCATGTTGTTTCTGTTAAAATAGGAGATCATTGTTATCATTGATTATGTGATGTGGGTGCTAGTGTGAGTGCAATTCCTTTTAGTTTATATGAAGAAATTATGAATGAAATTGCACCTGCTGAGATAGAAGAAATTGATGTTACTATCAAGCTTGCTCATAGAGATACTATATCACCAATTGGGATTGTTCGAGATGCTGAAGTCTTGTGTGGGAAAATAAAGTATCCTACGGATTTTCTTGTTCTTGGTTCTCCACAAGATGACTTTTCTCCCATTATATTTGGTAGACCTTTCTTGAACACTTTTAATGCTAGGATAGACTATGAGAAAGATATTTTTTCTGTCGGTCTAGGGGATATGTCTCATGATTTTAATTTCTCTAAATTTCGTAGACAACATCGTGATAAAGAATTGCCTAGTAAGGATTAAATTATTGGTTCTTGCTTCTATTGTCGTGCTTCCTACTGATCCTTTAGAACAATATTTGCTAGACCATGAGAATGATATGTTTATGAATGAAAGAAGGGAAATAGATGAAATATTCTTTAAACAAGGGCCTATTCTAGAACACAATCTGCCTGTTGAAATCCTTGGGGATCCTCCTCCACCCAAGGGTGATCCCGTGTTTGAGCTTAAATAATTACCTGATACTTTGAAATATGCTTATCTGGATGAAAATAAGATATATCCTGTTATTATTAGTGCTAACCTTTTAGAGCATGAAGAAAAATATTTATTGAAAACTCTGAAGAAGCATCGTGCTCATTGGATATACTCTTGATGATCTTAAGGGCATTAGTACCACTTTATGCCAGCACAAAATTAAGTTGGAGCATTATACTAAACCAGTTGTTGATCACTAACGCCGATTAAATCCTAAGATGAAGGAGGTGGTAAGAAATGAAATGTTAAAGCTTCTAGAGGCAGGTATAATTTATCCTATTGTTGATAGTCAATGGGTAAGTCATGTCCAATGTGTCCCTAAGAAAGGAGGCATTACTGTTGTTCCTAATGATAAGAATGAATTGATCCCGCAAAGAATTATTACAGTTTATAGAATGGTAATTGATTTTCGCAAATTAAATAAAGCTACTAGGAAAGATCATTACCCTTTACCTTTTATTTATCAAATGCTAGAAATACTATCCAAACATACACACTTTTGCTTTCTAGATGGTTATTCTGGTTTGTCTCAAACACCTATGTCAAAAGAGGATAAAAAAGCCACTTTTACTTGCCCTTTCGATACTTTTGCTTATAGACGTATGCCTTTTGGTTTATGCAATGCACCTGCTACCTTTTGGTTTATGCAATGCACCTGCTACCGTCCTTGTGGCCACCTCGTGTGCCCTACGGACTCCGTTTTCTTGCACGATACTTATTTTGGTCGATAAAAATTCATTATATAATCTTCCGAAGGTTTTGACTACCGTACCACGGCAAAACCCTTTTTTCTTGTTTCGAGCTGTTGTTTCTGACAGATTTAGATCACCATGATGTCTCCTAGTGCCCCCAAGGACAAATTTTCCGAGAAGGTCATCAACCCTTACCTTGTGGAGGTGTTGCAACGTCCTCAAACCATTGAGATGCGTGAGGGGGTGCTGCACATCCGTGACGTTGAGGGGCCAAAGAAGACCGGAAGCATGGAGACAATACTAGAAGCAATGGAACATCAAGTTTTCAAGTGTCAAGGGATGGTGGAGCATGGACTTAACGCCAACCACATGATGATCGCGGAGTTCACCAGTAATCATAAGTTGGACACCAAAAACATTGGGGAGATCATCTTCAAGCTTCAAGATAAAATCGAGCATCTCCATGCCCAGATCTAAGACCTGCAAAACCAAAACTGTGAGTATGAATACATAATTAAGAGGATGAGTTTGGCTGCAGATTTGAGGATCTCTGAGACTCGTTCATCCTTCTATGATGGTGAGCCTATGCCTTGGAAGATAGATGACAAGCCTGCTACATCAAGAACTCCATTATCACCACCTCCGAAGAAACAGTCATAATACATGGGTATGGGCACTCCCCTTGGCAACTGCCAAGCTTGGGGGATGTGCCTCGGTATCGTATCACCATCACACCTTTATCTTTACTGTTTTTCTTAGTTCGATACTTTTGATTTTATCTTAATCTAGTAGAATAAAGTTTTTAGTATGATTTAGCCTTGAGTTTTGTTTTGATCTCTATCTATGTAATCGAGTCCTTGAGTTATATGTAATAAAGCATAGTTTTTAGTTGAGGGCTTTGATATGTTGCTATGAGCTTGAGGAAATAAGAAAATATAGAAAGAAAAGAATAAAAAGAAATAAAATGATCATATGTTGATCTTATGTGAAGTAATGAGTTCACATATAAAGAGTATGGAGAATAAAAGTTGTTGAGAGTTGACAAACGTAGTGTTGGTCATTGTTGCAATTAATAGTAAATAATAAAGAAAGAGAGGTTCCACATAGAAATATACTATCTTGGACATCTTTTATGATTGTGAGCACTCATTAAAATATGACATGCTAAAAGGCTGAAGTTGGACAAGGAATACAACATAATGGGTTATGTCTTCTTACGTCCTAACAAAAGTTATATTGTCATAGATCCTCCAACATGTTGAGCTTGCCTTTCCCTCTCATGCTAGCCAAATTCTTTCAACCAAGTAGAGATACTACTTGTGCTTCCAAACATCCCTTAAACCAGTTTTGCCATGAGAGTTCACCATACCTACCTATGGATTGAGTAAGATCCTTCAAGTAAGTTGTCATCGGTGCAAGCAATAAAAATTGCTCTCTAAATATGTATGATCTATTAGTGTGAAGAAAATAAGCTTTATACGAACTTGTGATATGGAAGAAATAAAAGCGACATACTGCATAATAAAGGTCCTTATCACAAGTGGCAATATAAAGTGACGTTATTTTGCATTATGATTTTGTGCATCCAACCATAAAAGCGCATGACAACCTCTTCTTCCCTCTGCGAAGGGCCTATCTTTTATTTTATCTCTTACCCTTATACAAGAGTCATGGTGATCATCACCCTTCCTTTTTACTTGTATCCTTTGGCAAGCACAATATGTTGGAGCCGGTCTATTCTCATAACATTATGAGAATAATATTCTCATAACACTTCCGAACTGCACGCACAACGTGAGGGCACTGCACAAGTACTGCAACACAACGAAAGGTGAACTTCGTTTCGAAAAAATTGTACGTGTTGTTTTTTGTGTACCTTTTTTGCTCTAGTTTTTTAACTGTTTATCGGAATTATGCGTGTAATATACCGTTGAAAAGCTATGGAGTAGACGCAACTTCACCATGTTGAACACTTTTCAAAATTCATCATAGTTTAAGAGCAGTTTCGAAAATCGTGTGGCTCACAACGAATGACAACGAGTGCTTTTTCACGTTTTCTTCTGAACCGCTCGTCGGAATGAATCAAATGATATACCGTTGGATAGATATCGTCGAGGAGCATATTTTTCCTATGTATTGTTTTCTCTAATTCGTTACGGTCTAAGAGCAGTTTTGAATTTAACAAATCCCGGAATTATGTTTTTTTTCGAATTTTTTGCAATTTTCGGTACTGTTTTAGCTTCAGTTTTTTAATAGTTTGTCGAAACGAGGCGTGTGATACGCCGTTGGAAAGCTACGAACGAGGCGCAACTTTCATATGTTGAAATGTTTTTGAGATTCCTTATGGTTTTTAGTTAATTTTGAAAATCGTGCGGCTGACTACGAGAGGCAGCGGCCGTTTTTCACGAATTTTTTACAAACCGCTGGTCGAAATGATCCAAACGATACATGTTGGAAAGATATCACCGAGACGCTACTTTTTCATGTAGAACACTCTCTCTGATTCATTATAGTTTTAGAGCAGTTTTGAAATTACAAAAACGCGGACACTTTGTTTTTCGCGACACCAAAATCGACGAGTGAACCGCATCGACAGAAAAACGCACCGCTTCAAACTGAAAACCGCACTGCATCAGACGCAAGAAAATGGCTTGTTTTTTTATGTGCGTGCGCCGGGAGAGTGGACGAGAGGGCTCAGTGAGTGGACTCCATATTTTTTTTTCTATTTCCTCTTTACTGCATGCGCAAAGATTGTGTACTGCAATTTTTATTTTGGCAAAACGTTTTTAAGTTTGCAAGGTTGAGGTTATTGAACTGCAGTATTACTTGTTGCGTTTCTTTCTCATTTTTTCATGAATGTTTCCAGACTGCAAACACTATCCAGATAACAAGTGAACTACACATAACAAAAATAAAGTACTGCACGCCTGAGCTAACCAAGCTGCACGCACACTTTATGTTTTTCCCCACTGTCTATGGCCGCTGATGATGCTCATGGAAACAATACATCCATCAGTTGTTTTACACAGCCACACACATACATACACACAAAATTAGCACTATCCAGATAAAAAAATCAGCACCAGGAGCCAGCCAAATTACAATTGAGGATAGCCAAACTGCACTAGATCACATTACAAGTACACATACGAAAAATAAACCACAAGGACACCAGTGAAAGACTGCATGTCACGGCCAGCCGGACTGCAATTCTACTTCTCTCAACTTCTCGGAATCCCTAAACAAAAGCAAACTCGCACACGATGAAACAGTGCACTGCAAAACAGTGAGCCACACGCCATTGAGCAAAATAGTTTTCTTGCAATGTACACATGAACTAAACTGAACCTTTTTTGTCCAGTAAAACATGCACGCATGGCTCAGCTAAACTGAACCTTATTTTGCACAATTTCTTGAACTGCCTGCTCTGGGACGCACGGCGAACGGTGCGCCAACGGGAGGGGTCTGCACACCGCAGCATAGCAAGCTGCAAAAATGAGCCGCGGGAGAGCTGCACGCTGAGCTACAACGAGCTACAATTAGCACTGCACTCCACATCCGACCAAGCTACACGAAGACGGGGCCGTGATCGAGCTGCAAAGGGTTCATGACCGAGCTACACGAGCCCTTGTCGTCGTCCCGTTCACCCCCGATTTTAGTCGCTGCAGAGGAGGGTTTGTGGGGGTGGTGAACTCACCTTCGATCTAGTACACCTGAACGCTCAGCGAACTTCTCCCCTACTGGCAGGAGTCAAGAATACCCAGGGCAACACTGTCGGGCTGCTCGTCAGGGAGGAACGAACTGCACTAGCCGACCGGCCGGACCACGACATCCAACATGCAGTGGCGCACATCCCCCTCCTCCTGCCCACCCGTGCGACAAAACCACACATTGAAGCCAGAGAGCCTCGGATCCGGCCGGATTGGGGTGGATCTAGGCCATGGGCGGTGAGGGGAGGCGGTGGGTGTGCCGTGGGGCACGACGACGGGGGTGCGGGGACTTGGAGGCGGTGGAGTTGCGATGCCGGCGAGGTAGGGCCATGGCGCGGCCGGGGAGGAGCCAGGAGGAGGAGCACCTTTGGTGGCCGTGACTCTGGTTCTTTGCCAACAGAGTAGAAGTAAGGAGGACTTGATGGAGGCGAAGGGGAGGTGGCCGTGGCGGATCCGGCGATGGAGCGTTGCGAGGGCGTCGCCGTGGCCTGGATCCGGTGGTAAGAGGACACCGTGGCCTGGATCCGGCGGCGGCTGGTGCTGGGAGGTGTCCCGGGGGCCATGAGGACCAGCGCGGCTCGCCGGGGAGGGGAGGAAGGCCGCGGCGAGGCCGCGGCAGTTCGGCGTGGGAAGGGTAGAA